>JAABKJ010075445.1:94565231-94971452 GCA_011634705.1 Andricus grossulariae | reverse complement strand
TCTGGCCCAGCGATGGCACATAACTGGACCAAGTGTGACTTTCACTACAGCAAAGCACGTTTAATGAGGAAAAGCCAGAGATCGGCCCAGACGCGGCGCATGATTTCAAAGATTGTAAAATATTTTAGAAGATTTCAAATAATTCAAAAATTTTCAAAAGATTTCACAAGAATTTAAAAATATTTTATAAATGTTTCAATGAATTTAAAAATATTTTTGAAGATTTCAAAGATTTCAAAATATTTTTGAAGATTGCAAAGATTTCAAAAGATTTCACAAGAATTTCAAAATATTTTATAAAGTTTCCCAAATATTTTTGAAAATTTGAAAGATTTCCAAATATGTTAGAAGATTTTATAATATTCGAAAGTAATTTTGAAGATTTGAAAAATTTCACAAAAGTTTCAAAGATTCCATTAGATTTCAAAGATTTGAAAATATTTTATAATATTTCAAAGAGTTCAAAATTTTAAAAAAGATTTCAGAAGAATTTCAAAATCTTTTATAAAGGTTTCAAAAGATTTCAAAATATTTTTAAGATTTTAAAGATTTCAAAATATTTGAGAAGATTTTAAAGAGTTCAAAAGATTTTCAAATATTTTAGAAGATTTCAAAGATTTTGAAATATTTTATATAGGTTTCTTTTTTTTTTTGATGATAATTCAACTACTATTTATTCAAAAATTTATGTACTTTATGGAAAATTCGCCTTTTTTGTAGAAAATTAATCTTTATGGTTGAAAATTCATCTTCTTGATAAAAAATGCAACTATTCAAGTCGATGATTCATCATTTTAGTCGAAAATTCATCAGTTTGATTGAAAATAAGTTTCTTCAACTGAAAATGTAAATTGTTCCATTTTTGATTGAAAATTGATCTTTCTTAGTTCAAAATTCAACAGTTTGGATGAAAATTCAACTATTTGGATGAAAATCCACGTATTTTGTTGACAAATTGATTTTATTTTTGTAGAAAATTATTATTTCTTTGAAACTTAATCTTCTTGTTTAAACATTCTTCTTTTCTGTTAAAAATTATAGTATTTCAGTTAAATATTTATCATTTTAGTTGAAAAGTCATCTTTTCGGTTGGAAATAAAACTACTTGGTTGAAAGTTAAACTCTTTTGTTAAAAATTAAGTTTTTTGGTTGAAGATTCGTCATTTTAATTAAAAATTTATTTCTTCGGTTGAAAAATGAGCTATTCAATTAAAAATTGGTTTTTTCTTTGTATAAAAAGGAATTTTTTAAAACTAAAACGTCACTATTATTCCAGTTGAATATTCCATAATTTTAGTAAAAAATTCTTCTCTTTGTATAAACATTCATTTTTGGACAAAAAATGTAATTATTTCATTTTTGGTTGAAAGTGATATTTTTTATTTTAAAATTCGTCTTTTTTAGTAAAAATTAGTCTTTTTGGTTGAAAATTCATCTTTTTGGTAAAAAATTCAATTATTCTAGTTAAAGTTTCATCGTTTCAGTTAAAAATCCATCTTTCTGGTTGAAAATTCATCACTTAGGTTACATTTTTTTGTGTGGAAAATTAATTTTTTTAATTCAAAATTTAACTTCCATTTTTGGTTGAAAACTGATCTATTTTTAGTTCGAAATTCAACTATTTGGATGAAAATGGATATTTTTTAGTTACAAAAAAATATAATAAATATTTTTAGTCGAAAATTAAAATTGTGTGTGGAAAATTGAATTATTTTGTTAAAAATTCAATTATTTTTTGAAAAAGACTTTTTTCTTGGTCGAAAATTTAACTTTTTTGTTGAAAGTTTAACTTTTTTGTTCAAAGTTTAATTATTTTGTTAAAAAATGGCTTATTTTCTTGAAAAGTCATCTTTTTTCGTCAAAAATATTACAAGAATGTATTAGATTAAAAAATTGAATACATGTTTTTAATAAATTTTTTTTTTAATTATTATATTTATTTTAATTGTTGGTTTTGATTATGAATGAAATTAAGGTTCATTAAAATGATGATAAAATAATACATTTTTTAATTTTTATATTAATTTTTTATTGTAGTATAATACAAAATTTGTTGATTTTGTTTTAGATTTTGTTTTTTATTTCTATCTCTATTTGATTAAAAATTCAACTCTTTTGTTAAAAATTTAATTATTTTGTGTAAAATTCATTTATTTGGTTAAAAAGTTATATTTTTGGTGAAAAATGCCACTAATTTATTGAAAATTCGTTTTTTTGTTGTTGAATATTAATTTTTTAAACTGAAGATTTAGCTATTCCATTTTTAATTGAAAAGTTATCTTTATTAGTCGAAAACTCGTCTTTTGGTAGAAAATTAATCTTTTTGGTTGAAAAATCAATTTTTTCATAAAAAATTTAACTTTTTTGTTGAAAATTCAATTATTTTGTTGAAAATGAATCTTTTTTCGTCGAAAATATTACAAAAATGTATTAAATTAAACAATTTAATCAATTTTGTAATGAAAGTATTTTTTAAATTATTATACTTGTTTTAATTGTTGGTCTTGATTATGAATGAAATCAAGGATCATTAAAATGATTATGAAATAATACATTTTTTAATTTTATAATACATAGTTCGATATTTCAACAAAAAGGATTAACATTTTTAATTAAAAACTAGCGATTTTAGCTAAATTACAATTTTTATCAGGATTCATAATAATTCACTTGTTAAAAAATTATATAATGTGTTGAATAATGTATAATTTGTTGAATTTTCAATCTACAAAGATGAATTTTTAACCTAATGATCGAATTTTAAACAATAAAGATTAATCTCAACCAAAAACAGTTGCATTTTCAATGAAATAATTGAATTTTTAGAAGACAGCCTAATTCCTAACAAAACAGGTGAATTTTCAATCTAAATGGACGAATTTTTTATCCAAATAGACAAATTTTCAACAAAACAGTTGAATGTTCAACCAAAAAAGACAAATTTTCAAGTAGAGAGATGAATTTTCAATTAAAAATGATGAAACATGAAAAAAAAAGAATTTTTAACAAAGTAGTTCAACTTTCAACACAAAATTCCAATTTTTTAATCAAAAAGACGAATTTTCAATAAAGCTTTTTCAGACAAGACAGAAAACAAATTTCATCCAAATTGTTAAATTTTCAAGCCAAGAACGATTTTTTTGTAAAAAATTTGCATTTTCAAAACAAAAATATGAATTTCAAACAAAAAGATTAGTTTTCTACCAATAAAGAGGAATTTTTAACTAAAAAGATCAATTTAAAACAAAAAATGGAAGTTACATTTTCAGGTAAAAAATTAATTCTAAATGAAAAAATAACGAATTTTTAATGAAATAATTCAATTTTCAACCTAAGAGATGAATCTTCAAGCAAGAAATTAATTTTTAACAAAGTGGTTCAACTTTTACCAGAGTACATAGTTGAATTTTCAATTAAAAAAAAACATTTTCAACTTAAAAAATTAAATTGTTTAACAACAAAAAAGTCGATTTTTTAAATTATTCTATTTTTGATCAAAAATTTATCTTCTTTAGTCAAAAATTTATCTATGTTGTTGAAGAATTGTCTTTTTTGGTAGAAAAATAAAAATGCATCATTTTATGCATTTCTTTGGTTAAAAATTTAACAAATTTTGTTGAAAATTGTTTTTTTTTTTGTTAAATGAATTTTTTTAATAATAATGTAGCTACTTCATTTTTGCTACAAAATTGATCTTTTTCAGTTGTTGAAAACTCACTTATTTTGTTAAAAACTCGTCTTTTTTAGTCGAAAATTCAATTATTTTGGTAGAAAACGTATATTTTTGGGTTGTATATTCAAATTTTTTTTCTCAAAAATTCGCCTTAATGACTTAAAAGCTCAACATTTTGGAATAGATTTTTTTCTGTATTGATTGAAAAATCTTTCGTGGTTGAAAATTCAACTCCTTTGTTGGAAATTCGTATTTTTTGGTTTAATTTAATAATTTTTTTATTGAAAATTAACATATTTTTTGTGGAAAAATCAACTGTTACACTTTTTGTTGAGAATTAATTTTTTTTATCAAAGATTAATAAGTTTCTTTGAAAATTTAACTATTTTGTTTAAAATTCCCTTTTTCTTGGATGAACATAATTATTTTAACTGAAAATGTAATAATAAAATTTTACAATTTAATTAATTTTAATTAATTAATAATTAAAATTAATCAATTAAAATTTGTTAATTAATTAATCGATTTAATTAATGATTAAAATTAACTTATTAATTTATTGTTATTTAATTTTATGATTTAACTTTTTATTACAATTTTAATTTAAAAATTTTAATTCTAATTTATGGTTTCCAGAAATAATAAGATATGTGACTTGAAACTAATCGAAATTTTTTGTATTTAAGATATTTTAGATCAAAATTAAAAATTTCAAATTCATTTATTTATTTCAAACAGAAAAAAAAGACTTTTCAACATAAAAGATGGTTTTTCAATAAAATGCTTGCATTTTAAACAAAATAAATAAATTTTCAACATAGTAATTAAATTTTCAACCTAAAAAGATAAATTATCAACAAAGAAGTGTGATAGTTGATATTTCAAACAAAACAGATGAAATTTCATTAAAACCAAAGAATTTTAAGACCAAAATGACGAATTTTCAACCAATACATATTTTTCAGTCATGAAAAAAAAACAGATGAATGAATTTTTAATTAAAAAAGACAAATTAAAAAAAATTGAATTTTCATCCAAAACCAATTTTAGTTTGACTTTTCAATATCAAAGTGTGAGTTTTAAACAAAAAGTCAATTTTCTACAAAGGTACTTGAACTTTCAACCAAAAAGGATGACTTTTTAACGAAATCGTTGCATTTTCAACCAAATAATTACATTTTTTCCAAGAAAGATGCAATTTCTACTAAAATAGATGAATTTTTAAATTAAAAAGATAAATTTTCAACAACAAAAATATTCAAAATTTCAACCCGAAAAGACGAATTTTTAACACAGCAGTTGAATTTTTGACCAAAAAGGATGATTTTTAAACATGATTGTTGAATCTTCAACCAAATAAAATTTAATCTGCTCAAATTTAATATTAAGTATTAATATTATAGTAGAAATTTCCACTATTTAGTTGAAAATTAATTTTTTTTGTTGAAAAATCTTCTTTTTTAGTTAAAAATTAATTTTTTGTTGTTGAAAAATGAACTGTTGAGGTAAAAATTGATCTATTTTGTTGAAATTTCTTTTTTTTTAGTTGCTGAAAATTCATTTTTTTTAGTTAAAATTTTAACTTTTTGGTTGAAAATTCGACTTTTTTGTGGAAAGTTACTCTTTTTGGTTAAACGTTTATCTTGTTGGTTAAAAAATCGTGTTACTTGTTGAAAAATCGTTCTTTTTGATAAAAAATTAATATTTTTGATTGAAAATTCACCTTTTTGTTTAAAAATTGGTCTTTTTTGGTAGAAAATTAATATTCTTTAATAAAATATTTCAATAAATAATATTAATGTCAAAGAATCTTTTGGTTAAAAATTCGTCCTTTTTGATTAAAAATTGATCTTTTATAGCGTAAAATTGGACTATTCAGTTAAAAATTCAATTATTTTATTAAAAAATCTTCTTTTTAAGTAAAAAATTAATTTTGTTTGTTGAAAAATGAAATTTTGGGGTAATAATTCATCTATTTTGTTGAAATTTTTTTCTTTTTTTTTTTAAATTGATCTTTTTTAGATAAAATTATAGTTGGTTGAAAATTCTACTTTTTTGGTAGAAAGTTACTCTTCTTGGTTAATAATTTATTTTGTTGTTTGAAAATACAATTACTGGGTTAAAATATAATTTTTTTGTTTGAAGATTCATAATTTTAGCTGAAAGTTAATTTTGATATCGAAAATTGATCTTTAATATTAGAAAATTGAATTCTGCGTGAAAAATGAATTATTTTGTAAAAAATTTATGTTTTTTTAGTTGGAAATTCACCTTTTTGGTTGAAAATTCATATTTCTTGTTTTAAAAATTAATTTTTTTAATCAGCAGTAATTTCATTCGAAAAAAATTCTATTTAAATGCCGATCCCTGATAAGAGGAGGCAGGCAATAGATAAAATCTGACTATGTGTGAGTGTATCCGTGTGTAAATTTTGTATGTGTTGAGACCACGTGTCCATGACGGGAAGCCGACTGAGGTGGCCTGTGGTTATTTCGGTGATTGGTTTTATCGCGTTGGCAACAGTGTGTGACCCGATCCTCTCTGTAGCGGAACCCTTTCTTCCTTTTCAGAAAATATGCATCAATTTTTAGTTGAAAAAATTTTTTTCAAAGAAAAAACTAATTTTAAATAAAATTGGTTAATTTTCAACCAGAAAAGACGAATTGTGAACAAAATAAATGAATTTTCGATCAAATAGTTTAATTTTCTACTATGAAAAAATTAGTTTTCTACCAAAAGATACGAATTTTCAACCAAAAAGATGAATTTTTAATCAAGAATATTGAATTTTCACTAAAAAAGATAAATTTTCAGCAACAAAAAAATTCATAATAAAATTGTTCGATTTTTACCCCAATATTCATATTTCTAAAAAAAAAGAAATTAATTTCTAATCAAAAAAGACGAATGATGAAAAAAATTAATTAATGTTCAAACAAAAGAGCCGATTTTTCACCAAAAATATAAATTTTTAATGAAAAATATCAACTTTCAACCAAAAGAGACGAATTTTTAACCAAAAAGATGAATTTTTACTGAAAAAGATAAATTTTCAGCAAAAAAAAAAACCATAACAAAATAGTTCGATTTTTACCCCAATATTCATTTTTCTAAAAAAAAATTGATTTTTAACCAAAAAAGCCAAATTTTAGACAAAAATATAAACTTTCAATCAAAAATATTGATTTACTACCAAAAAAGACGAATTTTTAATCAAAAAGACGAATTTTGAATCAAGAATATTCAATATATAATAAAAGTGATAAATTTTCAGCAAAACAAAAAAAAAAATTTATGACAAAATAGTTTAATTTTTACCCCAATCGTTCAATTTTTAACCAACAAAATTAATTTTCAACTAAATAAGACGAATTCTTAACAAAATAAATGAATTTTCAACTAATTAGTAGAATTTTTCACTACAAAATATCAATTTTCAACCAAAAGAGACGAATTTTTAACCAAAAAGATGAATTTTGAATTAAGAAAATTGAATTTTTACTGAAAAAGATAAATTTTCAGCCAGAAAAAAAAATTCATAACAAAATAATTCAATTTTTTCCCCAAAATTTATTTCTCTACAAAATATTAATTAATTTTCAACCAAAAGAGCCGATTTTTTCACAAAAAATGTAAATTTTCAATAAAAAACATTAATTTTCTACCAAAAAATACGAATTTTTAACCAAAAAGATGAATTTTTAATCAAGAATATTGAATTTTCACTAAAAAAGATAAATTTTCTGCAACAAAAAAAATCCATAATAAAATTGTTCGATTTTTACCCCAATATTCATATTTCTAAAAAAAAAGAAATTAATTTATTTCCCCTACTTCCCTTCCCCTTATTTTCTCTTATTTCACCTACTAGCAAACCCCTCATTTCCCCTCACTTCTTATACCCCCATCTCCTTATTTCCCATTATTTTCTCTCAGTTAACGAAATAAATGAATTTGCAAACTAAAAAGACGTAATTTCGATAAAATTGTTGAATTTTTATCCAAAGAAGATTTTTCAGTCGAGAAAGAAGAACAATGTTAAGCAAACTATAATTTGAAGGGAAAAATAATTTTTGATACAAAATAACAATTTCGTGTAACAATTTTTTGAGTTTCTTTATTTTATAATTTTGATAGGCTTATTGAGAAAATTAAAAAAAATTTTGCAAGATATCAGATTTAAGACAATTTTAAGAAAAGTTTGAGTATGTTCAAAACATATTAAGGACTTTTTGACGATTGTAAACAATTTTTAAATAGTTTATAAATTTTTGGAAGTCTTTTAAAGTTGCAAAATTTTTTTTAATATCCTCTCCAAAATATTTTTGGAAAATAAAGAATCACTTTAAATAATCCAATTTTTAATTATTTTTGAATTTTTTTTAAAACCTTCGAAATATTACTTTAAACCATTCAAATTTTTCTTAAAATCCTAAAAAAATAGTGCAAAATTTTAAAAAATTTCAAGATTCTCTTTTGGAAATTTTGGAAATCTTTCGAAATATTGTTAAATTTTTTGATATATTTTCTGAAAATAAATACCGTAGAATAAAAAATCATTTTAAATTTTCTCCGAAATTTTGAGAAACTTTTCTTATTTTCTTGAAACCTTTCAAAATTGTTAAAAAGCTTCTAAATTTTCTGTTCAAAATCTTCAAAAATCTACATTTTATTTTAAATTTGTTAAAATCTTTTTACGCTCAGGATTATTTTCACATCTTTTGAAAATTTCTAAATATCTCTTAAACTTATTCGAATTTTGTTTCAAATTTTCTGATTTTGCAAAATTAAAGAAATTTGCTTGAAAATTGTTCTACATTCTTTTCCGAAATTTGAAGAAATTATTTGAAATATTTTCAAATTTTATTGAACAAAAACAAACGTTTTAAGAATTTTGAAAGGCTTCAACAGAATAACAAAATTTTCTTAAGATTCCTTCTTTTCAATTTTGCAAAATTACAAAATTTTGGGAAAAAATTAGAGCACTTAAATATATATTTAAAAGTTTTCATAAGATTCGGAAATAATATAAGACTTGAAAGGATTTTTAAACATTTCAAAGAAAATGTATATTTTTAAAGATTTTGAAATAAAATTTTTGAGCTTTTTAAGAATTTTGAAACATTTTAAAACATTTGCAAATGTTTAAGAAACAAATGTCGACAATTCTGAGGCTATTGGTCATTGTAAAGGTTTTGAAAGGATTCAAAAATAATTTAAAATCTGCAAAGATTTCAAAAAATTCAAAACAAGATGTAAATTTTGGGAGATTTCGAAAAAAAATTTGAAGCTTCTTAAGAATTCTGAATAATCTCAAGAAAATAGAACATGTTCTCAAGATTCCTGGAAAATTGTTAATAAATTTTTATTTTGATAAATTGTTTTTTAAGAAAAATTTAAGGAGATATCAAATCTTTGTGATATTGGTAAAAAATTTGGTATAAATCTGGAAGATTTCAAGGAAATTTTTTCAATTTTTAAAGATTATTACAAACTTTAGGAATAATTCGAGTCAGTTTTAAAAATATTTGAAAACTTAAGCAGTTTTCACCATATTGAAAATATTTTATTACTTCATAAGATTTCCAAAAAATTATAAAATATATGGTGAAGTCTTTCAAGTTTTGAAAGTAAGAAATTTCTTCAACTTGAATCGAATGTTTCCTATGCATTTTTTACAGCCAAATTAAAATCGAAATTTTTAATTTTTATCTAAATTTTAAAATTAACAACCCCGAAAACTCCTAGATGCCAAGTTTCATGAAAGTCCAACAATTTGTTGAAAACTCTTCCACCATATTGGATCCACCATTTTGAATTTTTCAAATCTGACTTGATATTCGTTATCAAAGACCCAAAAAAAACCCAGATGCAAAGTTTCATTAATATTCATTCATTTTTTGAAAACTCGGTTGCCATATTGAATCCGCCATTTTGAATATCAGAAATCTTACTTAATATTCGTTATCAGAGAACCCAAAAAACCCCAGATGCCAAGTTTCATGAAAATCAATTAATTTTTTGGAAACTCGTCAGCCATATTGGATCCGTTATTTTGAATTTTTTAATCTTATTTCAAATTCGTTATCAGAGACCCCATAAACCCCCAGATGTCAAGTTTCATGAAAGTCAATTTTTTTCAAACGATCCGCCATTTTGAATTTTTTTTAAACTGACTCCAGATTCGTGATCAGAGATGCCAAAAACCCCGAGATAGCAAGTTTCATGAAGATCCATTAATTTTTTGAAAACTCGTCCACCATATTGAATCCACCATTTTGAATTTTTAGTTTGGACATTTTATAATTCGGCAATTTTCTGTTGGTAATTTGAGACGACTGAAAAATCCTCAAAAATAAAATTCCCGACACTGTAAAATTCCCGAATTGAAAAATTTCCGAATAATAAAATTTCCAAAATATAAAAATCCCGAACTGGAAAATTCCCCAAATTATAAAACTGCCCAAATATAAAAAGGCCAAATTGGAAAATTCTCGACATTATGAAATTCCCCAAATATAAAAATCCCGAATTGGAAAATTCCCGAATAATAAAATTCCTGAATTGGAAAATTCCCAAATAATAAAATTCCCGAACAGTTTATAATATTACCCAATTGGAAAATTCCTGAATAATGAAGTTCCCGAACAGTTTACATTATTACCGAATTGAAAAGTTTCCGAAAAATAATATTCCTGACAATTTATAATATTACCAAATTCGAAAATTCCCGAATTTAAACAATTAACATTTTTTATCGAAATTATTTATTTATTAAAAATACAATAATCAAATATTTGTGTAACGAAATTATTTTTAATGTTTAAAGTTTCTAAAATTATTGCTTGCATTTAAAATAACAATAACTAAAAAAAAAATATTTTTGGATGAAAGTAACTTTCAATTATTGCTTTTTTAAATTCAAACAATAATTTTAAAAACTTTAAATATTAAAAATAATTTTCTTTGTTATAAAAATATTTTAATATTGTATTATTAATAAATAAATAATACTGAATATCAACAACTGTAATTGTGTGAATTCGGGAATTTTTTAGTTTGGATATTTTATAATTCGACAATTTTCTGTCGGGAATTTAAAAATCCCAAATTATAAAATTGCCTAAATATAAAAATCCCGAATTGGAAAATTTCCGACAACAAATTGCCGAATTTTGAAATATCCGAACTAAAAAATTCCCCTATATAAAAATTTAAAAAAATTGTTTTTGACTATATATTATTTATTTATTTTTAAAAATATATATTTTCATCAAAGAAATTTTTTTAATGTTTCAAGTATTGTTTGAATTTAAAATAACAATAAATGAAAGAAATATATTTCTGGATAAAGAGTTTTGTTTAAAAATGTGCATGGTAGTTTTTTTAAATTTAATATGACTTTTAGTCGCTGTTTTCAATTTTTTATCCATTAATAAAGATTACGAATTTTCTGCATCATTCGTTTTTATAAATAAAAATTTCCCTATTACTAATTTTATTTCATGATAACATTTATTTCTAAATGTTTCTGAATATTATTTATAAAAGAGAAAATTTTAATTGTAAATGATTTTTGAATATTGTGAAATGATTATTCCATTCTTAACATTGCAAATGATTTCCTGAAAACTTTGAAAAATCAATTAAATGAAAATTTTAGGAATTCTTTGTGATCCCAAATATTTCAAGAGATTTTAAGGTATTTCAAGAAATTTCACAAAATTTAAAACATTTTATTTTATCTCCAAAGATTTCAAAAGATTTTAAGTATTTCAACCAATTTCTAGAGAACTTTAGGGAATAAAATACATTTTAATTCAAAACATTTCTGCGTATTTCAAGGTGTATAAAAAAATGTTTAAAAACGATCAAATGATTTTAGATTATTTAAAAATATTCCAAAGAATTTCAAGAGATTTAAAAAATTTCAAGGAATGTCAAAGAATTTTGTAGTATTTCCAAAGAATTTCAAGAGATAAAAAAAATGTCAAGGAATGTCAAAGAATTTTGTAGTATTTTCAAAGATTCCAGAGGATTTAAAAGAATATCAAAATATTTAAGGAATTTTTAGAGAACTTTGCAAAATAAATGAAATTAAATGAAATGAAAATTTAAGAAATTTTTGGCGATTCCAAATTTTTAAGGGATTTTAAGGTATTTCAAGAAATTTCAATTATTTTAAGGGATTTCAACAAATTTTTATAAAACTTTAGGGAATAAAACAAATTTTATTTCAAGGGATTTCAACCAAAAAAGATTAAACTTCATTTAAAAAAATGAATTTTAAAACCAAAAAGACAAATTTTCAACAAATAAAGATTTCTGATTCATGAAAGAAAAATAAGTTCATCTAAATTGTTAAACCTTCAAGCAATTTTCAACAAAATAAAAAAACTTACAACCAAAGAGATGAATTTTCAACCAGAAATATGAATCTTCAACAAAAAAATGATTTCTTAACAAAGTGGTTCAATCAAAATTTTCAAACAAAAAAGTTGAATCCTCCCTCAAGCAAAAAACATTAATTTTCAACCAAACAGTTGCATTTTTATCCAAGAAAGATGAAATTTCTACTAAAACAGATGAATTTTTGAATCAAAAAGACAAATTTTCAACAACAACAAAATAGTTTAAATTTTTATACAAAAAAGATTTCAGTACATTTTCTACGAAGACACTTGAATTTTCAACTAAAATGATGAATCTTCAACCAAAAAAGATTTCAATTAAAAATAAAAAACAGTTAAATTTCTCTGAAATCTTTAGAAATGTTGGGAAATCTTTGGAAATCCTTGGAAAGCTTTTGAAAATCTCTTCAAAATTCTTTCAAGTTTGCGAGAATCTTTCTGTCTCCTGAAATGCTTGAAAACCCTTTAAAATCTTTAGAAACCCCTTGAAATCCATTGAAAGCCCTTAAAATTTTTTGAAATCTAGTAAAACTCTTTAAAAATCTTTAAAAATCCTTTCAAATTCTTCGAAATCTATTTGATTTTATGTTTTTGTAAAAATTCTTAAAATCTGTGAAAATCACTTTGAAATCCAATAAAATTTCTTGAAATCCCTCGAAATCTCGTAAAATAATCTGAAATCTTTATGAATTCTGGGAACTTTTGTGAAATACTTAGGATTCATTCGCGATCTCCTTTAAAATCCTTTAAAATTTTTGGAAATTCCTTGAAATCTCTTGAAATCCATTGGAATTCTTTAAAATCTTTCAAAATTTCTTTCAGTCTTATAAAATCCTTTGAAATATTTTTAAATTTCACGAAATCGCTTGATATCCATTAAACTCTTTTGAAATCCTTACGAATCCCTGACAATTCTTTAAAATCCAATAAAATTTCTTAAAATCCCTAAGAATCCCTCAAAATATTTTGGAATCTTTAGAATTTCTAGTAAATCTTTTGAAATCCTTGGAAATATTTCATAATCTCTTGAAATACTGCAGAATCCTTTGAAATCCTTGAAAATCCCTCAAACCATTTAAATATATGGACATTTTACGAACTGCCTCAAATCCACTAACAAATTCGAAATTTCGTAAAATCCATTTAAATCTTTCAAAATCTATAAAAACGTTCGGAGTCTCTAAAGGTCCTTTAAAATCTCTTTCGAAATTTTTCACTTCTCTTAAAATTCTTCAAAATCCTTTGAAATCTTTAAAAATCCCCTGAAAAATCTTTAAAATCTTTTAAAATCCTTGATATTCTTTCAAAATATCTTGAAATCCTTCAAAATCCTTTAAAGTCTTTCGGAATCTCTTGAAATACCTTTAAAATGGGTAAAAATCGCTTTTAATCTCTGAAAATAGTTTGAAATGTTTGGAAATCTATCAAATCGTCTGGAATCTCTAAAGATCGTTTAAAATCTCTAAAAATCGCTTGTAATCTCTTAAAATCCTTTGTAATATTTGGAAATCTATGAAATCCTCTAGAATCTCAAAAAAAACATTTTAAATCTTTAAAAATCGCTTGTATCGTTTAAAATCATTTGAAATACTTGGGAAATCCTTCAAATTCTTCGGCATATTTTAAAATCTCTAGAATTCGCTTAAATTCCGTAAAAACATCTAAACCCTTTGAAAATCTTTGTAATCCTTCGGTATCTCCACATATCCTTTAAAATCTCTTGAAATCGCTTGTAATTTATTAAAATCCTTTGAAATATTCGGAAATCTATGAAACTTTTTGGAATCTCTAAAGATCGTTTAAAATATCTAAAAATCGCTTGTAATCTCCTAAACTCCTTTGAAATATTCGAAAATCTATGTATTTTTTTTTAATCTCTGAAGATCGTTTAAAATCTCTAAAAATCGCTTGTAATCTCGCAAAATCCTTTGAAATATTGGAAATCTATGAAATCCTTTGAAATCTCTAAAGATCGTTTAAAATCTCTAAAAATCGCTTGTAATCTCTTACAATCCTTTGAAATATTTGGAAATCTAGTAAATTCTTTGGAATCTCTAAAAGTCGTTTAAAATCTCTTAAATTCCTTTGAAATATTTGGAAATTTATGAAATTCTTTGGAATCTCCACAGATCCTTTAAAATCTATAAAAATCGCTTGTAATCTCATGAAATCCTTTGGAATATTTGGAAATCTATGAATTGTTTTGTGAAACTCTAAAGATCGTTTAAAATCTCTAAAAATCGCTTGTAATCTGTTTAAATCCTTAGAAATATTCGAAAATCTATGATTTTTTTTTAATCTTCAAAGATCGTTTAAAATCTCTAAAAATTACTTGTAATCTCTTGAAATCCTATGAAGTATTTGGAAATCTAGTAAATTTTTTGGAATCTCTAAAGATTGTTTAAAATCTCTTAAATTCCTTTGAAATATTTGGAAAATTATCAAATCCTTTGGAATCTCTAAAGATCATTTGAAATCTCTAAAAATCGCTTGTAATATTTTGAAATCCTTTGAAATATTTGGAAATCTATTAAATTCTTTGGAATCTCTAAAGATCATTTAAAATCTCTAAAATCGATAGTAATCTTTTAAAATGGTTTGAAATATTTGGAAATCTCGTTTAAAATCTCTAAAAATCGCTTGTAATCTCCTACAATCCTTTGAAGTATTTGGCAATCTATGAAATCCTCTAGAATCTCTAAAGATTTTTTAAATTCTCTAAAAATCGCCTGTAATCTCTCAAATTCCTTTGAAATATTTGGAAATATATCAAATTCTTTGGAATCTCTAAAGATCGTTTAAAATCTAATCTTTTTCATGCTTATTTTGCATAAAATTATTCATGATAAAATAGATTTCTTTTCGATCTTAATTTTAAAAAAATTGTAAAATAGTGTTAATAGTGTAGTGAGTCTGAGGCCTGCACTCATCTTGCACACACCTCGCACTCCCCACTTCAAAATTTGTGACCGTCCGCGAAGAAAGGGACCTCATGCGTCAAAGCTGAATTTTACGGGACGAGCGATCGTAGCAGAGTCCGCAAGCCAGCATTTGAGTAGTGGGGATGCGTCTACGAAAAGCACTCCCTCCACTTACCACTACACTTTTAGACACGAGCCAGTGGAGCTCACGGACACGTCGCGGACAGTTGTAGTTGTAAGTGGTGGGGCTGGATTTCGTAGGTCTCTCGTTCGGTCTCCACGTACGCATCATGCCTATGTTTGTAGCTTAATAACAAGAAAAGTAATTAACTTAACAAATTTCTGATTATTGGAAATGAAAGAGTAACTCAGAAACTATCAATTGGCGTAAGAAAATTAAAATCGATTTTTGCCGCATTAGGTCCCTTTTTTCGCGGACGGTCACATTTAGAAAAATCTCAAACTTTCAGTCGAGAGTGTAAATAAATAAAGTAAGCAAAAATATAAAAGAAGAGATAAAAATGTAGAGAAGTATACTTTTCGGAAAAGCATTCAATGTAATCAAATAATGATTTTCCCGATTTTCCAGCTCTGGGGGAAATTAAATTTCTGAATTGAATAACGAGAGAAAAAATGTCTGATATTTCTTCTTAACTTTTTTCCTACGGCCACACTTTCTCTGTATCGGTTTTTTCTTCGATTCGCAACGTTGGTGGCCCACACTCATTCAATAACGGCACAAAGAAATAACTGAGAGCTTGTAAGTACTTCATGAGGCATTAAACGCAAAGCACGCCCGAGATTAGAATTTTATTCTTTTTATGAATCATGCTGAAAAACATGCCGAGGGCACGTATCGAAACTAAAATATCTTGCTCCCATCGGCCTCAACGAGAGTATGTCACCAATTACCATATTCGCTATTAATATTCACAGCGTTTCGTCTTGATTGAATCTGATATGCCCTTAAACCGAACGAAAACAAAAAAATAAAAATACACGGAAAAATGTATTACGTAATTCTTACGATACCTCCCGCTGCCAGTTTATGAAATAGAAACATGGGATACGTACCTGAAACAAAAAGAAAAATAATCTTAGTCTTTGAAATTATGTTTGCACAAAATCGAGAGTAAACTAATTACAGACTATACAGCCAAAAATGCTCTCAAAATAGAAGAAAAAAGACGATTTTTCACGAAAATAGAGGAGTAAGTTATTTAAAAAAATGCATGTATAGGTTCTATATTGAACTGAATATGAAAAGGTTTAATTTCCTAAAATATCAAGTCGGAATATATTGCATTTTTAATAAAATAGATAAATTTTGAACCAAACAGTTCAATTTTTAATCAAGGAGGTGGATTTTCAACCAAGAAAATTAATTTTTAATGAAGGAGATTAATTTTTAACCAAGAAAATTAATTTTTAATCAAGGAAATTAATTTTAAACCTAGAAAATTAATTTTATATAAAAATGGCGAATTTCCGACAAAATACGTGAATTTTCAGTCAAATAGTTGAGTTTTTAACTCGAAAATATATATTTTTAACAAAAAAGTTCGTTCTCAGCTAAATAGTTGAATTTTGTATCAAGTTGTTTAATTTTTAACCCAAAAAGATTAATTTTCTACCAAAAAGACTTCGTATAAACAAATTAGGTGAATTTTCAATAAAATAATTAAATTTTCAACAAAATAGTTAAATTTTCTATCAAAATAGTTAAATTTCAATAGTTGAATTTTCTACCAAAAAAGATTACTTTTAAAAAATCAGGTTAATTTTAAACAAAACACTTGATTTTTCAGCTAAAAAAGTTGAATTTTTAATAAAATAGTTGAAATTTCAATAAAATAGTTGAATTTTCAACGAAAAAAGAAGACTTCTCAACGAAAAATGTCGACAAAATAACATGAAATATTTTAAAATGTAATAGTTGATATTTGAACCAAATTATCAACAAAATAGTTGAAAATTTTCGACCCAAAAAATGATTTTTCTACAAAATAATTAAATTTTCAAGGAAAAAGTTAATTTTTAACCAAACAGTTTAATTCTCAAGCCAAAAAGATGAATTTTCTACCAAAAAGATTACTTTTAAACAAATTAGGTTAATTTTTAACAAAATTAATTAATTTTCAACAAAACAGTTGAATTTTAAGCCAAAATAGTTGAATTTTCAACAAAAAAGACATATTTTTCAACAAAAAAGTTGATTTTCAATAAAATAGTTGAATTTTCAACGAAAAAAGAAGAATTCTCAACGAAAAATGTCGAAAAAATAACATCAAATATTCAAAAATGTAATAGTTGATATTTTCACTAAATTATCAATAAAATAGTTTAAAATGATTCAACTGTATTGCTTAAATTATCAGTTAAAAAAAATAATTTGTAACAAAAAAAAAAACGAATGTTCAACAAAGTACTTAAATTTTTAGTTGAAAAAAAATCATTTTCATCAAAATAAGTAAATTTACAATCGAAGAGATAATTTTTCAATTAAAACGATGAATCTTAAAAAAATGAATTTTTAACAAAAGAGTTTAATTTTCAATCAAGTAATTGAATTTTCAATCAAAATCATTAATTTTCTACCAAAAAAGACAAATTTTCAACAAAGTGAATGAATTTTTAACCAAATACTTGAATTTCCAAATAAAAAAGATGAATTTTCGACCAAATAGTTGAATTTCGAAATAAAAAAGATCAATTTTCAACCAGACATGGAAAAGTAAAATTTCAAGTTTAAAAAATTAATTTGATTTGTTTAATTTTTAACAAAAAATTGAATTATATCAATCCACATTGTTGAATTTCTTGTCCAAATAGATTAATGTTCAACATAATAGTTGAATTTCCTACCTACAAAAATGAATTTTCAACCAAATATTCGAATTTTAAAACAAAAAAATCAAACATTAAACAAATAGTTAATTTTTCAACCTACAAAGATGAATTATCAATCAAAACGTCGAATTTTCAATAAAATACATGCATTTTTAACTAAAGAAGAAAATGAAAAAATATTGATATTCAATTTTACATTAAAATTATACAAAAATTAGTCATGCTTTTTTCTTCAAGGGAATAAAAATTTCAGGACCATGAGCAAAATTCAAGAAATTTTCCAGGTTTTTTCCCGGTAGATGAAAATTCAAGGATTTTTCCAGGTTTTCAAGGATTTACAGGACGCTAGGCATCATGTTTAAAAGTAGACTTTTCAACCAAAAAAAAGAACTTTCAGTTTGAATGTTTAATTCTAGAAAAACGGGAGGAATAGCTGACAAACAGCGGTTTGAAAACATTATTTATAATTATGTTGAATAAGAATTTTAATTTTTTTATTGATTCGCAGCCTAATGTAAGATAGCAAGAAAAATGGTTTACTTACCCCGTCCCCAGCCAAAATAATTTACGTTATTTATGCACGGCCCCTAACACAAAGTCACTGAATTAAATTTTTTTCCTTGTGGTTATAGAATCCGGCTCCTCAATTTGAGGATAATTTTCAAGCTAATAATTACCGTCAATCGAGGTAATTTTAGACATGTGGGGTAACTTCGGACACCCCTAAATTGATAGTTTAAATCACTTAAGATGGGTAGTTTAACCAGAATCTACAACCAGTTAAGGCTTGAAATTATTCCAGACTCTTGGAACACTTTTGAGTAATTTATCCCATCAATTTAGGGATGTCCGAATTTACCCCACATGTCCGAAATTACCCCGTTTGACGGTGTCTGTGAAAATTCGGTTCTTTTTGCGAAATTTGAGAGGCTGCCAAATATGAACAGATCTTGACATAGAACTAAAGTGACAGCCGACAAGCTCCACATTAGTAGAAAGATAATGATGGAATCAGGTCGCGCCGCTCGCTCGTCAAGCGGATCCTTCGTGGAAGCGAGTGAATGAGTGTTTTTTCGTGTCCGTCAATTCATCATAGAATGTAGCTTCTGGAATTTAGCTGTGGAAAAGATTAGTCCGTGCCTTGATGTGTGGTCCAGCGCTATGAGCCATTGGCATTGTTACCTATATAGTATAGTATACATATACATATACATGTATATAGTCACAGTAATATAGAGAGCTGTTTCACCAATACAATCTTGTTTATATAGTATTTGCAGTGGATGGACCACCGAGTCCGAGTAGCGAATTAAATGATGGGTTTTGGATGCCAGGAAGGGGAATCCAAAGAGTCTGAGAAACGCGAACAAAAGATTTCGGTGACAATGAACTTAGTAATGGGCTCATCGTCTCTAAGGTTTGAGTTAGCGGTCTATTTCATCCTTTCCAAGCAGTCGTAACACAAGTAGCATTGCTGGACCAGACGAAACCTCCCATGAAATTCTTCTTTAAATATTTCTAACGACCTGTCATAAAAAATTGGGACTAGTTAGGGAAAAGTGATAAAAAACAACGGGAACCTTTTATTCAACATGTCAATTCTAAAGATTCTTGATTTATTATGAAATCGGACACCTGAGGATGCTTCAGGGTTCTCGTTTGTCTGTTCTCTTAAAATGAATCAGTGAAACCTCACTGATTTCCAGTGACATCCCACTGGTTGAAACAGCCAGAAGTGTGTCACTGACAATCAGTGAGATTTTACTGGTTCACTCAGTGGGATTCCGTCACTGGTTTAATCAGTGAGGTTCATTGGCTACTCAGTACCAATAGTCATCTGGCCGTACGCGTCGCGTTGTGCAAAATTATCTTGTAAAGACCGGCTCGTCATTCATTTTATCATGAATAATTTTTGCAGAATAAGCAACAAATTGATTCACAATTTAAAAATAAACTTCCCAAAAACCATTTTCTCTTCTAGGTCTGCTAACAATATGCTAAACAACAACGGACTTAACGGGCACCCTTGTCTGAGACCCCTCCAAAACTTGCGATTAATGACTTTTTAATATTTAACACTTATAATAGAAAATAATCCAATTTTAGATGCTTTTTTTGAACCAGGTGGATTTCGAAGATTTGAAATCAAAATTTATTTAATTTCATAGAATTTCAATTCGAAATTCTTTAATCGTGGACAGTGCAAATGACAGCGTTTATCTATTTTTCTAGGAATTATTATAATTTTTTACATATAGTATATTCTTTTCCCAATTTTGCAGTAATTGATTCAACACCGCTTGAAAAACCTTTTCTCTAGTTTAAATTAAAATACCAGTCGGTGAAGACCAATGAAAATTTGTATTTTTGTCAAAAGCTGTCAAATTTTATTATTTTTTCAATTTTTAAATAAAAATTCAGAATTAAACAACTTAAGGAGAAATGTATTATATCGAAGGAAATTTGAACCGACTAAAGAGTTCATTAATGTTAAATATGATCAGATTTGAATTATTTTCACGAATTTCACTAGAAATTACTATAATTATCATTAAAATTATAATAAGTTGAATCAATTTTGTTTTATAAATAAATGATAAATGTTCATAAAAACTTTTTTCCTTCAAAATGGTGATTTTGTAAGCTGAAAAGGGGAAGTCCTGTCGTACCCTAGCCTCTTTCCAGCTTGAAAAATCACAAATAATTCATATTTGTGGCCCACAAAAAGAGATTTCGTCGCCCATTACGACGTAAATAAGTCGTTCAAAAATCCCCCTCTTATACGTGCCCTTCCCCAATTCTTCTAATTCTCCTACATGCCCCTACTTCCCCTCTGCTATTACACCCCCTTCCCACACTTCACACAACCCCCTCCCTTTCCCAACTTCTTCCTCATCTACCTCCCACTCTCCTTACTTTCCCCTACAGGTTTCCTTACTTTCTCTACTTTTTTTATTTCCTATTATTGCCCCTAGTTTCACACCCCTTATTTCCCTCCACTTCTCCAACTTGCACTACCCACATTGCCCCTCACGTCCTCTACTTCCGCTACCTTTACTTCCACTTATTATCGCGATTTTCCCACCCCTCATTCGCCCGACTTACCACTCTTCATTTCCCCTCACTTCCACTACTTCCCCTTCCCTCTTTTTCCCTACTTCCCTTTCCTTGTGAGTTAGAGTTGTGAGGAGTGTGTTAGGAGTTCTGCTTACTTCCCCTTCATGAAAAAAAGTACAATGGAAGTTAGATTGGAGGGGGTCTTCCCCATTTTGTTAAAACTTGTCAAATGGGGTAAGGGATAAAAATGGTCGAAAATGTGTTACGTAATTTAATTTGCATTCTTCCTACATTTTGTGAAATGCTTCTCTCGGTTCATTTTATAGGATTGCAGTCTGAAATAGATACCAGTTAGAGCTTTACACGTATCCCAAGAAACGGATTTTTAGGTAAAACAAAAAAGTAATCTGGTGTTTTCGATTAAAGTTTAGTAGGGATCAGTCTGAGTGTAGGTGTACAGCAAAGTCACAGAGTTTTCTTTCAGGAACTTGCGATGCCGTCGAAACGGAAACCAGCTCTTGAATACTTTCAAAATACCATCCGGTATCACGAAGTGCCCTTCAATATTTTATACCTATTCACCCTTCACTTCTTAACTCTCCTTTTTGCTTTTGTAAGGCGCGAATCAAAAATGCGAGAGCCATTACACGAAGGGAACATTTCAAACCTCTACAGTATTCTGCCTCGATTTTCTCGAGCTCGGCACGAGGTGATCGTTATTCTTCAATTTTCAATCGTATTCCCATAGCCCGAATTCTTCCTCTGCAAACGTTGATGTTGAAATAGCTTTTACTAAATTAACTTTTTCTAGAAGTCTTGCAATACGATGGCTAGGAAGTTGCGAGAAAATAAATGTTGTAGAGATAAAACGTGTGTTGTGAACTGAAATGTTTAAGATTATTAGTGTGTAGCTACTTTTATTGTGATTTTATAGTCACTCTTGTATTCAATTACTTGAAATTATTAAAGAAATTGAATCCAGTATTGAAAAAAATACCTCAGAATAAATTTGACGAATTTAGATCACATTTAGTGGGTTTGTCTGATGATTTTTTAAATAATGATAATCCAAAAACTTTCTTAGAGAAGGAATTTAATGAGGGTTTAATTGAAGCAAAGATTTTCTTGAAAAAATCATCTGGAATTAATGATAAAAAAGTCAGGTGAAGGAAATATTACAGTAGCGATTCATGAGGACGTTTACATTCAAAAAATGTTGCATATCTTCAATGATAAAGATAGTTTTCAATTGATTCCTAATAATCACACGAGAATGCTTCAAAAATGGACTTTTAATATTTTAGACAGAATGAGAACTAATAAACACTTAGGTAATAATATTGAAAGATGTGATATTGATACAACGAGTACTAAAGGAAACTCAATTATTCGACTTAAAGATTCACTATTCCAGTTGAAAATTCATTTGTTTGGTTGAAAATTCAATTATTCTACTTAAAGATTCACTATTCTAGTTGAAAACTCATCTGTTTGGTTGAAAATTCAATTGTTGTAATTAAAGATTCACTATTCGAGTTGAAAATTCATCTTTTTGGTTGAAAATTCAATTACTTGACTTTAGGATTCACTATTCCAGTTAAAAATTCATCTTTTTGGCTGGAAATTCAATTATTCTACTTAAAAATGCACTATTCCAGTTTAAAATTAATTTGTTTGGTTGAAAATTCAATTATTTTACTTAAAGATTCACTAGTCCAGTTGAAAATTCATCTGTTTGGTTAAAAATGCAATTATTTGACTTTAAGATTCACTGTTTCAGTTGAAAATTCATCTTTTTGATTGAAAATTAAATTATTTTACATAAAGATTTATTATTCCTGTTGACAATTCACCTGTTTGGTTGAAAAATCAATTATTTGACTTTAAGATTCACTATTCCAGTTGAAAATTCATTTGTTTGGTTGAAAATTCAATTGTTTTACTTAAAGATTCACTATTCGAGTTGAAAATTCATCTTTTTGATTGGAAATTAAATTATTTTACTCAAAGATTCACTATTCTACTTAAAAATTCATCTGTTTGGTTGTAAAATTCAATTATTCTACTGAAAGATTCACTATGATTCACTTTGGCTATGATTCACTATGGCTGGCTATGGTAGAGCGCGAGTGGGGACGAAACAGGGAGAGCTTAAGGCTATACCATGTAATTTTTTGATCATGGATGCATTGCATTATCCAACCCCAGCCCCGTGACACTCTGAAATGAAAGTGACGGAAATGTGGACTACGGCCGAGGGTGGCGCTAGCTGTACTTTTAGGCCGAAAATTAATCAAATGCATGAGGAAAGTGTCAAAAATGTGAAATTTTGTGCTTTTTACATTATAAAAACGGATTTTTTATTATTTTTTTTTGCTTTAGAATTAAGTTTTAAGGCTTTTAGACTGGAATTTTCTCAAGATTTTTTTTGAAGAACGAGAATAATGGAGAGAATTTTGCCGAACATTTTGCCTTGAAAATTTTGAAGATTTCAAGAGAATAAAAAAGTTTTCTTGAAATTCCTGGTAAAATTTAAATAATGTTTTATTTTGTAAATTAATTTTGAGAGAATATTAAAAAATTATTCTCTAAAGTTTTGAAAAATAATGTAGAAAATTTTAAAGCAACATTTTTCAATTCTGCACGTTTACAACGGTTAACAAAAAATTCGTGTTAGTTTAAGAAATATTAAAAAGTTTCGCAAAGATTTCCTCAAATTTAAAACAAAATGTCGATTTCATAAAACTAAAAAAAAATCGATTTTAAAAAATTAATTTTAAAATTAAAACTACGGTGGGTTTCATAGAATGTCTATCTAAATGTTATTGAGGTTAAGATAACTAATCGCTCTACCAGGAAGCGGCACCCACGAACCCCGCCCCTCCTGCAACACATTCTTCACTTGGAAAAGCTCCACTATTGACGGGTCGTCGTTGACCTCACATTCTCTCCACTCAACGTAGAGGCTTCCCATCGCATACTCCCGCTCAGCCAACCAATAAGCCTTCGCCCATGGCTCGAGCGTTCCGTTTTGGATAAGGGTGCTTTGTCCCTCAGGGCTACCCTGCAGGTTTAGCAGGATGCCGTTTCATTCTCGTGGAAACTCAGAGATCTGCACCCCGGGCACGCCTTCTATTGTGCAATCGACGTTCGCATCAGCAGGTGCAAGGCGAACTCACGGGCTGCTAGCTCTCCGCCTACGCCGCTCGAGATTCCGACGGCAGTACAGTCCCCGCACCTCCGGGTACGACCCGGATTACCGACTTCACCATAAATGGTCAGAGGCCCGTCAACATGCTTCCATTCAAGCGCGGCAAGAGTTTTTCACTAAACAACACAAAAATATTTCCCTTAAACCCTTATTTATTTATTTCCAGAGTAAGAAAAAGGAATCGTAAGTACCCCAAGAAAAATAACAAAAGAAAAGATGTCAACACATCACTTCAAAAACAAGATCAAATTACATAAATTAATAAACCTCAATTCAATTTGAGTTTGGAAATTTTAGTTCTCTAAAGATTTAGTCAAATTAAATTTCCTTAAACCAAAATTTGAAAACAAAGAAGAAAAAAATTAATTTAAAATTAAATTAAAATTGAAAGAATCTGTGAGTCAATTTTATGTCAAATTTGACTCAAAAATCATTATCGAATCAACCCAAAATTACTGAATTTTAACACTCCCGAATTAAATTCTATGTAATGATATGTTCCTCTGTTAATTTGACCAGAAACTATTCCTTCGTATATAATTTGTTGGCTTCGAAAGGGGCCGGTGTTTTCAATTAGTAAAAAGGTTGACAGTATCTTTATGTTCGCCTCTTCTGGAGAATCGGTGAGTTCATTTGGAACAATGAGTCATTTATTTGGTTTAAAATGTATATTTTTGTCTTCAATTAATATTTCTTTGATTCAAAAAAATATTTCCCTCCGACCAATAGTCGTATTTTTTAATCAAACAATGTTAACTTAATCCTGTTAACATTTGTCTGGCTGAAAGAAATCTTTTTTTTCATTCAAAGTGCATATATTTATTTGCCTCAAATAAATATTTCTTTGGAAATAATCAGGACTTGCACTTACTGCAGCCAAGTAAAATTCACTTGGTACAAGTAATCCTTTTTGTCAGTGTATGGACTGTGAGGCCTGCGATTAGGAAATGGTGGTAGTATCTTGAGTGAAAATTGTTTTCTTTGATGGTGAAATGTAGAAAATGCGATGGGTAGGAGAAGTGCAGTAATTCCAACATGTCGGACCGCACAAGCAGGCAGGCGAACATATCGCGCGTCAGGGAAAGGCTCTCTGGTTCCTTTTCTTTCTCCTCTCAACCCCAGCCTCCTCCATCTCACCCTCTCTTTTCGCCATGTCCTCCCTTTGAACAACGCGGTACACCGCGGCGATGCCCATGCCGCATCGAGGTGCACGATGGCGGTCCCCTAATTAATTTACGTGCACGTCGGAATTTTAACGGGTACAAAGGAGTAGGTGGAGGAGGAGACATCAGCTCGTTCTTACTCATGAACGAAAACATGAGATCCGCAATTTTCATGCACACACGCCAACTGCGTTCTCATTGGATCTCCGCTAACTTCGTTAGTTCGTTATACGAACACAACAATCTCCCTCTCACTAAAATCATGACCACAAATTTTCTCCTAAAGAAGTCTTTCCCAAATTAGTATTTTCATTTCAGCCCTTCTTCTTCATTAGCCACGGTGGGTCTCGACTGACTTCAACGCAAAAGGGCTTGCAAGTCCTGTTTTTTTTTCTGTTTACACATCTGGGATGTCTCACGGTCATTTTAAGCAGAAAAACAAAACAAAAATTGTCTGGGCCCTTTTTTATAAAACTCAATTTAAGAAAAAAGGTTATTCAACATATTTTCATGAAAATAAAATAAAGGTGGAATTTTATTGGCTTAAAATGATTAGCTTAGCTTCCAAAAAAAGGGATGTAGATGTTACATATCTTATGAGAACTGAATTCCTCCAATATTTTTCAAAAATTGTGAAAAAATTGGAAAAATAATAGCCTCAGAAATCGATTTTGAGTGAATAATTTGTTTGAAAATGAAAAAAAAACTAGTTTTTGTGAAATAACTCGTGTCCTACGCTGGTAAAAATTGCCAGTAAATGAATTGAAGTAGCCCCAATTTTGATTCGATATATAAAATACAAAGCTCTAGCTCTATAACCGAAATTATGGACTTTTGAAAATAACTCCTTTTTGAGCATCGCAGGTAAAAATTGCTCCTGAATAAAAAAGAAAAAAAGGAAAAATTTTACCTTGCTTATATAAGGAAAACTTTTTTGATATTCAAAATATGACAATATTATATTGAGTGTATCTGTTCGCCTCCTTGAGATGCATCTATTGACCTATTGATAAACCTTTTATGACCCACCAGTACTTATTTATGAAAAAAAAAATTGTTTATTCTGTTTAGATGAAAAAAACTTGTTGATATTCAAAGCACGACAATATTACATGTAGAGTATTTGTTTGCGTCCTTGAGACGCATCGATTGACCTATTGGTGAACCTTTCATGACCTACCAGTACCGATATATAAAGCTTTAAAAAAATCGTTTATTCTGTTTATATGAAAAAATCTTTTCTGATATTCAAATCATGACAATATTACATGTAGAGTATTTTCTAAAGTCCTTGATACGCATCGATTGACCTACTGATGGACCTTTCATGAGCTACCAGTACCGATTTATAAAGTTTAAAAAAAATCGTTTATTCTTTATATGTGAAAAAAACTTTTCTGATATTCAAAACATGACAATATTACAGGTAGAGTATTTTTTGGCGTCCTTGAGACGCATCGATTGACGTACTGCTGGACCTCTCATGACCTACCAGTACCGATTTAAAAGTTAAAAAAAATCCTTCATTCTGTTTATATAAAAAAAAATTTTCTGATATTCAAAACACTACAATATTACATGTAGAGTCTTTTTTCGCGTCCTTGAAACGCATCGATTGACCTACTGATAGACCTTTTATGACCTACCAGTACCGATTTATAAAGTTTGAAAAAAAATAGTTTATTCTTTATATATGAAAAAAACTTTTCTGATATTCAAAACATGACAATATTACATGTAAAGCATTTTCTGGCGTCCTTGAGACGCATCGATTGACCTATTGATGAACCGTTCATGACCTACCAGTACCGATTTATGAAGTTTAAAAAAAATTGTTCATTCTGTTTATATGAAAAAAAACTTTTCTGATATTCAAAACACGACAATATTACATGTAGAGTATTTGTTCGCGTCCTTGAGACGCATCGATATAAATATATATATAATATATAATAAATATCGCTTTAGCTCATTTTTAAAGAAGGTTCTTTTTCAATTTTGAAAGTTTGTTTTTTGCAGCTCCCTTAGAATCCAAAAATCGATTCCACTAAGATTTCAGTTCATACTGTGTTCTGAAGGTGCACTACTTAAATATATTTTTAAGTGTTTAAAATTTATTAAAAAATTAACTTAAACTGTACTTTAGAACATGTCCTCTTCGTAGATTGGCATTTATCACAAAATCCCAGGGTGACTGCCAGAGGCGCCTCCCGCATGTAATTTCGCTTAAGTACGTAATTAGTTAGCGTTTGGAGATGGGAATCAGAGGTAAAAAAATCGTTACGGGGTAGCCGCGTTTTTTAACACAGTACGGTAGGAGATGCTCAAAGTTTGCCAGAGGGGGTTACTGAACGTCCTTAAAAGGGGGTTTTCACCACCCTCACCTCCTTCCTAGCGCTCGGCCTATCTTTTTTCATCAAATCTTACAGCATTCGTACTCAAAGTGTGTTAGATGTGAAGAGCACAGCATGGAAAATCGCAAAAAACGTAAAAGTCGACCCGTCGATTATATCTAGCAACTCTACAAAAATTTAAAACAAAATTCAAGACAGAAACATAAAATGTTAATTAGTATTGCCAAACTGAATAATATAACGGTGTCACTTGTGTAAGCAGACATATCTACGTTTCTGTTATAATTTATTGTTCTTTCTAATTATACTATTATTTCGGAATTCACAGTACCGAAGGATAGAATGAATTAATTGCTCGACAATAGCTTCTTTTGAAAGGTACTTTGCATTTGCTATTTCCAGGATGTAAAAACGTTCACTTTGATATAAACAATTATCTCGAATCATATCGAACGATTGGCCGATTCTTTTCATTAGTGTAACATTTTTATTATTATTCATAATAGCTTGCGATACTTCAGTAATAAAATTGTCGATGTTGTTATAATTGACTAATTACAGCATTTCAAAAACATTACTAGGCAGGGCAACCAGCTTTATTTGTTAGCTTCCCTTTACAGCAAAACTGGATCGCTTTAAGAGTTACAAGTACATTTACATCCGGAAAAAGGAACAAGAACCCATGACGAACTTTTTTCTCCAACCCTTCTTTATTCAACGCTCCCCGCATGCCTTTTTATTATATATATATATATATATGAGCGTATCCGTGTCATGAATAATTTTCCTTCTTTTTTTATTCTCCGTATCTCTTTCTCACTCGGTCGATCACCAACCTAAGATGATAATACAAGGGTGCAGCCGGACCAGTTTCAGTGCTGCAAAGCCCTGCAGATAAAAAAAGTCCGCGGCCACCCCAATCCGCGCCACCCTCAGCCCGATAGTGACTCACCCACGATCACCCTATTCACTTTTTTCAACCCCTCCGTTCACCCACGGATTCGATAGTCTGCGATGTGAAGGGACAAATCCTTTCGCCCTCCTGGTCGCATCTTGTATCTATGGGATACCGAAAAAAGGGCTACTAGAATCTCCAAACTAGAGGCTCGAGAAAATCGGTCTCAGCGTTCAATCGAGATACCTGTTAAAAACTGTCTATGTAAAATTAATATTTTTTTTAAATTATTTTTTCATAAATGCATACAAGAGTTGGAAGGAAGTGCGAAAAAAGTATATCCTGGAAACATGGTGCCGCTGTGCTTGGAAACCGGGAATTGTTTACCATCGGTAAATTAACGGAAATTTTTAAAAGGTTTTATTGCAACATCTTTTTTTTAAACTTATTAGACGTTTAAAGTTTCAACGCTTTTGACCTAATTTATATATTGAAATATTTTTCCCAAATTTTAGTGAGATTTACTGTACTTTTTCAAAATCTGCTGGTGTATTTTTAAACTGTTAAAAATTTACAAACTGGTGGCCTTTTCCAGAAAAAAGTATGTGTCATTTCTATTTAAAATTAATGAATTTCCTTACAACCGTTTGGGTGGAAAAATATTAACATTCCTTTGCGGCCTTTTGATCTCCTACTATCCTTCATTTAAGTGTCCTAGAAATCGAGTGTAAATGGCAAAAATAAGATTCAAGCCAATCGGTGAAGCCATTTTGTCTGATTTTTTATATGAATACTCTAAAGAGTATAATCTCGATAGCATCGTTGTAGTAATTTGTTTTATTATTCACCGAAGCAGGGAGCAGGTAAGGCAGTTTTTCAGCTTGGATTTTCCTTTGAGCGATTCTAACGAGAAAAGGAAAAACTACCCCCCTTTATAACTCAAGTCTGGAGGTAATGAAACACCAACTGTGACCAACACTGATTCATTCAGGTATGGACACACCGTATACGAAAACTACGGGGTGAATTCCCGAAATGTTGTGTTGGTGTAGGTATTTGGGGGTGTATGATATCATTAAATGCAGACTGTGAAATAAAACTGTAAACAATATAATGTCTTATAATCAATTCGCCCCCGAATTCATGTCACTATAAATTGATTGGAAAAATATTCGAACATTATTATAAAATTCAGTAATAACCATTAAATTAATCTCTGGAACTTGTCAAAAAGTCCTAAAAATGCCATGATTTTTATGAGAGGAAAAACAGGCTTTGAAACTTCTTTCTAACCATTAAAATCAATATTGCTTCTCCAAAAAATGTCTAGAAAAATGTCGCTTGACGAGACTTTTTTCTATCTCGCGTTATTTTCGAGAATTTTGCGAAAATATTTAGAAAATTCTTTAAGCTTTACATTTTCCTCAACACTACAATTTTATGGTGTAATAAAAGCAACGAAGAACATAATTTAACTGTTTTAACTACTTTTACATACAAATTTTTCATTTGAAGTCGGCATTTTTGAAATAATAGATACCCTCCATTTTTTCTAACTTACTTCATTATTTTTCAACCAAAACATTGTTAAAACTGTTAAATTAAATCCCTTTTGGATTTTCATCAAAATAAAAAATGTTATTGTTGAGAATAAATAAATCTTTAAGGATATTTTTGGCATATTTTTGAAAAAATCTCGAAAATAACGAGAGATAGAAAAAAGTGTTAACACATTTTTTAGAACTTTTTTAAAGAAACACATTTGTTCTTTTGCTTTTTTTTATATCCTGTGTAGCTTTGGCAAAAAATGTGTATTTTCCTTCTTCAAACAAACGCAAATTCTTTCTTCTCTCCAGGGCTCGGGCACAGGACCGACTATCATGGAATATATTCTTTACATGAGGACAAAACTAGTAAAAAATCAAGAGAAAAAAATGGGGGTCGCCATTTTTTCACTTTCCCGCCTAATCGCCGCCTCACTTTCAATTTTCCAACGGATTTCGAAAGTGAACGAGAAATTATATCAGAATTAGAAAGAAAAAGATAAATGTCTACATTACATTATAAAAACATCACACCGGAGCAATTCCATGTCAAATCATCTGAAATGTAAAGAATTTTATCTAGCGTTAGTAATTTTGACGAAAATGCTATTATCCATTCTCTTAGGTGTTCAAAGAAAAAACCTAAAATAATTGTTGAAAAATTCAAAAAAATTAGGAGATATTCAAAATTGAAAATTATGATCCTTTTTGAACTTTCATAACTTTGTCGATTTTAATTATATATATTTTTTTATAATTAACAATAAAACGCAGTTTTGAAGAAAGATTTTTTGAAACGAAAATTTCAAAATCTTTTTGATTTTTTAATAAAAAAAATTTTTTAAATAATTTTTGTAAAAAATCCATCTTTGATTATAATTATCTTTCTAGATAGCTTACAATATCTTCTAAAATCCCTGTAAATATAAAAATGGAATCTCTCTTAGTGCTCGAGAAATAATTATGAATGTAGGCCGTGGCAGTGTGCCTAATATCCGAGAGTCTGAACTCTGAAGTTCGTACATACGATTATAATATTCTTCTATTGTTCGTCTATTATGGTTTTTCACGTCGTGCGTATCGTTTCAGCGTACATTTTTTATTATTTCTCGAAAACTAAGGGAGATCCCATTTTTATATTTACAGGACTTTCAGAGCACATTGTGAGCTATCTATACAAAAAATTTAAAGAAAATAACAAATGGATTTATTTCAAAAGTTCAGTTCAAAAATTTGTTTTTAAAAAATCCAAATTTTGTTTGATTGTTTTCAAACAATATTTCTTAAAAACTACGTTTTATTATGAATAATAAAACAAATATACATCTTAATATCATTAAAATCACCAAAGTTATGAAAGTTCAAAGAAAAAAATCCCAAATTTTTAATTTTTAATATCTCCCAAGTTTTTTGAATTTTTCAAAAATTATTTAAGGTTTTTTTTTAACACCTAAGAGAACGGATACTACAATTTTCATTAAAATTGCTAACAATAGATGAAATTATTCAGATGATTTGACATTAAATTCCTCTATATTAACAAAAAGTTGGATCTTTTTTTGATAATACCAGTTTTCAATTTTTAAAATTCAAATACTCATAGCTTATTCTCTTTAAAAAACACCACCAGGCGAATTTTTTAGGATTACACCACAGACAATAATGAAGCAAAGTGTTCATGAAATGAGCACAATAAAATTCTAAATACAATCAAAGGGTAAGACACGAGATCGAATTCACAGCTAGTTTTAATTTTTAATTGTCGATTTGTTGAATAATAAACCAAATTTCTAAAAATGCAGCGTTATGAAAGAATTATTCTCATAACAATTTTTTAAACCCTACTAAAAAAAAGTCAGGAATCGTCAGGAAAAAAGTCAGGACTTTTGACCATTTCTGACCACTTTTGTTACGTTTCTCGACAGAAATCATCAGGAAAAGTCAGAATTCATGATAAATGTTCAGAAATCGTCAGAGCTTGGGTTCGAAGGATAATCCTTTTATTGGGGGTCCAAGAATAGAATGCCATAAAACCTAATCCCTTTTATATTTCCCAGGTTATTTATAAAATATATATTCATTTTTTATTCTACTGTATATTAAATGGATTATTTTGCAAACCCCCCCCCCCCCCGAAAAAACGTAATCAGAAGCCTGAAAAACTCAGAGTTCTAGATTTTACTCAAATTTACTCAAAAAAATATACGGGTATGAAATTTTGCATTAATACGCACTTTCTAGCTAATGAGTTTCCTTCCCTAGGGATCGCGGGACCTTGTAGCTGGTGGGAGGGCTTACGGGTCTCATTAGGCTGTAGATCTGGAATAGGTGAATCTACGGGGCTTCCAAGCTACGTTGTGATCGCCGTTTCAAGAGCTGAATGGCACCAGGGTCAACAAATCCTTGAATAGCCCAGCCTGCCCCCCTCAGTTGAGGTGGACAGGTGGCGCCCCCTGTAAGTGGGGCTCTGCGGGGGATGTTTCTTCTTGCCCTAGCTTCTCGTGGGACTTAAATGAGCTCCCAAACATGTAAACAAAATAAAAACAATAAGGGGACCGTTTGGGGACCCTCCCCTAATCCACCGCCGTGGAGACAATCTTGTCAAAGCCGTAGAAGTGCAGCTAACGGAACTCTCCATAAGGAGGAGGCAACGTTGCGGCAAAGGCAACCCACAGGGGGCAGTGGCTGCGGAAAAATTACCTGGAGCAACTCCTCAGGCTATTCCTATTGGCAAGAGAATGAAGGGCTCGAGAGAAACTCCCCCAAACAGGAAGTTGAAACAGCAGAAGGCTCTGGAAACACAGAGCCTTACTTTCGTGCAGATGACTAACAACGCCTTGATGAAGGTTGTCGTTGCACCAGGTTATCCTGAAAACTATCTAACTCTCGAGGAGTTGAACAGACTGAGGGATGAAATCTCTAAAGGGATTGACGCATTGCCCCGCGAGGGGCGTGCCCCAAGATTCAATTACATCTTCATAAGGTCGGGGGTCATCGTAGTGGAGGCCACGGACATCTGGTTGCGAGACTGGATGGTGGAAAAAATTCTAACGCTTAGGCTTAAAGAGGGCCAAAACTTGAAAGTCAAAGGGACGAAGTGTCTGCAAAGGTACCGTAGAGCGACCGTACTGAATCCCGGCACTCTCGAGAATCCAGCGACCGTTCTGTGGCGCCTGAGTTTTCAGAATCTATCTCTGCGAGCTGATTCGTGGAAGGTGTATTCCGACAGGCAGGGTTCCAGGCCGAAGGGAAGAGGCTGGATTCTCGTCATCGGTCTTCCTGAATCCTCAATCAGAGCCCTTGCGGCTCTAGATGACCGACCCTATCTAGGGGCGGGTAGGGTTACCTTCCGAGTGACCCAACTGGGCTCCGCAGAGGGATCAGAAGCGCCCAGAGGTGCCCCGAATTAGCCTGTCAATGGCTGAGACGGAAATCTCCATGATGCGGATAAATTTGCACCACAGCGAAGGCGCCTCCGCGGTTCTAGTCAGATGCATGTCTGTGGTGCAGATAGCACTCGCCCTAATCCAAAAACCCTGGTTATGCACGGAAAGGATTTGTGGCTTGTCAGGGTGTGGCTCCATATATAAGGGGCCGCTAGAAAAAACGCCAGGGGCACGCATAGTCATCAAGGGTATGGATGCGATCTTTGTGCGTAAATTCTGCTCTAGCCGAGTGACCTCCGCCTCCCAGAGAGGTGTAGGCCCTAATGCGGCTCTGTCAGGAGAATAAAATTTATCTGCTGTTGGGCTGTGATGCAAACTCTCACCACGCGATGTGGGAAAGCACAAACATCAACGACAGAGGGAGAGATTTAATTGAAGATATAGCGGGCACAGAACTGAAGATTCTAAATCGGGGTGATACTCCCAGATTCCAGACTAAAAACAGGAGTGCAGTCCTTGATTTTACTCTATGTTCGGGTGTCCTGAGGAGCAGGGTAATGGACTGGAGAGTCTCCGATGATGAGTCTCTCTCGGACCACAAACATATCGTGTTTCGACTAACCCTAGGAAAACCGGTGGTTTCCAAAATCGGAAACCCCAGAAATACACTTTGGGACTTATATAAAGGGGAACTCAAAGGGAGGCTTGCGGAATTTCCCAAAAGCTATAATACCATTGATGAGTTAGAGCAGGCCACGGATATTCTGCCAAGGGTTCTGACTACATCAAATGAGAACAATTACCCTACAAGCATAATAAAGTTTAGGAAGGGAGCAGAATGGTGGAATACCCACCTGGAGAGACTCCGTAAAAAGACAAGAATGTTGTACAATAGGGAAAATAGAAATGAATTGCCTTCAGACTAAGACATCTATAAGACGGCACAGTGTAAATACTATAAAAACATAAGAAAATATAAGCGGGAAGATTGTCGGGGCTTCTGCGAAGAATTGAAAAACAGTCCGGAAACAGCGAGGCTCCACAAGATCCTAGCGAAAAATCCGGAAGTTCGCCTCAGGCTCATAAGGCTCGATAATGGTGAGTTTGCCGAAGACGAAGAAGCAACGCTGAATCACCTGATGGAAGTCGTGTCCTGTGACCACCCATCTCACGGTTGTGAGACGTGGCCATGAATGGGATTTACTGCGGCCCTACTGGGAGCCAATGTCATTTTTTAGATGACAGTTGCTCCCAGTGGGACCCTGCTGTGGTTGTTAACCTTTAGTTTTTGATTATATATATAATTTAATAATAATTTTGTCTTATTTAAAAAAAAATAAAACAACTCAAAGAAGGAGACCCTATTGGAAATGTGACGTTGGAAACGACATCGTAAACGACGTTTTAAGCGATATCGTATATGATATCGTAAACGACGTCGTAAATGATATCATATATGGCCCCAAAGTCCGACATCGTTTAAAATATCCTTTACGATTTTGTTTACGGTATCATTTACGACATCGCTTACGATATCGCTTACGACGTCGTTTACGATGTCGTTTCCAGCGTCGCATTTCCAATAGGGTCTCCTTCTTTGAGTTCATTTTTCTAATGCGTTCAGTTGAGCGTCCAGTTGAACAATGAGTTCAGCGTTGCGTAGTAATAACTCTTGTTGGGTATTAATCTGCAAATTCTTTAATTTCTCATTTACTGATTCTTCAAGAATTTTCATCACAATATTATTGTTATCAATTTTATTACGATTAGATGACGTAACCTGATAAAGCGTTCGTATCTCGCTTCGAGCAATACGCTGTACAAGTCTCAAATTAACAGCATCAAGCTGTTCTTCAGCGTCTTGCACGTTACAGAGCCTTTTCTTATCGATATCGTAATTACCGTTAGAGGTAAATTTATAACGAATAACCAATAAATATATAACCAATACCAGGAGGTCCACTATTTACGGTCGCAGCTCGATTCAGAAGATGTCCGAAAACCTCGATACTCATGTTAATACTGACGCTTTAGTAAGCTTCAATCTCTTGATGTATGATTTGATCTTCTCGCGATTCTTTGATGATGGAAATAATTTCATTATTATGAGTTGGATTTCCTGCTGCTTGAGATGCTGTGACTCGTCAAAAGCGGTCAACCAGCTCGTTAGGATCATCCCAATAAATGTAGTCTGGCCTTGAATCTTTTCTTGTTATTAGAAATTGTGGTACTGAACCTTTTAATCGTTTCTATTTCTTTAATGAACCTTCACTTTTTAATGATCGCTTATGTGGAAACAGTTTCGCTATAATATTCTTATACTTTAGAGTATTATTCGAATGAATGGGTTTTGAGGAGATTTTGAGGGTTTTTTTCTTCCTATGTGCCTTTTTAGCAATAAGAATTTCTTTACAGTTATTTTGATCATCCCGACTTATATAAGTTTCATCAGGCATTTGTTCCAATTAGGCTTCGAACAAACCATTACTTTTCCGATACAATTTTTCACCAATCTTGATATATTGTCCATCAAAGCTGATTGGTGTGTCACCAATTATAAACGTTCCATCATTGGCTTTTCGTACACCATAAACGATATCCAAATATTTTTACCTATTTTTATTTAATAGTTCAATACATTTATTTGTCAACTTGTCATAATTTTCCGTAGGTTCATCACTTTCTTGGACCATAGTTGCATCATGTGCTTGATCATCGCTAGCAGTCATGAAGGAAATATTATCATTTTCTGTTTCTTCTTCATCGCCATCTTTTTCAATCTTATTATTCATATATTTATTTTTCCCGTTTGGTATATCAGTCGTATTTAATAACTGTTATAATCGTGTAACTATCGGTTTAAAAGTTTCACTATGAATATTCTCTGTAGCTTCTTTGCCTAACATTACCATGCGGTGATTTATTCCTTAGTGTCTCACGCAAAACTAACTTTATTTACAATCAAGAAATCTTATTTATCAAATAATAAAACAGTCAGGTCCTTTTCTATATATATCTACCCTCATTTAAATTACTATCTTTATCGATAACTAAAAATCCATATTTATCAGTATTCCAACATCGTGAACATAATTTTTGGAACTGAGTGTAAGTCATATCAGTTTTTACATGATCGTCATACACATGTTTGAGATTTTTATCATCTTGCCAAAAAAGAAGTAATAAATTAACATTATCCCGGACTAGATGTTTAGGAACGCAAGCATACGTCTGACATACGAGGGCTGTTTGATAAGTCAGTGACTTTCTGAAGAAAACATTTTTTTCCGGCAAATGAGCGTTTTATTTCTCAACCTAATCTCCTTTTAGCTCGATATATGTAGTCCAGCGTTTTTCCAATTTTTTTATTTCTTCCAAATAATAGCTTTTCTCAAGGCCCTAAAAATAGGCGTTTGTTTCCGTGATGACCTCTTTATTCGACCCAAATCTTTTACCACCCAGCCATTTATTCAGGTTTGGAAACAGGAAATAGTCGCAGGGGGCTAAATATGGTGAGTATGCTGTATGAGGTAACAGTTCGTAGCCCAATTCATGGAATTTTGCCATCGTGACTACACACGTCTGCACTCGTGCATTGTCCTGATGGAACAGTCCTTTCTTAAAATGTCTACTCTAACCATTTTTGCAGATACTGACTCCCAGTTCTTCGAAATAATTTCAAAATAAACTAAAAATCCTTCGCATCGGATGTATTAAAGGTAAAGTGACCCCGTTGTTGCCTCCATATTGCCTATCACGTGACGCTGTGACATCATGATTTCAGATCCCAATAGGGCACATTTATCTCGAAAATTGAAGTTAGAGGGGGGGGGGGCTGATTTGACAGAGAATGCCCCATATATATATACTGATGCGCAATGCAATGGGACGGCTTGTGAAAGATATCAGATCAGATGATTGTGCCTGCAAAAATTGTTAATCACGTTTTACATCAAGATTTAGCGTTCCCTCAAATATGGGTATAATCTCTGAAGCCGATGACGATATTGATTGTAATTCCGTGATTTGTGAACCTGAGATACTTGAGCAAGACCCTATGTTTGATGTTTCACCGCTACGAAAAATACCTTTGGATATGGTACTAAACCAAAGAGAGAAGTATGCTTGCAGAAAACGGAAGATTTTCGATTTGTTTTCAGACATATTTTTCGATCGGCAGAGAAACAACGCCCTTTTCGATGTTGCCTCATTGTCAGTCATCAAACTTTCGCAGTTAAGATGAAGATAATAAATTGTAACAATTTTTGCTTGTGTACAACTTCAAAATCGGGACAAATTTTTGATATAGTACTCAGTTCTACCTATAAAGAATTAACTGCATCTAAAGTATCACATAAAGGATACGAAATAATCCAGTACATTGAACAACAAATCTAAATGAAAAATTGGAAAACAATACTCACAATGCTGATTTTTATAGTATATTAAACATATGCACTCAACCCTAGGAATTATAAAATTATCATAGGCATAAGGATGTATGAGACAATTTCAAGGTCTCACAACCGATTTGTTGACAAAAAAGAAAAAGAATTTATTTTTCAGGGTTCATTTTTGTAAGTAGCGTTTTCAATTTTGAATTAAAATCTCTTAGAGAGGGCATCAATTTTGGCAAAAGAGCACAAACTCTACGAGATGCTCGAAAGAAAACCTAAATACCTCAATTAGATTAAAAGTTATACAGGGTTAAAAAAATTGTGTTTTTTTGAAAAACCTTAAAAATTCAAATTGTCATAACTTCGCGGAAATTTTGGTTTTCTTTCAAAATGGAAAAATAGGTGTCGCCTTATTTCCTTTCAAAAATAACAGTTTTCATCAGCGACCGATTCTGTGATTTGAAGTTGCACTGCCTATCGTTTTTGAAATGGATTCGGTCTGCGATAAAACATATTATTTCCAAATTTCCGATTTATTTCATTTGGAATTTTTTTTGCAGGCTTTTGTTTCAAGACAACTTTTTTTCTGAGTGCTTCCAAAAAGTCTCAAAAACGCGTTTTTTATGTTTTGATCCTGATTTACTAAAAAAAATCTTCGCCTTAGAGCATTTTTATCAACGGATCCGTAATGTACTCTGTTACTACTCAAGAAAATGTATTGGTATTATAGGTCTATCAATTAGTTTCAGTTCAGGAATCTTTTATATGCTTGCATTAAATAATTTATGATGATGACACTCCATTCTTAGTAGTAGTCTGTTTTTCAGATTAGTTTATCTTAATTGTACCCAACCTTCAGTAATAATAAACACTTTATTCAATTAATCCACTTAAGTCCAAAGTCAATTACAAAAGATGCAATTGCAAACAGTATATGCACTTCATTGTACTAAATTATACTTACTTAACCTGATAATGGGAAAGTAAAAAAACTCTGTCGTACTTCTTGTATTAGTTGCTCTTTGAAAGTTCACGCCAATTACAGGTAGGCTAGTAGTCGAGTACCGCCGACTCGCCGAGAAGGCCGCCTGCGCGGGAACAGTTGCGCGCTGTACGGGTGCAAGTTATTTTTTAAACTTCAATATCTTTTGTTATTTCGAACAATAAACATCGAAAGTTGACCAACAACCACCGACGAACGATTCCGTAAAGAATTGTTCGAAAATATAAAAAAATTACACGGCTAGCAAACATATTCGTTCGTTTCTCGAGGTCATGGAGAACAATGTCAGGCCTCGAGTGAGCAACGGAGACTGCTGTCCGAAAATCTTAGTTCCAGAAAATTTGGCACTTCTCATTTTGGACAATTGACTCTATCTCCCTGAGAGCGTTCGGCAGGGCAGGGTTGCGGCCAACATCGTAAGAGCGACAAAGATGGTAATAAAGCACTCTTAGAGCCGCATTATGTCTGTAGATATACGTTGTTCCCGCATGGACGGGACACCCAGATAGTATGTGTTGTAGGTACTCTGCGTGTGTATGACATGCTCTGCACCTATCGCTGGGAACTTTTTGACATAAAATGCGGTCACGGTATACTACGGTGGAAATGACACCGTCCTGGCATGCGAAAATGAAACCTTTTGTACCTGAATTAAGCCCTGATGATCTGAGAAAAGAGATTTCAGTACTTCACAATTTCCCACGAATGGATATATAATGCCTCATTTTATTATTAATTCAGTAGCCTTAATTTCTTGTTCCAACAATTTTTATTAACCATTTTTATTAGGAATTTAATTATTTTTAAACGAATTTTTTTCTAAAATCATATTTGAACAGCTCAATGATTACAAATACTTTAATGATTTTTTTATTGCAAAAATCGCAACGGTCTTTTTGTTAATACCAATTTTTCCAAACAAATTCTTATATTTGATATAGCTTTCGTTTCTATACGTGATTCTGAAATTAGAAGAAAAAGGAAACCTTTGTGTCCTATATATTGTCTTTTAATTAGAACCATTTGTTAGCTATGGCTTTGAAACAATTAATTGCAAAATCATCTTTAGTTTGTGCCAGCTGCAATTTTACAATTAGGATTTTCGACTTTTTAGTTAATTATATAGCTTTTTAATAGCTTTTTAATTATGTAGCTTGTGTCGTTTGTCCAAAAATTAAAATTTTTTTGTTTTAAGTTGTTTTTTTACAAATAAAACAAAAAGTGATTATTAACGAATTTGTATATCTTCTTTGGATGTACAATTTTTGAGTAATCATTTTTTTCGTATATTTCTTCATTTGACCGCAAAAAGGGAATTGTTGATTTTTCATTATTTTTTGTGCAATCAAAATTTGAATTTTTGATTTTCCAAGAAAAATCAGAAAGTCGTTATGATCTTGTAGGGCTTTCAAGAAGCAACGTTCTTCTTTTCTTTACTTTTCTTCACATCGTGCGTTGTTTGGCCTAAAATGTTAATTTTCGTTTTTTTTTTAGACTTTGAAAATGCTATGCCCCTGATAATTTTCCTTTTATCGAAAAAAGTCGTGAGGATAAATTGTTCGAATTATCGAGTATTAAGAATAGCCGTACATCAAATTTTTAAATCTTGAAACAAAATGGTCTCCAAAATTTCCAAGATGCTTAAACTTTTTCAACTTTTATCCAAAATAGCTGGCTAACAAACTCATCCTTTCTTTTTACATCCTTCAAAGGTGTTAGAGCAAAATCCGAGTAGTCTTTCAAAAGTCATCCGGTATACAGCGGACAACGATGACGACAACAATGACGACAGATACCGACAGTATTACCGCAAACATTATTTTTCACGTTAAACCAATACCTTCTCATTAGGATAAGAATGTAAAAATCGAAAACCTTGATTGTTAAATTGCAACTAGCACAGACCAAAGATGATTCTTCAATTAATAGTTTAGAGTCACGGTTAACAAATGATTTTAATTAAAAGAAAATATATAAGAAATCTTATTTGAGAATCACGTTTAAAAACGAAAGCTATATCAAACATACGCATTTATTTCTAAAAATTGTTAATAACAAAAATACTATTGAGCTTTTTGCAATGAAAGAAAGTATTTGCAATCAGAGTGATTCCCTCAATAGTTAAACGAAAATTACAGCATTGAACTTGTAAAGAAAGTTCTTTACTAAAGTACAAAAAATTTAACACGTACTTAGAAAAGTATCCACGTTTACACTTAAATATTAACCAAAGTTTTGGTTCCGAAAATTTCGTATTTCTACGTGGAGCCAAGTGTTCTGAGAAATGATTTACATTTTTTTCTTGAAATTTTTCGATTCAATAGGTGTCGAGATATGTAGCCGCGAATATCTCAACATTACTGCAAATTAAATTGTTTATAAAGCTCTAGCTTGAAAACGGTTAGCTTTATGAAAAAGTTTATCAAGTATAAAAGTTTTGTTTTTCAGTGAGCTTTCCAAATATAATTTTAGAACGAATTATGTTGATAAATAATGAAGTTGGTCATAAAAATGGCTTAAACAAAAAATTACCCGGATTTCGAAAAAGCATCCTTCATATTTGTAATCAGGGGATTTTTGCGGACTTTTTTAACCAAACATACTGAACGGCACTATTGGTGCATACAGAAGTGTGCTACTGGATTATATTATCAATTCGTCGATTTTTGGCTGGGATTAATTTAGACACTGATTGTTATTATCGGTAATACATTCCACACTCATTCGCATGCATGTATGGTCGATGAGAATATTCTGGTCACGTGATATTCAGTAAACTTTATTCAAGTCACACGCATGCAAAAGGTATGACTGATTAGAATTGGAGTGTATGAATTCAAGAATTAAATTGTGACTGCGGAAATTTCGGTTTTAATTTTCTTTTCACACTCATATGCATGCATGTATGGTCCATGAGAATATTCTGGTCACGTGATATTCAGTAAACTTTATTCAAGTCATACGCATACAAAAGGTATCACTACTTAGAATTGGAGTGTATGAATTCAAGAATTTAATTGTAACTGCGGAAATTTCGGTTTTATTTTTCTTTTCACACTGATACGCATGCATGTATGGTCCATGAGAATATTCTGGTCACGTGATATTCAGTAAACTTTATTCAAGTCATACGCATACAAATATCTAAGTCCTCTAGTAATTATTTTTATATAAGGTATTGTACTGCTTACACTTAAATGACATTTTTCTGTTTTTATTTCATCTTGTGGATTATTTTTATTAGTAAAAACGGGTGCGCTAGATTTTTCGCCTGAGTCTCCTTCGGGGCACCTTACCAAAGGAGAGAGTTCTAGTTTCCCTGGCTTAGTGGCTGATTCTGAATTTGATGGGAAGCGCTATTGTTCATTCTTGCCCTACAATCTTTAATTATGTGCCCTAGTTTTTTGCAATAATTACATATTACATTGGACTTGATGAAAATAAAAATAAAAAAAAATAAAAATTTTAAATAACTATCTATTTGTATAAAGTTTTTGAACGCTTACATAAATTAAACCTTAAATAAGATTCTGAGATTTGATAACAAGGAAATAAGTATTATAAGTCTCTTAATAAAGTTATATAAATATGACATAATTCTATACAAGTTTTGAAAACTTTAGATGTTTAAAATAAGAATCTAAACAATTGAAAAAAATTTCTTATCTTACACGATTTTACAAAGTTTTAGGAAAAATTCGAGCCAGCTTTAAAGGTATTTAGAACTTTTAGAAGTTTGGAAGAAACTTAAAACTATTTTATAAATTTTCAAGAATCTGTTTAAGTTTTAAAATAATCCTAATCTTTCACAACTTTTTAAATTCCTAAATAAATATCTTTCAAAATTATTCGAATTTTTCTTAAAATTTTTTTAAATTGTATAAAATTAAACGAATTGCCTTAAAATCTTCTAGATTTTTTCTTGACAATTCTGGAAATGTTTTTAGATAGTTTTGAATGTTTTTCAATTTTTTCCTTAAATTAATCTCATGAAAAATTTTTATTCTCTTAAAACCATTCAAGATTTTTAAAAAGTTTATTTTTTTGCCAAATCTTGAAAAATCGACATTAAAAAAAAACTCATATTATTCACGCTGTATCGCAACCAATCATTTGTCGACAACAATGCATATGAGATCTTGTAATCAAAACTTTTTAAGAAAAGGAAAAGTCTATGCAAAGTTTTCTTGTGTAGATTCGGAAGTCTTAAATCAGTACAATAGCAAACAATTTTTCACATAGTTAAATAATATTATTTTCTTTATGACTACCCAATGAGAGTATTCTCAAACTCAGCATTAAAAGATTACTTTTATATTATACTTGAGTATCTTGATGGTTTCAATCGTCTTTTCGGGAATCTCACTCGTTTATTACGAGGCTATATTTTCATCTTGTATATTAAATCGATAATTCAAAAAATCTCAATCGTTTCCCTTATCGACTCGACTGAATGCACTACTAATAATTTCAACTTGATATCGTTTTAAATTAAATAATTGCGCAGAATAGAACTTCTTTAAAAATAGGGAAAGATATAAGTACCATAAAATTAGGATATCTTCTGATACAAAATATATCCAAGACTTGTTGTCGTCCAAAATATACAAGAAGAATTTGGGCTGCGGAGAAAAACCGCTAATGTGGCAATTCGGTTCGGGAGACTTGTCACATTTTTGCCACTTTCAAAGACTTTCAATTTTTCTCGGGAGAGATATGCCGCATGGACTTGCGGCTGGCAAGAGTGTAGGAGACTGGTCACATTTCTGATTTCAGAGACGTTTGAATCGCCGAATTAATAATATCGTTAATCTACGTCATAATTGAATTTCCTCCTAAAAACAATTTTGAAGTTTAGACGAATATGAATGGCATTTTTGTAAATATTGGATAAGTTCCTTTGACGTATGATACCATCGAAATCGGAACACATAATCTCCAACAAAGCCATAGATGGACCTGCAAGGAAACAAATTTGTCCGTAAAAATATCATGAACTAGTAGCTAGGTCTCGGATACAACAAAAAATTGTGGGATATTGATGATTTTTCATAAATGATCTGCGAACTTCAAAAAAGAATTCTCGAACGGGATGTGAAAATTCTAAACCTGTTCATCACTTTCTTTTGTTTGGCCTTCACGGCTGCGAGTGCTTACGCACTATCGGTTTATGCTTAGAAGCTATTGAGTCAGCAGTCTTTCATGGTTTGAATCCTCAGACTTACTTTATAAATTATATAAATTAAATCGCAGTAATAAAATACACTTTTATTATATTCAAGTCTAAAGTTTCCAGAAACTGTTCATAGAAGATTGTAACCGTTCGTAAAAAGTACGAAATTTCTCTATACATTTCTCATAAAAATAAGATTCAATATTTTATATTTTTTCTCGTATCCGAGACCTAGCCGCCAGTGCCGTTTGAGTGACTCAGAGTGATGTGACGGTCATATAATGGTCCTATTGTATTCGTCACGTACCGGGCGGGCAGAGTGATTTCCAGTAGTTGGCCACCACCAACAAAACCCATTTTTTAAATTTTCTTCAAATTATTAACACTTTTTTTAATTTATGAATTTTCTCATTATATATATTTTATAATTATAATAATTATTAGAATAAAACTTTTTTATGCATATTAGAAACGAAATATTATTACTCTGAGTAAATATTTCTTACCTTCCAACTGAAACCAGCACTTTGTTACCGCGTGGAACAGCAAACGAGCGTTCAGCTAAATCATGCAAGTTTGCATTCCCACGTTTCACCCATAGCGTGTATACTCTTTTTCTGGATGAGAATGTGCATGAAATTTGGCGGCTTGAGTAAAGAGTAAACATAAATACCCGACAAACAACAATGAACACGTAACCTCAATTTTCATCTGACAAACACCACCCAAGAAGGATGGTAGTACGGTTTCACGCTTGCCAACCTCTTCAGTGTATATTTTCAACCACTCACCGATCCGATAATAAATTCTCTTAGCAGTCATTCGCCCAATCACGAAGATGACAACAACTTCACACAAGGGTAAATTTATTTTCGTCTCGGTGATTGGATAATGCAAAATATTACACCACAGTGTACTGCAAAAGACTATTTTCGCAATGTTTGTCGTTGTACGAAAGCCGTTGTGTACTTACATTTCTTTTTAAATTTGTGTAATGTGTTTATCTAATTTAATACCGAATTTTCACTTTTTCCTAATAACTCCTTACCGAATTAGCTCAATGACCATACGTTTTCTGGTATTTTGGACAACAAATTTATACTTTTTTTTCCAATGTTGAAAATTTTAGAGAATGATAAAAAACAAAATTTGATTATATATTATTGAATCACTTTTAATTAAAATCTTAGTTTTGTACTATGCTTCTTCCCTGTATGCGATTTTATTTCTATTTAGTTGATTTTTTATGAACACAATTTAAAAAAATGAATTAATAAAACGTCCAATTATAAATTTATGATGCATGCACATGAGATGAGGTTGTGTGCAAAATTTACAAATTTTATATTTCGTGATTTTCAATTTGAAAAATTGTACTACTACTGGGGTAAATTATCGAATGAACAACACCCTCACAAACTCATTGGTCACCTTTGCTTCTGAACAACACCCTCACAAACTCATTGGTCATTTTTGCTTCTGAACCCAAGAAATTCCTTGTCAAATATTATTCGTTAATAAACCAGCGGACACAACATTTGGCGATGTCTTTACGACATCGTTACCACAGCTTTATGACATCATATGCCCATGTCCTTAAGATGTCTTTATGATGTCGAAAAGATATCGTCAGATCATACGACGTCTTTACGATATCATAAAGATATCTTAAGGAAATGGAAATAGGACGTCGTAAAGTTGTCGTAACGATGTCGTGAAGACGTCGCCGAATTTCGTTCCCACCGGGAATGGAAATATAAAGGATATATATATATATAAATTATCCACCACGTAAGTATTTTGAATAAATACTACTGGTTGAAATAAAGCTTAAACTTAGTTCTCTAATTTAAATGAGGAAATTTATCATAGCTATTTTATTTCAAATTAAAACTGCCCCGAAAAATATATAATTATAGTTCGTAAACCAGCGAAAATGATCCTTAAATGACAAATGTAGTTGGAATGGAACTAAAGATATTGGAAAAATCTTCAAAACAAACATTTGTAGTATAATTTATTTTAAGTATGCTTATTATTAATGAATCACAGTCATAAATAGTAAAAAAGAATATATAGCTGAATTACAAATGTGGCAAGTACATGTACATAGCGCTAATTAAGTCCTGATATGAATCTTTCATGTCCTCGATTTGTGAAAATTGAGAGAATATTTAACCTCATTTATCTCGAAATCATGACAGGTATAGATAAGCGTTTCAACCATCCCACCACAGAACTATATCAACCTTACATGTCACACGATAACCCATCTGGATGCATTTCGACCGTAGAAAAAAACTGTGATCGCGAGAGGCATGCAAAATAAAACAAAATCAAGGTGGAAGTTACGAGATATCATAGAGAGGATGTAAGTTAAGATATATTAAGAACTATTTATAGCTTCAATAATTATAATTTTTTAATTCACATATATGTGTTCTACTTAACATTTTCCATGTATTTTGGTATACAATTTTAAACACCACAGTTCTAGAAGAAAGTAGAATTAATACACTCAGTAATGTATTTGTTATAGAACGTCTGATTCACATCAAATTAGAGTCCATACGATCTGGTCTGGATCAAAACCAGCGATGTAAGATTTTTCGCTTACACGAAAAAAATTTGGGTAAACGGATCTCCTAGTAGATACACATGCAGCTGCTATAACCTCAAATGCGCGCCCTCAACTTGGTGTGGATTCTCTCTCGTTTTGTGCGAGCTGCTAAGGCAGAGGAAGAATACCAGCCACGAAGTATAAACCAAACTGACGTGTGTTACGATAAGGTGAATCTTTTTTGGACTGGTAAGTGAAATATCTGCGAGAGAGTGAGAACGAGAAGCTTTCGTTCGCGCTCTCTTGTAGATATTTCACTCACCAGTTATATGAGAATCTCACTACTTTACCACCGAGCAATTCACGCCTACCCCGAAAGGGAAACGGCTTAATGATATAATAATAATAATATATGCTCTCAATGAATTATATCTACAGAAGAAAAATATATATTTACAGCAAGTACACATCAAAAGTAAACTTCAACAGCAGATACCAAGAGTACATCTCAAAAGAATATATCAAAAGGACGTATTAAGGGTATAATATCAGAAGTGGCATTTGGAACTGACAACTTGAGAGCATGGAACGAGTTCTGATTTTGCGAGAATTCCAGACTTTAACCCCGAAGGTGCGGTTCCTTATAAGGAAATAATAGCAAGGGTTTGCAATAGCTCGTGACACGCAGAGGGTGGGGATCTCGCAACCCCTCTTGCCCTTATCGCCAACCGTTCCCCTACCATGGCGACGCTGCCGGGTGTTACATAATAGGCGCGCGACGTTGCCATGTCAGCCACGAGATTGCGACGTTGCCAGATTCAATTCTCTTAATCGCACCTAAGTTAAGCCAAATGTGGAATTCGCACTAAGGAATCGCGATAAGAAGAGCAATAGAAGTGACATAAAACTCTTTTAATATTGAAAATAGCGCACGAAGTTGTCGCAACTTTTTTGCAAAACAAGAGTGAATGAAACGAAAACCACATGAATGGAAACCTCTCTCGTAATTTGAACTTTACACGAAATGGAAATGCAAATAGAAGTAGAAGCAGGCAGAAATATTTCTGATTGGAAAAAGACATTGAAACGCCGAGTATACTAGAGTGAATTCTATATATAACTTTAATTCATTATACGTATGCGTGGAAATCAATAAAAGCAAATTGAAGTTTCGCGCAAAAGCGAGACTCGTGAAATAATTAATTAATTGTCACAGAATCAATGAGGTGCAAAAATTCTCGTAATAATGTAGCAGTGATGTCAGTTAAAAATGGGCATCTTTCTCTGCGTAAATGATCTTACATCATGGAACCAAATCTTTTGAGCGACGCGTACCAGCACTTGATCCATTGTTATTAGGAAGGGCCATTGCGTTTAAGGGTTTAATTATGAATACGAGAGAGATGATTGAAATGCGAAGGGCAGGATATTTTCAAATGGGACAGAGGAGAGGAAAGACGACGCGATTCGAGAGGGTTCAAGCGCACGTACTGCGATGCTTTTTAACAAAGGGTCACAAAAAAAGGTGCAACGTGACACAATTAGGTCGAGGTGGGTCCCATATATTCCAATTGTTCCCAGTCTGAAGGGTGAGGTAAGGTCTTGAAGGGTAGAAAAAACGCTGGGTCTGGCAGGCAGCGTTGCCGACTCTCCGGCATGCTGTGCAAAAATCTTGATGAAAAGAAGAAACATTGCAAACTAGAAGAAATGAACGAAAACACTTTGGGAAACATTTAAAACAATGAGTATCTTAATGAATTGGAGAAAGGTACCTAAGGGGGGCACCCCTCAATATGAACACTGAAAAAAATATGCCTGCCGCCCTCACGAAGCAAGGCGTCATATCAAAAAATTATTGATAACAAATTTGTAGATTTCTTTTGGATAAATAATTTTTGTCTATTCCTTTTTTTTTTCATATGTTGCATAGTTTGACCGCAAAATGAAATTTTTGATTTTTTAAAAGTAATTTTTGTGTGGTCAAAACCAGAACCATTGTTAACTAAGGCTGATTAAGGAACACAACCTTTTTTTTGGTATCTAAAACGTGTGCTAAAGAGCAATCCAATCCCGTGTTGAAATTGCCAAACGTTTGCACAGTTACAAGTTTGGCGCCAAATTGGAAAATTATTTTATGGCTACAACAGGGTGAATATCTAAAATCTAGTTTAAACCAACTTTGTTTCACAGCTCTTGATTGCAGCGCCATAAACTTGGCTGTGCATCTGTTCTGTCTTGCTCCATCTTGAACCTCTTGAACACAAGTAGAACACAAGTAGGATGGTTTGAGGTTATGTTGGCGAGTGTTTTTGTGATTTCGTCTGTATTAATTATTTAAGTGTGATTCAAATGATCAAAAATGCCGACAGTGAAGAGCACTTGTCACGTTCAAAATTTTAATTGAAATTGGTTTAATAACTCCTTGTTTATTTAATAAATTAAACATTATTTTACAGAATTACACTTTCTGAAATATTGTTTACAGAAAAGTAGGTGATTAGTTAACTGATCCTTTAAAGATCAAAAATGAAGAAAAAAAAAATCTATAAAATGTAGATTACCTAAAAATCAAATGAAAAAAAAATAAATATTTTATTATTTTAATAATTGTAAATAATTTTATTTAAATTTAAGTTTACCATTTGTCACGATCACCTTTTTTTAATTTATATTATCGAATCATTTATATTTTCAAAACGTCAACAACGTCTGGATCCATTACTTTGATTTAGTTTCATGTAAATTTGAATTTGCGCGCCGAACTCTAATATCGATTGTCGGTCTCTTCGATTCATTGTTTGGTTGCTAATTGACAGGTGTGTCTGTAAAGACGCTGCAGCCCATCAACGCGCCCTGTCAATGGCCTGGATTGACTACCGCGAAGCATTTGATTCAACTTCTCATAGACTTGCCATCTGTCTGTTGGAAAGCTTGAAGGTACATCCACACATAGTGAGCATAAGGTCACTCGTGTATTTTATATGGATGACCTGAAAATCTATGCCTCTGGTAAAGGCAAACTTTAAATTGCCATAAATATCTTCGAGAAATACACAGGAGAGATTGGGATGGATCATCTGATCATCTGAAGAAACGAAAGATTTTTGGGGTTCCCAAGGACCCTGAGCTTGTGGAATTAAGTGTTAATAGGCATCTTAAGACTGGAAAGACCTATACATACATGGGTGTGCCTTAAAATCGCATTCAGGGCGTAACGAGAAGTGCCTAATTTTCTGAAACTACGATTTTCGTACAGCAGTCTCCTTTGCCCACTCGAAGCCTGACATTGTTTTCCGAATACAACATCACTGCCAAGGAGAAAGAAAAAAACCTTGAAGCCATATCCGCGTGCCAAAAATATGCCAAGTCACTTGCGAGACGGATGCAGAAAGCTGTCATCCTTGGGTCTCTTCGTGTCCTCAAAACACAGGAGGGTTTCTCCGGCCTGTCGTTGTGATTTCGTCGTGTCGTGTGACCACCCATCTGACGATTGTGAGGCGTGGCCATGAGCTGGATTTACCGCGGTCCAACTGGGAGCCAGTGTCATTTTTAGATGGCAGTTGCTCCCAGTGGGACCCTGCGCTGGTTGTTAACCTTATTTTTTAATTATATACACGTGTGTATGTTCATAATATTTACATTTATCCAGCAGTCAATACTATACTTCTAATTATGTGCATTATAATTTGCTTCTGAAATTTGGTTAATTACTTTTTTAGTTTATTTTTGAAAATCAAATTAATTTTCTTTCCTAATTTCAATTTTCAAATCGATTGCTGCGAGGATTCCTGCCACATTATATTATATTTAACATGTACCACCTGTTCGTTAGAAGGCTAAATGGCCCCAGGAGCTTTTCATAAATAAATAAAAAATACAAATACGAATAAATACATCCACGCGAATAAGCCCGTAATACTTCGCTGCGGTATTATCCTTTTATCAGTCGGAAACATCGAAAGAGCTGATAGTCACAAGGGTTGAAGAACCAATTATTGAGTCAATACCATTTCTCGATGGACTCAAGTTTCTTTGAAAATAAATAGTATATATTGTGACACTAATGATTATTTCACAATTAAATATTGGTAATTGTGTCTCCCCACATAGAATAAAGTATTTGTTTGAGACAACAAAACGATTTGGTTGCTATACACTATGATGCTTTTTTTAAGATATGTATTTTTTTATTACTCAAATGCAGGTACATTCACATGTATGTAGATAGGACATGTATTTTAGAAAACCCGTTATTTGCTTATCGTATCGTAGAAGGAAGATCCTCTACGATCGTATCCTCTACTGCCTGCACTCCGGCTGCCTGTTTATTAGAAGCGCTCGATTTACTTGGAATATAGAGAAAAATTACAGAAAAATTTTCGCATTAAGACGTCGCTCAGGGTAAATTTTTATCAAAATGCATATTTTCGATTAAATTCACACAAGTTGTTTCTGAATTCGGTTTGGCATTCATGGGTTGTGTTTTTTATAGTAAAATATCGATCTTCGAAATTATGCTCTGTCCTAATATATTATCTAGTTTTGTTTTCAAGAACGGTTTCGGAATTGGCCACTTGCCGCCTCCTGTGCAGAAGTTGCCGTACTTAGTTCCAATTAAAAAGGGGCGCTCGACTTGGCGCGACCAGTATTTTTGTTTTGAATAAAATATGTATAATTATAATTCGAAATTAATTAGGCTTTAAAATAGGGATGTGTGTAATTATTTTCGAACCCATTCTCGTACATCCGTCTAAAAAATGATTGGCTGACATCTAGACACATGAAATATTAAGAATTTCATTTGTGGGGTTTTGGCGAGGCTTACCCCAAGTCTGGTTTTCTCTAGAGATACCTTGTTATAACAGACTTCTAATCTAACCTGGTACTTTTCTTCAAGGTTTATATTATATTTTTAAGTTTATTGACATCTATCTAATATTCCTATTAAATTAATATTGTAATAAAAAAATTGACTATATATCTAAATTCAGAAACAGCATTAAAAAACTTACCTTAAAGAAAGTTGCGCATAAAGTTTAAATTTCTTTATAGAACCATATTATTTATTCATTTACTAATTTATTTGGAAAATGTTTATTATTATTGGATATTATTTATGTAATGATTTTTCGCATTTTCAAAAAGCGTACCGTGCGATATCAGCACCACCATGATGTAAATAAAATTGACTTCTTTAACCCTCTGCCTTGACTAGCGTATCCCCACTTTGTAATCTACACCACGTGACCACCTCACCGATACAAAGTAACGTGGCCATGAGTGGGATTTACAGCGGTCCTACTGGGAGCCGGTGTCATTTTTTAGATGGCAGTTGCTCCCAGTGGGACCCTGCGGTGCTGCTTAACCTTATTTTTTAATTGCATATATATAAATATATGTACACGGTGTCCCAGTACTCAAGGTACATTTTTATATTTTTGAATTCCTTATAAAAAGTGGAGTTGATAATAATAAAAATTTGTCGTAAAGTTATTAATGAATGAGTAATTAACAATTACAGATTGAACAATCGGAAGCATGCATTAGATGTACGACAGTCCATATGTCTCAGAAGAGGGTGTGTGCGCAAAAGAGTAATTTTAAATTTGCAGGAGGTTGTGAATATCAATGGTGCAACCTCACACGGCAGCTGAGAGACAAGATTCTTAGAAAATATCTTTTCTTTTAGAATACACGTTGCATTATTCGAAATTCCTTCGAGTATTTCTAATTCTTTAGAATTCAAGCGAATCCTTACAATTCACTTGTCGTCCTTTGAATTCTTTTGAAGTTTTCTGCAAGAATCTCGAAAACTTTACAGTACACCATACATTATTTTGAATTTCTCCAAGTCTTTTGTATTCTTTGACATCTACTCAATTCTCTGAATCCTTCTGAATTTTCTGAATTATTCTCAATTGTCTGAATTTATTGAATTCTCTGAACTCTTTCAAATTCTCTGAAATCTTTTGAATTCGATGAATTCTTTTGTATACTCTAAATTCTTTTGAAATTCTCTAATTTTTTTAATTCTGTGGATGCTTTTGAAGTTTGTAAATTCTTTTGCACTCTGTGAGTTCTTATAAATTCTCTAAATTCTTCTTAAATCTTTGAATTCTTCTCAATTCTGTGAATTCTTTCGCTATTCTCTGAATTCTTCTGAATTCTTCTTAATTTTCTGAATTTTTTTCAAATTCTCTGAACTCTTTTGAATTCTCTGAAATCTTTTGAATTCTTTTGTATTCTCTAAATTCTTTTGAAATCCTCTAAATTTTTCTTTGAATTCTGTAAATCCTTTTGAAGTTTGTGAATTCTTTCGCGCTCTGTGAATTCTTTCAAAATTTTCTCAATTCTTCTTAATTCTTTGAATTTTTCTTAATTCTATGAATTCTTCCGCTATTCTCTGAATTCTTCCGAATTCTCTGAATTTTACTGAATTCTTCCAAATTATTTGAATTCTCTGAATTGTTTTAAAATTTCCTGAACTCTCTGAACTGTTTTGCAATTGTTGAATTCACGGTATCACTGCATTTTAAAATGTGTTTTAATTATCTTGAAATCATTAGGATACTGTAGAATTCACACGAATTCTACAGACATTTTTTAGTTTTCTTTCTTAATTCTCTTGAAATATTTATAAAACACCATGAATTGATCTGAATTTCTGCAAGTCTTTTGTATCCTATGAACTCTCTTGAATTATTCTGAATTCCCTGATAATTTTTGAATTGTCTGAATTTTTTTGAATTCTGGGACATATTTTAAATTTTATGTATTCTTTTGTATTTTCTAAATTTTTTTCAATTATCTAAATTTATTTTAAATTCTGTTAATTTTTTTTTTAATCTGTGAATTCTTCAGAATTCTCTGAATTATTTCGAAATTTGTATGAACTCTTTAAACTACTCTGAATTCGTCGAAGTCTCACGATATCACTGAATGTTTAAACAAGATTTTTAATTATCTTGAAATCATTAGAATACACCTTGAGTTAGTTTGAACTCCTTCTTTTGACTATTTTTAATTCCCTCAAAATCTTTAGAATACACGTTGAATTACTTTAACTTTCTTCGAATATTTTTAATCCTGTAGAATCCTACAGATTTCTACAGAATTCAAAGCACTTGAAGGAATTCAAAATAATTCAACGCGTATTCTAAAGATATCGAAAGAATTCAGAAAACTGAAAAGGAATTCAGACGACTATTTGAATACAAAATATTTCAGAGAATTCAAAAGAATTCAGGAGAATTTAAATAATACGAAAAAATTGTAGAAATTCAAAATAGTTAATGGTGTATTGTAAAGGTCTTCAGATAGTTCCAAAAAACTTCAAAAGAAGTCAAAGGAGTATATGTGGATTCTAAGAATTCGTTTGAGTTCTATAGAATGCCACATACTCGATGGAAGTTAAAATAATACTATGTGTATTCTAAAGATTTTAAGAGAATTCAGAAAATTCAAAAGATTTGAAGGAGATTTGAACATGGTATTCCAAGGAGCTAATCGGCAGAATAAATTTAAAAGAAAACTACAGGGATAAACTTAGCATTATACCTGGAAATTATAACTTACAGAGCAACTTTAACTTCTTACGATCGGATGTAAAAAATTTGATTAACCGTGATTACCAAATATTTACTTATAACTCGGAAAAAGCTTTAAAAAAAGATCCAAAACAATTTTGGAATTACCTGGGGAATCTAAAGAACGCATCGAGGTTGCCTGGGATATGCCCTATACCTTCACCTCCTAATAATTCTTTAAAAGAGTCTTTTAAAGCGTCTACTATCCCGTCTGTATCATATAGTATTTCACCTTTGCTGTTTCTCATGCTGACAAACTCTGTACTTTTACTTTTGTTGATACATCATATAGTTTATTCTGAAGATTTTATATTTTTATATTAGTCGCATTTTTCGTAAGGTTTTATTAGTATCTTTTCAAAACAGAATAATTATAGATTATTATAATGAAGTAGCATAATTTAACCGTTCATAAACGTTACATAACTGACTCGTTAAATAGTCCGTGGTCAGTCATACATATAATTCCATCGACTATTGTCTGCCTTTTATATCCAAAAACAATTAGTTCCTCCATAAATAGCAGATGTTATGTTTCGAACTTTAGAATGTAGATTAAGCTTGTTACGATTTTCAAAGCTTTATTCATGGCGGATTTATTTGAGATTTTAATTTTAAACTCGCTTAATTTTTTGAAAATTGTTAAATTACCTGGAATTTTTCTCAAGATTTCAAAGTTCAGGTAGATTTTCTTAAACAAGAAGGATTTCAGTTCACTTTGATTAAATGGATTTTTATACAAATTCTTTTTTAGTTTCAGCAAACCCTCCTGACTTATATGAGACACAGAGTATGGGAGTTCCATTTCTACGTAGCCAACGACTGGCCGGAAGTTCCTGTCTGTTTACATTTTCCAGGGATGACTCTTGCCGTAAGTACTCTCATAAATTCCTCAGGTTTTGATGGAAATTATTATTGAAATATTAATTCTTTTATCATTATATTAACCTACCATTCATTAATTCTACCCAAATTGAAGATCCTATGCTTCCGCTTGGTTATAATTCAATCATTTTTTAAGTTTTCAATTAGAAAGAATATAATTTTCAACGTTTTTAGAATAGATGAATTTTAAAAGTTCACAATATTTAAAATTATTTCAATTCTGAATGGTTTAAATGACTATAAGCTTTCTATAATTTCAATTTATAATTATAGTTTTGACTGTGCAAATGTAAAGCAGTTTAATTTTTTAGGCCTTTAAACTATTTTTTTTTTCTTCTACAAAAGCAAGGAAGTCAAAAATAAATTTGATATTTTTTCAATTAAGGGCATGTGACACTTCGTCGTGTGGTAAATCGGGTCAGTTCCCCCGGGTTTTTGTCCACAAAAATTAAAAAAATTTTTAACTGTATTTGGAGATGCTATAGAATAGAACAACAGACGTCCCCGAACTCTTGTTTGAGGGATAACAGCAAAAAAAATGTATTCTGCTAAATAAAAATTTTCTCTATGTGCGCTATTTGGAGGTTAGGATTCGTTTTTGAGGTCTCTGCCCTTCCGATAATGTCAGTCTCTGTTGTACCTCAAAATACACACATATTAATCAAATTCAGCAAAATGAAATTTTTTAACTTATTCCACAACAGAAGAGTTCTGGGACATCCGTTAGCATGTTCGCTGTCATTCCCCAAATTTTTAAGGCAAAATATTTATTATTGTAGGAAAAAAGCCGGGGGAACCTAACACTGCTAAAATCGCAAATTTTCTAAGTATCACATGCCGTTAAACATTGACGATGATAAAAAACAGTTGAAAAATTCACCATTACAAGTGAATGACGTTTTGGCCCGGCTTATATTCAAACAACCAGCGTCATGCAAATATGATCGCAAATGATTGATTATCGTGACGAATTTTCCGATGGACGCAATTGATCTCCATTGACAGTATTGCCAGGGTTATAAAAAATCTCAGTACGCAGTCCAAAAACTATGTGGATTTCATCAGCGAGGGTTTTTATTACTTCCGAAGGCACCCTAAAAATTGTTGAAAAAATGAGTTTTATTGCCATTTTGTTTTATTTATAAATTTGTTTCAAGGTTCGTAGGTTTTACTTGTATAATTAGTAAAATTGTCTAAAGAATATGATAATGCATGCATGCGTAAGAAAAGTTTTTCAGGGGATTTTGAGTGGAAACATTATTATTTCCCAAAATCAAGAATAACTCTGGTTGGAGATTTGCACACAATTCCTCAAATGAAATAGTGAGGTTTTCTGTTACAGTGCTTGCATTAGGGACGGTATTTTGTAAATCGTAATGAATCTCCAACATACTGGAAACCTTAATCATTGTGTTTTGATGTAGAAATGATAAGAGTCCTGAGATCAATATTTTTTCACCCATATTTAAAAACAAAAGTTAAAATAACGCGGAAATATTTTCGGAAAATATTAATAAATATTAAAGGACCGTTTGTGGCGAGGCACAGAGTTGGGGGAAGAAAAAGTTTATTAATGAAAATCATAAATATCGACCGATGCATTTAGGCTTCACGCAAAAGTTTAACTTCTATCTTTCTCTGTCAGTAAATAAGAAGTTCGCTGTTGGTAACTTTTTTCTTTTTTTGTTAGGCTGCAGGTGGCGCCAGGTGTGATCGATTTGATTTCACTGTAATTTACCGTGAAGGATTAGGGACCAGTCGAACGACAAGATTTATGAGGGCCTGTTCTCGGGCCTGTTTGACCAAGTCTCGCGACTGCCACTGTCAGTATTTGCAGTCGCCGACTGCCTTTTGGTGAGCCCTGGTGTACATGAAAGACTTTTTTCGTATGAACTCGTATGTATTCTGTGCACAGAACATATTGAAACAATCCCCGAGAAGTTTAAATCTCTCGTAAAATGCAAGAGGTACGCAAATATGGATGTTATTTTGGATATTAAGTGCCCCTTATATTTTATCAATAATTTCGTAACAAATATCGAGAAGTATTTTTAAGTGCACGACAAACAGTCTATAAACTTACACGTGGAATTTCAAGTAGATTTCTACGTTTATTATCACGTCAAAATTCTTACAAAAGTTACAATCGATCTTTTATTAAAAATTAACTTAAAATTATAGTTATGATATTATATTATAATTATATTTACCAACAGAATTTGGGAAAACAAATAAAGCGAAGAATAGAGTATCGATGCCAATCCTCATTTTCTATTATCGACGATACTGGTTTTCGCAGAAATTCGTTAACAGCGTAAATAATGAATATTTTACAAGATGATTTCATTAGTATTCGTATAACATATCGTTATCTTACTCAACCTTCTTAATCAAGGTCTTTGTAAAGATAGATAACTTTGCGTTACAAAATGACTTTTATTTAAAGAGGGGAAGCGGTTTTCATGTTAACTCTTACGTAAGATTCCACAGCATCTGTTTTATAATATATGTTGTGTATTTGAAATCTAGCCGCCAATTTAAGTATAATAGTTAGACCATCATAGAATTATTTTTGGGTAGTGGCTTTTTTATCATGTTCCAACGAAAAATCGTCATCCTTAAATAATTCTTTGAACGGAAAACGAAGTAGAAATAAAAATCCTTCAATAATATTAAAAAAGATGATCGAAAATTTGAAAAAATTCTTTACGTCCAAGGTGATGTAAAAAATGGGCTTATTAATTGGATGATTTGATCTTCGTTTTGTATGATAAAGTCTTATAGGGGAGAGTCGGGTATGGTGCCGGGCTTTGAATGAAATGTCCTGTTAATTATATCTGAAATGTGATTTTTATGTCTGTATTTTTTGGTGAGAAGCTCACATTATCAGGTTACATATATGTCATTACTCCAAAACGCTTTTTAACTACGTCATTATCTGATATTTAATTCATTCGTTGGTCTTGCATTTCGGTCAGCGTACCCTATACCATGGTGCGTGCTGCCCGTCATATTACTGCCGCCCCGATTTGTTTCAAGAATATGAACGCTGTAGAATAAAAAGTGTACACTATAATAAATAATTCTTGAGAGTATGATGCAACGCAAAAAATTACTCGTTACATGAACACTACTAAATAAATGTTTTTTTATCACTAAAACTAAAGTATGTCGCAAAACCAAGTTATAACCTCTTACTCCTGGAAAATTCTATTAAGCGTGTAAATATCTGCAATTGCCTTTAAAAGATAGCTTGTTCACCGACAGCTACCAAACGGGCGAAAATTCAAAACATGCATTGATCAACAATATTCGAGATTCTATCTATTGAGTTATTGTGTTTGAAATGGGAAGTTATAATCAGGAATAGAAATAACTTTATAACAAGAAGTTTTAACACTTTCAGGTTATAAACTCAAAGTTTACATGCTAGAAAATTATAGAATTTTCATTGCATTTACATTATAGATAAATATAATTGGGAATGGAAATACATTCATAACCTTTATAACGACAATTTTTATATTTGTAAATTAAAATCACGAATTTTACATGATAATCTCTTTCAAATGAATAAAACGTGAACTTGATACTTACTGTATTACTATTCAATATAACTTCAAATCATGTTTCGATTTTGGTCATTATCTGTATAAATGTATTATTAACAACCTCCAATTTGATTAGACAGAACAGATATAAATAAATTTCTGAGTTTTTCTACATTATCGATTAAACTACCAATCTTTTATCAAACACGGTACCTGCACAACATTTTTCGGACATCATGCCGCGTATGTCATGTTGCAAGATTTAATTAATTTTAATATATCTAGAACGTTCATAAAAACAACTGATTACACCAGATGTTTAAAGAAATACTTCACCTATTAGAATCTAATAATGGCATGTTTCAAGTATTTCAAAATATGCTGGAAGTGATTAATTTCTGCCGAAGAATTTTTTTCATAACAACTCTCCTGACACGTATTGCAAAAAAAAATTCATCACAGCACTATTTTTCCAAACAAAGAAAGTCATTGCATGTAAAAAGCTAATATAAAAATAGAACGCTAAACATGACAGGTCTTAGCGATGAGGAGAGAAATAGACTCGAAAATGATTACAGACACAAAAAGAGGAAAGTTAAACGACTAGTCAAGGAAAGTAAATATAAAGTCAGAACAGAAGAAAATCATAGCCAGTTTGAAAAATTTGAAAATTCTGGAATTTGAAGTCACTACAACCCAAAAAAGTATTGAATCCTAACAGAGCATACTTAGTTCGAAATCGATAGTTTTTAAATTTTCTAAAGTTTAAATTTTTTTACATACCCAGGAATCAAAAAAGTCTACTCAATTGTTTTCTGATTTTAAACAGTTATTTCCTAACAGATAATTCCTATTTAATTCACTCCTGTTTTGCAGTGATCAACGCATGCACTAGGAAAAAAATCGCCAAGACCCAGAAATCAAAATTGGTTATATAGCGAATTTTTTAATTTTTAATTTTGGTATTTGATGAGATAAGATAAATTAGAACTTGTGGTTCATAAAATTTTTGCGTGATAAAATTAAAAAAATATAAATACAGTAGGAAAATCGACAAGATCCAGGAGTCGAAATTAGAATCACAGCAAATTAAAAAATTTAGAATTTGGTATGATAAGAAGAGATAGAGAAAAGAAGATTGGTATAGAAAGACGTGAGTTTATATTGACATGGATAGATAAGTCACAAGAAGAGATAGAGAAAAAGATATTGCGAAAGACAATGGGAGTTGAGATTGATGGAGAGATAGAAAAATATTGACGTTGATAGAATCAATATAGAATAAGATAGAGAAAAAGAGATTGAAGAATATAAGGGGAGTTTAGATTGATAGAGAGATATAAAAATATTGACGTTGATAGAGTCAGAATAGGACGAGATGGAGAAAAGGAGATTGGAAAAGAAAGACGTGAATTTAGATTGACAAAAAGATAGAAAAAGATTGACATGTATAGATAAATGATAGAATGAGATAGGAAAGAGAGGATTGAAAAAGATAGGCGTGAATTTAGATTGACAAAGAGATACAATGGGATACAATTTCTCTATCTATTTCTATCATAAAAATTCAAAATGATTCAAAGGGATAGGATCTCTATCTTTTTACTTCCAGCAGGGATTCCAATTTCTGAAAATTTGCTGTACCTCTAGGGACTACTGAAAAATCCCGAAAAATAACATTCTTGATACTGTGAAATTCCCGTTCAATAAAATTCCAGAAACAACAAAATTCCCGTTGAGTTTATAATATAACCGAATAATAAAATTCCCGATATAAAATTGCCCAATTATAAAATATCCGACCTAGAATATTCCTTAATTATAAAATTGTAAAATTTAAATAATTAAAAAAGTTTTCTCTCAGTAAATATTATTAATTTATTAAAAATACCATAATAAAATATTTTCATCAAAGAAATCTTCGTGTAATATTTAAATTTTTACTCAATTATTGTTTAAATGTAAAATAAAAACAATTCTATAAAACCTGTATAAACAAATTCATGTAAAAACACGTGCGCCTCAAACGGAAAAAAATGTCTTCCTCAATTTTCTTCGAACCTAGTAACATTTTCCAAGCAATCTTGGCCGGATTCAAATCAGCACTATCTTATCTCGAAGTTTCTTTTCATTTACTTTTTATTAAGGATTCGATTTTTGAGAACAGTTTTTGTAATTTAAGAAAAAAATACTATGTACATTTTCAACCTAAATTTTTTATCCAGAAATATATTTCATTAAATTATTATTTCGAATTTACACATTATATTTTTTGAACTTCTATCATTAAATTATTGTTCGGCACTGATTTGTCTAAATTTGTTTTTTGAATTAAAAATTCTATTTCCCAGAACGTTTTTTGTAATTTAAAAAAAAAACTATGTACAAAAAACCTATCTCAAGCTTCAGATCTCCAAAAAATTCTATGTATTCTTAAATTCGGTTCAGTCTAGTAATAAAAGTTAAAGTTCAAAGTTTAAGGTAAACTTCAAAGTATCATTTGCAGAAACATAAAAGTATTAGCAATAAATTATAATAATATTGAGGTATAAACATAAGTACCTTTTTGAGAGTATTGCTCTCAAAATTCAGTTTATTTATTACCATCATATCACTGCTTCTTTCATTATTAATTTTTCATCATTTATTCTGAATACGTATTTTCGGTGTGCCTAGACATTGACCTCAGACATTATTATATTCGAAATTGCGGTGTTTGTTTAGCGATACATGTAAAAATTTTCTAACCTTAAAAAATCTATCTACTGTTTTACCGTCATATTTTACGAAGAACGAGAAAAACAGCGCTCGACTTCGTAGTACGGATTCGGATTTAGTTAGTTTGCACTGCTCGTAGCGCCTCTTGCGGGAACATGTATACATGCATTCAGATCTTAATAGATGCACGCACACACATTCGTCAAAATCTGTGTTTTGGGACCAGCATGTGTGTGTTTCTTTACTTTCGGCTTACACTATTGGCGCCGCTATTTGTAAATCTTGTATTATCTGATTAACTGATTTCTTTGCCATATATCAACTAGAGTCTCCCCTGTACCACATTCTTTGAGGATTATCTCGTTTCGGACTTTGTCCATCAGTGTTTAAAACCTGATCCTGATAAATTGGATATTATTCGAAATTTCGCAGAACCAGAAAATAGAAATCAATTACAGAGTTTTTCAGGTAGATGCAACTATTATGGACAATTTGTATCTCGTTACTCAAATTACTTAGATCGATTTAGAGGTATTCTTAAAGAGTCTAATCTGTGGTTATGGACCACCGATCATAAAAAAGCTTTTCTTGAACTAAAGAATAATCTCGTGGACTGCATAATGCTCAAGCATTATATTCCTGGAATAGCATTCAAATTACAAACTGATGCTTCGAATAAAGGCATTAGTGGGGTACTATATCAAACGACTGAAGATGGATGTTGGCAATAGTTTATTCAGTATTGAAATGTCGTACGTTTTTACTAGGGAATAAATTTGAAATAATTACAGACCATTAAGTCTTAACCTTTCTTAATAAAGCAAATTTTCATAGCTCGCGTTTAATTAGATGGAGCATCCTTTTGCAACCTTATGACTTTGAGGTAAAGCATTGTATTGGACGGGAGAATATTATTGCCGATATTTTTAGTAGGAACCCATCGGGTAAATTTGAGGAAGATGAAAAGAATACGGTGTCAATTTTTGAGTTAGTCAATCCATTACCAATTTCAGTGGAACCGTTTAACTATAAAACTATTGATTTGGACCTAAATTTACGTAACGAACTAAAAGATATTAAACTTCTTCAAGATAAGGATCAAAGAATAAAGCAAATTAAAGATAATATAGATAAGAAAATCTATTCAAATAATTACACTATTTTTCAAGATGTAGTATTCCGAAAAGATCAATCAATGAATAACTATCAATTAGTTTTGCCTGCTATTTTGATTACTAAGATTATGGATCATATTCATGCAAAAATCGGACATCCAGATTATTACAAAACACTAATGTATATTCGACAATTTTTTTATTGGAGATCAATGAGTTCGCAAATAACAAAATTTGTTGTTTCATGTGATTTATGTCAGCGAGTGAAAGCTCGTAATTACAAAATGGAGGGAGAATATAAATTTGTAAAATCTGAACGACCTGGCGATCTAGTCACCGTTGATTTTTTTGGATCGTTGCCGCGGTCAATTGGTGGAGTTGAATATACTTTCGTTTTGCTTGATGCGTATTCTAAATACGTTAAATTATGTGCTATTAAGAAAGAGACAACAAGGGCTGCTCTTAATAGGTTATTGAATATATATATATATTCCGGAAATGGGAAAACCTAAACAAGTTTTAGCAGATAATGGTACCCAGTTTACTTCTCCTGTTTGGAGTAGAGCTTTGCAGAGAGTTGATATTCGGTCGATATTTTGTTCTATCAGACATCCTCAAAGTAATCCAACTGAAAAGGTTATGCGGGAATTGGGCCGTTTTTTTCGAACGCTCTGTTCAGAATCTCACACGCGCTGGGCAAAGCACTTGCCAGAAATCGAATATTATTTAAACATAACCACTCATAGTAGCACGGGCTTCTCACCTTATGAATTGCACGTAGGTGTTAAACCCCAGGATCAGATAAAAAAATTGATTTCATTTCCAGAATTGGATGATTTAACACATGATGCTAAAATCATATTGGCACGTGAAATATTGTTGGATAGATTTGAAAAGCGCAAACAAGCGCAGAAGGGATATTCTGAAACTGAGCTTAAGGTTGATGATTTGGTTTTGCTTAGGATACCTAAACAATCTGATAAACTTAAAGGAGTTACCGAGAAATTTTTCCATCTTTTTTATGGTCCTTATAGGATATCTAAGATTTATGGTAAGAATGCTTACCAGTTGGTAGAAAGGTATAGTTTAAAAAAATATAAAAGGGGTGGGGATATTTCTGACCATGGACTTAAGGATGATACTATCCTCCCCTAATATGCTGCTTTACAGACCATTTTTCATTCAATAATTTGAACGACGAGGTAAATATGTGCGGTCTTGAAAAAAAAAACAACAAAAAAACAAGAATATGAAATGTACCAATGTTAATATTATTTTATAAAAATGGTGAATGTAGGTAAAGGAATCTACAAGATCGTATGTGAGTAAGACGAATATGATATGTGTTGTGCTTATAACTGTTGGCAAGTTAGCTTTTTAATTTTACATGTTAGATGAAATTGTAATTTAGGATTTAGGTTTAAAATATTGGCCACATGTTTTAATATTTCAAAAGGGGGGTATTGTAATGAATTAAATTTGTATATTCGCGCCGACTCCTAAATTAATATAAGTTACGATAATTTAACTGTAAAGACATTGGTCAATCTTGAGGATTTAACAGAATGGACGAAATACGGTAGTATTCTGCTATCACGTGAGAAACGAGTTGTGGGCCAATTGGCTCAACGCGTCTAAAATTGTCAACGTTACGCGCAATCAACGGAAAACGCGGGATATTTTCCATAGTCTCACATGAAGAGTCGTGGACTCGTTCATTTTTGCTCTTAAACTTCGCCCATCTGACACGCGAACTATTGGGTATCTCGAAGTTATTTGGGCAATGTTTATGAAAAAAAGCAGTGAATATCAATTAATTTTAATCAAAAATGTTAATCTTCGGTTTAAAATTGGTGGCGCTGTCGTAGCTACTTTACTGGCGCATATTTGATGTTGTTATAGGAATTGAAGATGATATAAATAACTTAAATTTCCAATTTATTGCAGAATACGTTTTTTAAATCAATACGGAATTTAATTTGCAATCTGAAATAATTATAGAAAGTACAATGCTTATTAGGGTGGTCCAAAACTGCATTGGAATTTAAAACGAATGTTTGACGCATACCACCCGGAAATTTGTTTGAATCCACAAAAAAAATGTATTAAAAAAATGATATTTAGAGGTTCCGCAAGCCTCATGAAGTTGAACATGTACTTCCCATAAGAAAAAAAGACTTTTTTGTAAATTTTATACAGATTCGTCAATATTAGGTGAATCGAGTTGAAACCCAACATTTCTCTTCATACTTAGCCATAGAATACGGATCAAAACTTATTTTCAAAATATCACCCCCATAAGGCTATTATACTTTTAAATGACAATTAGATATTCATATAATTTAAAAAAATAATTTATGATTGTTTTTAGCCGTTTTCTTTTGGAATAGAGTTAGAAAGACGCGTTTGTTCCTAATTTTTCAACTTATTTCCAACTTTTCAATTAGATAAGGTAATAATTATTTCAAGTTAACAAACATAATTGTTCAAACAATTTACTATTAGTCTGAATAATATGGTCTTGAAATAATGCTAGCGAACCGCCAATTTTTTAATTATGGGTTTTTTTTGGGACCCTATAAAACAGACTTATGGGAGTGACATTTAAAAACTAAGTTTTGAGTAGATCCTCAGTTCGTGGGCGAACTTTCGGACCCTTTTCGTAACCGGCCTACCAGATGTTTCATAGTCAATCACAACACGGGACGCATTCTGTCTTGCCCATCAAATCTTCTTGTTAAGTTGATGCAAGCTTCTTTTGGTCTTTTGATCCATCGTCGGTTTTAGCCTTCTTTTTTAATCAGCCAAAGCTCTCGCCGTACCATAAACTGATCAATTGATGTTTCAGGAGTCAGACTCCTCCGAGAGATCCTCATGAAGAGACGCATCCACTTGAGCTAGATCTTGGACCTTAGGAGGAACCTGGATGTTAATGTTTCTCCTTATCCTGAAATACCATCTTTCCGAGGGTTTTCCGCGATTGTTTATAATCGCAGCAGTCCAGCAAGTGACTACTATCGGCGAGAAAATTCGAGTCCTCTGGATTTGACTTTGAAAAAGTATGTGAAGAAAAAATGCTAGCTGAATGAATGACGGATTATTTTAAAGGTGGAAATGTTCTACGTTAATGAGCCAAAAAAAAATATTCTTAAAAAAATTTTGTAGCTTACAAACCTGAAAAACTGCTAAAAAGTAAGAAAATTTGACAGCTTTTGAAAACAGTGAACTTTGGAGCATAGTTTTTTATTGAAAAAATAATATGAAAAATCGGAAAAAATTCATGGTGATACTTTAAATATTTCTTAACAAATTTCCGTTGAAACATTTAAAAAATATTAAAAATTGTCCGTTTTTTGTACATATATATATGCAACTGAACTATCTTCAGTTCTAATGAAGATAATGAAGTGATTGAAATTGAAGATAGTTAGTTGAACTATCTGTAATTATTTACAATTTGAAAGAAGTATTTGCTTCTTCTTGTCTTCGTGCAAATTGCGGTAATGCAAGTCAGTTTTTTATATTGGAAAGCAAGTGTGAAAAACCAGCGGGGCGCCTTTTTTCATGGGATCGTCCTCGCTTTTCCTCAGCATGTGCTACCGAACTTGTGCCTCCGAGCTTCACTCTGGCTTTGAACGAGACCCTAATGAACAGGGATGTATCCTTCGAACTTATTCCCCGTAGTGAATATTGCTCTCTGAAATAAATATAAATATATACCAAAAAATAAGCGATACCCACAAATTAAAAAAAATGTAGATTTTTGAAAGAAGATTTTGAAGCTGTTAAAGGGTTGGATGGTTAAAAAAATTTGCAACTTTTTACTTAAGATTGCACGGAAAATTTTAATGAATCTTTTTTTGAATAAACCTAAAGAAAATGTTTAAAGATATTTCCCAGCTAAATTTTTCAATTTTGCATGATTAATTTTCAAAAAAATAGTCTCATTTACCATGGCATTCTTGTGCCATAAAGATTTTTTTTCCACAAATCTGTTCAATTTTCAACCTGAAAATATGAATTTTTGCACGACAATTATGAATCTTCAGCAAAAAAACAATTCATTAGAACAAAAATAGTTTCAATATATTTGAATAAATTTCCTTAGATCTTACGGTCAATTTTTATAAAACATCCACTAAGTTGACATTTTGTTTGATTAAAATAATCAAATTCCTGCTACGTACGTTTCAACACTACTGTAAAATCATTTAACTTCTAATTTAAACAATTTTCAATTTAAAAAAATGTTCAAGTTCAATTTTTAATATTTCTGACTTAGAAATGCTTAAAATGGTATAATTTTGAAAATCTACAAATTTATTGATTCATAAAATATAATTATAATTATATGATATAATTCTAAATATAATTCATAAAAGTTAAAAATTTTACAGGTTAAAACTGCATCTAGTTTTCAAAAATTCAATTGAAAAGTGTACATTTTATAGAATACAAAATGTTTGAATTAAGATAAAATTTAAACTTTAATTTCAAAAATAATTTTTTATTATTATTTTTAATATTTTATTAATAAAACTAAAATATGAAAAGATTTCAACAAATTTAAAACCAAATGTATATTTTTGAAGATTTTCAAATAAAATTTTTAAAGTATGTAGGAATTTTGCCAGGTTTTAAGGTAAAAATTTTTCTTGATATTTGGGAAAAATTAAAATTATTTTTTATTTTTACAAATAATTTCAAGAAAGTATATTAAAATATTAAAAAAAAACGATTTTGTTGAAGACTCATGTTTATGGTTTGAAAATTTAACAATTTGTTTAAAAATTCAACTATTTTGTCAAAAAGTCATCTTTTTTGTTCGAAAATAAATAAATAAAATATTTTTCACATTTTTCAAATTTTATTTTCAATAATAGAATAATAAATATAATTATAGAAAATTATTTTTGAAATGTTTCAAAAACTTCTATATATCTTTTAAAATTATTTGAATATTTCCTACATTTTTTTAAAAAAGCTCACAATATTAAAAAAGTCCTTCAAAAAAAGATTTGAAACTACTTGAAATAAAAATTATTTAACTTCTAATTTAAAATAGTTGAAGTTTCAAAAAATGTTTTCTGAAATCTGTACAGGTTAAGACTGCATTTAGTTAAAAAAATTTCAATTGAAAAGTGTACATATATAGATATATAGAATACAAAATGTGTGAATTAAGCTAAAATTTAAACTTTAATTTCAAAAATAATTTTTTATTATTATTTTTATTATTTTATTGATAAAACTAAAATATGAAAAGATTTCAAAAAATTTTTAACCAAATTTAGATTTTTGAAGATTTCCAAATAAAATTTTAAAGGTATTCAGGAATTTTGCTATGTTTTAAGATAAAAAAATTTTCTTGATATTCGGGAAGAATTAAAATTATTTTTTACTTTCAAAAATAATTTCAAGAAAGTATATTAAACTATTTTTAAAAAGCGATTTTGTTCAATTCTTATGTTTATAGGTTGGAAATTTAACAATTTGTTTAAAAATTCAAATATTTGGTCAAAAAGTCATCTTTTTTGTTCTAAAATAAATAAATAAAATATTTTTCATATTCAGATTTTTCAAATTTTATTTTCAATAATAAAAAATTATTTTTGAAATGTTTCAAAAACTTCTATATATCTTTTAAAATAATTTGAATTTTTCCTACATTTTTTTTCAGAAAGCTCACAAAATTAAAAGTCTTCCAAAAAAAGATTTGAAACTACTTGAAATAAAAATGTTTTAACTTCTAATTTAAAATAATTTAGGTTTAAAAAAAAATTTTTTGAAATCTTTTCAAATTTTATTTTTAATAATAAACTAATAAAAATGATAATAAAAAATTATTTTTTAAATGTTTCAAAAACTTCTATATATCTTTTAAAATAATTCGAATATTTCCTACATTTTTTTTCTTCAAAAATCTCACAAAATTAAAAAAGTCTTTCAAAAAAAGATTTGAAACTACTTGAAATAAAAATGATTTAACGGCTAATTTAAACAATTTTAAGTTTAAAGAAATGTTCAAGTTAAATTTTTAATATTTCTGGCTTAGAAATGCTTAAAATGATATAATTTTGAACATTTACAAATTTATTGATACATAAAATATAATTATAATTATATAATATAATTATAAATATAATTAATAAAAGTCAAAAAATTTTACAGGTTAAAACTGGATTTAGTTTAAAAAATTTCAATTGAGAAGTGTACATTTTTTTCAAAAAGCTCTCCAACTTAAAAAAGTCTTTCAAAAAAAGATTTGAAACTGCTTGAAATAAAAATTATTTAATTTATAATTTAAGCAAATTTAAGAGAAAAAAAATTTTGTTTGAAATCTTTTCAAATTTTATTTTCAATAATAAACTAATAAAAATAATAATAAGAAATTATTTTTGAAATTTTTTAAGAACTCAAATATTTTTTGATATTATTTGAATTTTCCCAACATTTTTTTATTCAAGAATCTCACAAAATTAAAAAAGTCTTTCAAAAAAAGGTTTGAAACTACTTGAAATTAAAAAGAATTTAACTGAAATTGAAAAATTGAAAAAAAAAATTGATTTCAATTGAAAAGTGTACATTTTACAGAATACAAAATGTGTGAATTAAGCTAAAATTTAAACTTTAATTTCAAAAATAATTTTTTATTATTATTTTTATTATGCGCTTTCCTTTAAATTATTTCTATGTATTGTAATGAGAAGATTGAAGAAATTCAAGAAATTATAAGGGTATTTAACGAATTTCTAGAGAACCTTAGGAAATTGAAAAAAACATTTTACGTTATTTCAAAAGATTCCAAAGAATTTAAAGAAATTTAAAAAAAAGTCCGAATTTTTAATATATAAAAATTTGTTGTTGTGGATTTTTAAAAACTTTATGTTTTCATTATTGAAAAATAAAAAAGCAGGGGCATGAACACGTGCTGAATTTGAAATGATTCCTGCATTAATTGAATTTTATGTCAAGGATTTTATACTGATTTCAACAGTTTTAAGGGATCTCAAAACATAGTTGAATTTTTGAACAAAAAATATTTTCTACCAAATAGTTGAACTTTGAAGCAAGAGACGAATTTTTTACAAAATAGTTAGATTTTCAAGCGAAAAAAAAAAAATTTGTCGAATACAGTTCAATTTTAACAAAAAAGGTCATTTTTCAATCAAGAAAGGTGACTTTTCTACCAAAAGGCGATATTTCAACCCGTAAAATTAAAGAAAACCAAATTTTTTTTAAAGAAAATATAGTTGAATATTCAGCCAAATGGATAGATTTTCAACTAAAAAGCTTCTTTGAACCAAAAATGGAAAAGTGAAATTTTCAGTTTAAAAATTAATTTTCAACAGCGAAAAAAAGAATTTTCAACTGGTTGATTTCAACAAAAAAGACGAATTTTTATTCAAATAGTTGAATTCTTAACCAAAAAAATGAATTTTCAACAAAAAAGCTTAATTTTCTAAGCAAAAAGAAGATTTTTTAACAAAATAGGTTAATTTTCTACGAAATGGTTGAATTTTCAACTTATAGTGAATAAATTTTCAACTAAAAATCGAATAATTAAATTTTCAGATGGAAAACTTAATTTTTACTTGAAATAAAAACAAATTTTCTACAAAAAAATTAACAAAGTAGTTCAACTTTCAACCAAGTAGTTAAATTTTCAGCCAAAAAAGATGTATTCTCAAGAATAATGTTAAATTTTCCACCAAAAAGATGAATTTTCCACCAAAAAGATGAATTTTCCACCAACAAGATTAATGTTCTACCAGAAAAAATAAGTTTGCAACAAAATTAATCAATTTTCAACACAATTGTTGATTTTTAAAGCCCAAAGGACAAACTTTATACAAAATAGTTAAATTTTTGACACGAAAATATAAATTTTTGAATGAATTGATGAATCTTGGACCAAAAAAAAATCTATTTTTTAAATAGTGGTTTCACTTTAGAACAAGTAGTGGATTTTTCAACAGTTGCATTTTTCATCAGAAAGGATAAATTTTCAACCAAGAAGATTAATTATTAACAAAATACATTGATTTTCTACCAAATAGTTGAATTTTTAACTAGTAACGGATAAATTTCCAATCAAAATGGAATAATAAAATTTTTTGACTAAAAAATTAATTTTTCACTGAAAAATACGAATTTTTTACAATGAAGGTAAATTTTGAAACAAAGAAGTGAAACTCAAAAATACGATTTTTCAACAAAAAAGCTAATTTTCTACAAAATAGTTTATTTTTTAAGCAAATAGTTCAATTTTCTACCAAAAATATTAATTTTCATGAAAAAGTTTATTTTGAAGCTAACAATTTAATTTTATATGAAATTGTTGAATTTTGAATCCAAAAAGACAAATTTTTTACAAAATAATTAAATTTGTGACCCGAAAATATGACTTTTGAGCAACGTACATGAATTTTCAACTAGGAAAGATCAGTTTTCAACAAAAAATGAAATAGTTACATGTTTATTTGAAATAATTTATTCTTAATAAAAAAAAGAATTTTCAACAAAATAGTTCAATTTGCAACCTGAGCGATGAATTTTAATCTAAAATGATGAATCTTTAAACTAAAAACTGAATTTACAACAAGAGTTCAACATTCTACACAAAAGATAATTTTTTCATCGAAGAAGATTAATTTTCTAAAAGTTTAAATAGTTACATTTTTAATCTAAGACATGAATCTTCAACTAAATTGATGAATCTTGAAAAAAAATCAATTTTTTAAATAACGGGTTCATTTTATAACAATTAGTTGTTTCTCAGCAGTTGCATTTTTAAGCAAAAAGGATAAATTTTTAACCAAGAAGATAAATTTTTAACAAAATACATTAATTTTCTACCACATAGTTGAATTTTCAACTTATAATGACTAAATTTCAAACCAAAATAAGATAATAAAATTTGTAAATAAAAAATTAATTTTTAACTGAAAAGAAACGAATTTTGAACAATAATGTTAAATTTTAAACCAAAGAAGTGAATCTTAAAAATACGATTTTTCAACAAAAAAGGTAATTTTCTATAAAAATGTTCATTTTTCAACCAAATAGTTCAATTTTCTACCAACAATATCAATTTTTATGAAAAACATTATTTTTAACCTGATAGTTTAATTTTTTTGGATGACAGTTACTCCCAGTGGGACCCTGCGGTGGTTGTTAACCTTTAGTTTTAGATATATATATATATATATCTAAATAATAGAATAGAATAGTTGAATTTCAAAAAAAAAAAAAAAATCAACAGAATAGTTAAATTTTCAACCAAAGAGATGAATTTTCAACTAAAATTATGAATCTTTAACTAGCATAGTTAAAGATCGAGAAAAAATGAATTTTCAATAAAAGAGATGAATTTTGAAATAAAATGATGAATTTTCAACTAGAATAAATAAATTTCCAAAAAAGGCATATTTTCAGCAAAATACATGAATTTTCAAACAAAGAGATGAATTTTCAACTAGAATAGTCAAATTTTCAAAAAGACGATTTGTGAACAAAATTATGAATCTCCAACTAGAATAGCTAAATTTCAAACAAAAAAAAAAAATCAACAAAATACATGAATTTTCAACCAAAGAGATGAATTTTCAACTAGAATAGTCAAATTTTCAAAAAGACGATTTGTCAACAAAATTACGAATCTTCAACTAAAATAGTTAAATTTCAAAAAAAAAAAATAATCAACAAAATACATGAATTTTCAAACAAAGAGATGAATTTTAAACTTAATTCATGAATCTTCAACTAGAATAGTTAAATTTTCAAAAAAGCGAATTTTCAACAAAATACATTAATTTTGAACGAAGTATATAAAATAGGCGAATTTTTAACAGAATAGTTAAACTGAATAAAATGAATTTTCAACAAAAAAGTTAAATTTTCAACCAAAGAGAATAATTTTCAACGTAACTGATGAATCTTCAACTGGAATAGTTAAATTTTCAAAAAGGCGAATTTTCAACAAAATGCAATAATTTTGAACGAAGTATATAAAGCAGGCGAATTTTTAACAGAATAGTTAAACTTGAAAAAAAAGATTTTTTAACAAAATACGTGAATTTTAAACCAAAGAGATGAATAATTTTCAACTAAAATTATGAATCTTTAACTAAAACAGTTGAAGATAAAAAAATACGAATTTTCAACAAAATAGTTAAATTTTCAACCAAAGAGATGAATTTTCTACTAAAATTATGATTCTTTAACTAGCATATTTAATGATCGTAAAAAAAAGAATTTCCAACAAAATAGTTAAATTTTCAACAAACGAGATCAATTTTGAACTAAAATGATGAATCTTCAACTGGAATAGTTAAATTTCCAAAAAGACCAATTTTCAACAAAATACATCAATTTTCAACCAAAGAGACGAATTTTCAAATAGTTTAATTCTTAATTAAAAATGATAAGTTAACAATCAGAAATGAAATAGTCAAATTTTCAGTTGAAGAAAACCGCTTGTAAAAAAAAACAATGTTAAAAAATATAGTGGGATTTTCAACCAAAAAATTACTTTTTAACAAAATTATTGAATTTCTTACAAATTAGATTCATTTTTCAGCAAATAGGTTAATTCTCAACGAAGTACGTAAAACAAACCTTCAAACCAAACAGTTAAATTGGTAACTAAAAAGGATAAATTTACAATCAAAAATGGAATAGTAAAATTTTCAGTTCAAAAAATTATATAAAAAAAAAATTGGAACATTATAGTGGAATTTTCAACCAAAAAATGACTTTTTAACACAATTGTTACACTTTCTACAAATTAGATTCATTCTTCACCAAATAGTTAAATTGCTGGCTAAAAAGATTACATTTTTATCAACAATTCAAAATTTTAATTTTCGTGACAAAAATAAATTTTCTAACAAAAAAATTCTACCAAAAAAATGAATGTGCAAGAAAGAAGATTTATTTTCTACCAAAAAAGAACAATAAATAAACAAATGCAATTACATTTTTAAAAAAGGCGAATTTTCAATAAAATTATGAATCTTCAACTAGAATAGTTGAATTTCCAAAAAAAGCGAATTTTCAACAAAATACATTAATTTTGAACGAAGTGTATGAAACAGGCGAATTTTAACAAAATAGTTGAACTAAAAAAAACAAATTTTCAACAAAATACATGAATTTTCAACGAAGTATGTGAAATGGACGAATTTTCAACAAAATAGTTAAATGTTCAAAAAAAGAGATAAATTTTCAACTAAAATGATGAATCTTCAACTTGAATAGTTACATTTTCAAAAAAATTATGAATCTTCAACTAGGATAGTTAGATTTTCAAAAAAGCGAATTTTCAACAAAATACATTAATTTTGAACAAAGGCGATTTTTTAACAAAATAGTTAAACATAAAAAAAACGAATTTTCAACCAAATAGTTAAATTTTCAACCAAAAAGATGAATTTTCAACTTAAATGATGAATCTTCAACTTAAATAGTTAAATTTTCAAAAAAGGCGAATTTTCAACAGAATACATGTATTTTCAACGATGTACCTATGTGAAATTTGTTTTCCCAACAAAACAGTTTAATTTTCAACTAGAAAACATTAATTTTGTACAAAAAATGGCGTGTAATTCAGGTGGAATCAGAAACAAGTCACCCGGAAGACTCCGACACTACAGTAATCATTATCTATACTCTTCGTTCATTCGATTTTTTTTTTTTTTTTTCAATCGGCTGGTTACATCAATCTGCAGATCTCTACTTTTAGTAGAGTGTTATTTATCGTTTATGCTTTCTAGTAGTACAACTTAAAAATGCTGTTGTGTTATTAAAAAATTAATGGAGAAGAGTCATTTTTTTAAATTCGAAATGTTTAGTTCATTAAGATAAATGGATTTTGTATAAAATGTAAGAGAAATGTATATGCCGTTACCATTAATTGAGAAAAGATGCTGTTTAATTATTCTTTGAACAATTTTTATAAACAAATTCACACTTTGGCGATTTTTCAATTAATGAAATCAATTTTGGTTTACAGAATGAACTAGGGATGTCTTTTCGATGACTCTTTTCCATTATGCTTTGCAAATTAACAATAATTATTCATTATTTGAACAATTTTTATGAACAAATTCATAGTCAATTCAATGAACCCACTTAGTATTCAAAGCAGTGCTGTAGCTTCAGGAATCAGTGATCTCTCAATTTGAGGAAACTGATATCTCAAGCTCTCCAAATAAAGGTCAGCAGAACACAAAAAAAGTGCAATAAGTCTTCGTGCATCTTGATTGGAGATGATTTTCTTGTAGTATTTTTTTAAGAACTTAAGTATTGTGGGCGCGAAAAACGATTATAAAACAACGCGCAAAAAGACCGGTTCACTGGAAATTTTTTTTTTTTTTAATTTGAGAGATGCGTCGTCTCCTTACAACGGCCCGTTGAGTTAGACTGACATCATCATTTTCATGTGACACGTGTGCCTGTTTGAGAAATAGACAAAAAAAAAGGGTCTAAACATATCAAGATTTTACGAAATTCTCTGAAACCACTGGAATAGTTTAAAAATTCTTTGAAATCATTCCAAGTGCTCTAAGGTCTTGATGATTTATATATTTGTAAATTTTTGTCATCAGTTTATTTTTCGAATTTTTAACCATCTGCCCCCTTTAGCACCGCATTATCATTGCATGAGGTGCGTGTGACTAAATTATTTTCGAACCATTAAAGTCAATTAAAAAAACTCTCAAATACATCCAAACACTTTTAAAATCATGAGGAATGTATATAAATGGAATGATTTTCGTTTATTTGAAGCAAGAAAGGTCCAATACTCATCTTTTTGATTGGACTTGTATTCTTTCCTATTCTTCATGGATTCTTGTTAATTTTTGAATGGTATTCCGAAAAACAACTCAAAGAGTGCTTGCACAAAAAATAATTATAAAGCAATCGCGCAAAAAGACCGGTTCACTGGTAAAATAATATTTGATTTTATAACATTTTAGAGACGCGTCTAAATAAACTTAGGGCGGGGATGGAGAAGAAAGAAAACAACAAAAAACGAAACAAACGCGAATCAAGATTAAAAATGTACAGAAACCGGAAGTGCGAATAGACTTTCAGAATAAGAATAAAGAACGCATAGATGAGGCAAATTGGGAGGTGCTTAGAAGAAATGAAGATATAGAGGGCGCGTGGACTTCGTTACGGGATATCACTGTGAAAACTGCGATTGAAGTATGTGGTATGACAGTTGTAGAAAGAAAATCTGGTGATGCATGGAGGAACGATAAAATTAAGGCAGTTACAAAAGAAAAGAAATGAGCGTACGAGAGAAAGTTAAAACAGACCTTAACGACGGGGAGAGAAATAGACTTGAAAATGATTACAGACACAAAAAGAGGAAAGTTAAATAACTAGTCGAGAAAAGTAAAGATAAAATCAGAACAGATGAAGAGAAGAAATTACAAAACAACTTCCAGGGAACCATGAAACTAATATTTAAAGAGATGAACAAAAATAAAAGTACAGAATTTGTCAGCATGAGAAACAGCAAAGGTTATATGCTATATGATACAGACGGGATAGTAGACGCTTTAAAAAACACTTTCAAAGAATTATTAGGAGGTGAAGATATAGAGCAACAGAACTGCGAGATAGAAAATAATGCATTAGAAAAGCCAATTGGAATAGTCTGTGTCACTGAGGTTAGAGATATAATGAAGAGCTTAGAAGATGGCATGGCTGCTGGTGTAGACATCATTAGCGTTGGTGCGAATTGATAAATTTATGCATCGAGACGAGATAGGTCCCAGACGATTGGAAAAATGCGATTATCCTCTCAACATAAGAAAGAAAGGGAGATAAAAACAACTGCTATAATAAGAGAGGTATCAGCTTACTAAGTACCGTAAGTAAAATATACTTAAAAATACTTATTCCTAGGGTAATAGAAATTGAAGAAGAAAAGATATGGAAAGTCCGAAGTGAATTTATGCCAAGAAGATCATGTACAGATCAGATATTTAGCTTGAGACAGATCACAGAACAAAAAAGAAGAGTACGAAAAAAAGTTTTCTGTGCATGTGTGTTAAAAATCAATCTTTTTTTGGTTGAAAATTCAACTATTTCATGAAAACTTTTTTTGTTTTGTTGAAAATTCATTTCTTTTGTAGTGATTCATAATTCTAGGTGGGAATTCGACTATTTTGTTTAAAATTCAACTAGTTTGTTGAAGATTCGTCTTTTTTGGTTAAAAATTCACCTTTTTTGGTTGCAAATTATATTTTTTTATTCTTTATTCCATGTTATATATTCAGGTTGAAACTTAATATTTAAAAATTCTAATATTTTGTTCAAAATTTAAGTATTTTGTTGAAAATGCAACTACTTTGTTAAAAATTCATTTTTTTATTAATCCCTTTGGTTGAAACTTTAACTATTTGGTTGAATGCTGAACTCCATTTTTGACTTTTTTTTGCTTCAGAATTAATTTGTTAAACTAAAAATGTAACTTCTGTTTCTGGTTAAAAATCAAAATTTTCAATTGAAAATTGAACTTTTCTTACAGAAATTTCAAGTATTTTGTTGAAAATTCATCTTTTTTATAGAAAATTCATCGTTTTACTTAAAAATTCATCTTTTTTTTAAACGCTACTTTTTGGTTTGTTTTAAATATCAATTATTACATTTTTTGGTGAGAATTCATATCATTTTTATTGAAGACAGCTTTTTTGTTATAAAATTCAACAGTTTTGTCAAAAATATGTCCTTTTAGATAAAAAATTTATCTTTGATGCTTGATAAATAATTTTTCTTGGTTGAAAAAACAACTTTTTTCCTAAAAATTCAAGTTTGCGGGATAAAAATTCAAATACGTTTTCAAAAAGTCGTCTTTTTGGCTTAAAGATTCCACCTATTTTATTAAAAGTTGATATTCGTAGGCTTAAAGTTCAACTATTTTGTTAATAATTTGATTACGTTTTGAAAAATTAAACTAGTTTGTTGACATTTATTTATTTTGTTAAAAATTTGATTATTTTGTTGAAAATAGCCAATTTTTTGAGGTCATATTTTTCTCTTGAAAATTCAACTATTTGATTGTACATGCATCTCTGTAGTTTGAAAATTCAACTATTTTGGTAAAAATTTAATTATTTTCTTAAAAAATGAACGGATTTGTTAAAGTTATCTTTTTTGTTCGGAAAATCAACTATTTTTATAGAAATTTGTTCGTTTAGTTTTAATATTTAACTCTGTCGTCAAAAATGCTTCTCAGTAGATTGAAAATTCAACTATTCAGTAAAAAATTCAACTATTTTGTTAAAAATTCAATTATTTTGTTGAAAAATGAACCGATTTGTTAAAGATGTCTTTTTTGGTCGATAATTTACCTTTTTTGTCAACAATTTATCTGTCATGGTATAAAATTCATCTGTCTAGTTTGAAAAATCATATTTTTTGACTGAAAAATCACCTGTTTGGCTGAAAAATAATTTTTTTTTAAATTATATTTTTCAGTTTGTAAATTCAACTGTCTTCCAGAAAATTCGTCTTTGTGGCTTCAAAATTCAACTAATTATTTGAAAATGCAACAAATAGATTTTGTTGTTGACATTTGTCTTTAATTTATCGAGACGGATTTAAATTTTTATTTTTTTTTATCAGAGAAGTGTCAGGTGTTACAAACTTTTGCGACTTATGTGGACGCTCTAATAATAATACTTGAACTTTATTTGTAAAGTATTGTTTTTACATAATTATTCGTTTGGTATGCAAGAATCGGCTCATTTAATTTACTAATCTTTTTCCTTATTTATGTATCTGCAGATGTTAATTTATGCATGATCGAACTGAAAGAGTAAATTCTCATCGAGAAAAACATCCATTTAACAAACCAACAATAATAAAATAAAACAATAAAAATCAATCGATAATAAAAATCAATCAATAAGAAAAATTGACCAATCAAATTAATTAATAATAATTTATTATTAATTATTATGTTTTTGGCGAATCTGAAAAAAGTAATAATTATAATTATATTATTCAACGATAATAAAATAAAACAATACAAACAACAGAAATAATAATGAATCAAATGAATTAATAATTAAAATTGATTATTAATTATTAATTTTTTGGCAAATTATCCATTCAACTAACCCCGCCAATAAGTTGACATATCATCTTCTGGCAAACGCCAGAAGAGCATTCAAGTACCAGTTTGGCGAATCTGAAAAATTATTTATTATATTACTAATAATCAGCAATAATAAAATGAACCAATAAAAAAACAGCAATAAAAATCAATCAATAATAATAAATCTAATAATTTGACAATAATGAATTATTCAGTTTTTGTAGAATCATCCATTCAACTAATCTCTTCAAGTAGTTGAGGAATCATCTTCTGGTAAACACCAGAAGAGCATTTTATTCCAGATTGGCGAATTTGAAAAATTATTGATTGAAATAATAATAATAGACAACAACAGTAAAAACACGATAAGAACAACAGCAATACAAATAAATCATTAATAATCAACCAATAATTTTTTTTTTGTTAACAAAAAATTTAACTATTTTTTTTAAACCTCAACCGATTGGTTGTAAAATAACTTTTTTTTTTTTTTATAGAAAAATCGTCTTTTGACTTGAGAATTTCAAATTTTTGTATAAAATGCAACTATTTGGTATAAAATTAAACAGTTTTGTAGCAAAATCGTTTTTTTTTATTAATAATTAATTCTCCTTAAGAAAAATTACACTGCATTATGTTCAGTTAAAAATTTATTTTTTTTTTTAGCTTAAAAACTCAACTATTTAGTTCAAAATTTTTAGAAGCGAGAAAAATACAGACTAAAAATTAATAAAATAAAATATGAACTAACATCACGTCAATTGTTCAAAATATTTAGTTGATAATTTATGTAATTTTTTTTTTAAATTCGTAATTTTTTGTTGAAAATTAAGTTTTTTGGTTAAAAATGCCATGTATGGTTAAAAATGAATCTATTTTTGTTGAGGATTCAAGTATTTTGTTGACAATTCGTCTTTTTTGGTTATATTCAACTTTTTTTTATTCAAGATCAAAATTTTTTGTGGTATAAATATAAAATATTACATTTTTTGTTGAAAATTAGTATTTCCAGGTTGAAAATGCAACTCTTTTGTTGAGAATTCGTCTCTTTGGCTTGAAAATGCTACTACTTTAGTGAAAAGTTCAACTATTTTTGGTCGATAATTAACTTTTTTGCTGGAGATTTATCGCTTTGATTAAAAATTTACCTGTTTCATTAAATATTCATCTTTTTGGGTTACAAAATTTATGTTTTTGGTTGAAAGTTCAACTCTTCCCGGAAAAATTAATATACTTTGTGAAAAACAAATGTTTTTGGTTGAAGATTTATCATTTCAGTTTAAAATTCATTTCTTTGTTTGAAAACTTTACAATATTGTTGAAAATTCTCCTTTTTTGCCTTAAAATTAATGGTTTTAACTGAAAATTTAACTACTTAATTTTTTGTTGAAAACTAATTTTTTTTAGTAGAAACTTCAACTATTTGGTTGAGAATTCATGTACTTTGTCGAAAATTCGTGTTTTAAGTAAAAAATTAAACCTCTTGGTTTAAAATTCAACTATTTGGTAGAAAATATATGTATTTTGTTAACAATTAGTATTTTTTGGTAGAAAATTAATTTTTTTTCTTTGAAAATGCAACTGTACGGTTGAAAATTAATCTGTTTTAGTTAAGAATTCAAATATTTTTTGGAAAATTCGTCTTTTTTGGTTGTATTCAACTGTTTTTCATTTAAATTCTAAATCTTTTTAGGTTTAAATATTAACTATTACTTTTGGTGAAAATTCAGCTATTTTGTAGAGAATTTAACCAGGGTGTCTAGCGTTTCTTTAAAAAAAAATCAAGGACTTTTCCAGGTTAAGAAAGTTAATTTTTCCAAGTACCTTTTTTTTTACAGTGAAAAAATACTTTTTACGAAATATAGTAGAATTAGTAGGTCTAATTGTCTAGCAGAACTAAAAAAAAGTTTCATATGCGAAATTTCTTCTACAGCCTCAAACTGATTTTATGGTAGAGTATCCAAATATCCCAAAAATTCCAATCAAATCATTCATTAATTTTCTACCTAAAATGACGAACTTTCAACGAAACACTTGAATTTTCACATAAAAAAGATACATTTTCAACCAAATAGGTGAACTTTGAAAAAAAAATTTAACCAAAAATGGAATAGTTGAATCTCAAGTTGAAAAAATTAATTTTACAACAACAAAAAAACGAATTTTCATGAAAGTAGTTTAATTTTCAATTTTTTTTCAATTTTTTCAATTTTCAATTTGAATTTTCAACCAAAGTGATGAATTTTAAACTAAAATTGTGAATCTTCAACTGGAATATTTGAATTTTCAACCGTGGAAGAGATGAATACATTTTTAACTAAAATTGTGGAATATTCAACTGGATTGCTTAAATTATCAGTTAAAAAAATTAATTTGCAACCAAACTAAAAACAAATTTTCAACAAAGAACATACATTTTTGGTTGAAAAATTTCATTAAAAAAAAATCGAATCTTACAAAAAAATGAATATTCAAGAAAGAAGTTTAAGTTGAAATCAAGTAATTGAATTTTCAACCAAAATCATTAATTTTCTACCAAAAAAGACGAATTTCAAACCAAATACTTGAATTTTTATATAAAAAATGTACATTTTCATCCAAATAAATAAATTTTTAACCAAAAATGAAATATTTAAATATCCAGTTTAAAAAATTAATTTTACAACAAGACAAAAACGAATTTTCATAAAAACAGTTGAAAGTTCAACCATAGTGATGAATTTTAAACTAAAATGGTGAACCTTCAACTGGAATGGTTGAATTTTCAATCGATGAGATGAAGTTTTAACTAAAATTGTAGAATATTCAACTGGATTTCTTAAATTATCAGTTAAAAAAAATTAATTTGTAACAAAAAAAAAAAAAAAAAAAAAAAAAAAGGAGAAGGTAACGAATCGAGAAGAGAAATCCACACATAAAATGGAAATCTACAATATCGACCAAAGTTATATTCTCCGATACAGAAAATAATGTAACGTCATTCCAGACAAGATGGAGAATAAACATTTTTAATTAAATTTTATTCAGAAAAAAGATCTTCTCCTTGGTTGATAATTAATCTTTATAATTATTAATTCATATTTTTTTTCTAAAAAATTAACCATTTTGTCAGAAATTTAACAATTTTGTTAAAAAGTAGTTTTTTGGTTAAAAATTGCACTATTTTTTTGAAAATTTTTCTTTTTTGTTTAAAAATTCAACTTTTTTGGTAGATTATTCATTTATCGACTAATTAGAAGCAAAAAAAATTGTCTGGACCTCACAATAAGAGCGGTTTTTTTTTTGTCACAGTCGACTTTTTGCAAATATTGTGGGTAAATCGGTCACAGAACCGTTTCTCGAGCAAATTTTTTTTTTCAACTTTTTTTAGTAAAAAGAGGAACCATTAAGCGATGAATCAGAATCTCGAAAGTCAGGTCAGTTGAACTGGTAAAACGCCTGCATAGTATTCGGTTTTGCACGTTTTTATTTCTTTTAAGAAGTCTCTAGGTCAGGACAAAAGCATGCCAAGTCGATTTAAAACCAGAAAATAAATATATTTTTTTTGTAGTTATAATTTTTTTATTTTATTTGTCCTTTAAACATAATATTATAATTATTAGGGTGGGGCTTATAAATTTAAAGTTTAATTATCCAAAACGCTACCCCTTCCATTTTTCCCCAAAATTATAAATTTGAAGCCATTCAAAAATAAAAAAATTAATATCAAAATTAATTAATTCAACATTTAACAATTTCAAACACAAACTTCCAATATTGCTCATCTAAGAATAGAATTATTGCAAAATTTAAACAATCAGAATTTAAGAATTTTACATTCAGGTCAATCAAAATTCGAGGAGTTGAAAAATACCACTGGAAATTTATCTCCAAATTCAAAAGCTTCAAAACTTTTTTAATCTTTTTAAAAAATCCAACTATTTTTGGTTTAGAATTAATCCTTTTTCGTTTAAAATTCTACTATTTGGTTGAAAATTCAGCTACTTTGTTAAAAATTCATTTTATTGTGTGAAAATTTAATTACTTGGTTAAAAATTAATTTTCAAAACTGAAAATTTAACTATTTTATTTTTGGCTGAAAATTGATTTTTTGTAGTTTGAAATTCAACAATTTTAAAAAAAATTTTCTTTTTCGGTAGGAAAATTTAACTATTTTATTTTTGGCTGAAAATTGATTTTTTTAGTTTAAAATTCAACAATTGTTAAACAATTTTTCTTTCTCGGTAGAAAATTGATCTATTTTGTTGAAATTTCATTTCTTTGATTCAAAATTTAACTATCTTGTTGAAAACTAGTTGTTTTGATATTAGAAATTTTTTTTTTTCTGATGGAAAAAATATATTTTGATTAAAATTCGTCTTTTTTGGTAGAAAATTAATATTTTTAATTAAAAATTCAGCTAGTGGGTTACAAATTAATTTTTTAGTGAAAATTCATAATTTTAATTGAAAATTAATTTCTTGGGTCGCAATTGCAACAATTTTGTAGAAAATTCTTTTTGTTTTTAATGAAAATTAATTGATTTAACTCAAAATTGAAATATTACCTTTTTAGTTGAAAATCCATATTTTTTGTTGAAAAATCATCTTTTTTGATATAATATTAATTTTCTTGAATTTACCTTTTTGGGACAAAATTTAACCATTTTGTTAAAAATTGATATCTGTGGCGGAAGATTTATGACTTTAATTGGAAATGTATTTCTATGATTGAAAATTGAACTATTTTGATGAAATTTTTTTATTAACAATTAATTGCTTTAACTGAAAATGAAACTATTTCATTTTTGTTTGAAAATGTATTTTTTTCTCAAATTTGAAAATTCAACTATTTGGTTGAAAATAAGTTTTACTTTTTGGGTAGAAAATGAATCTTCTTCGTTGAAAACTCATCTTTTTGATTGGAAATTAATTTATTTTTTGTTGAAACTTCATATTTTTGGTTAAAAATTTATCTATTTGTTTAAACATTAATTTTTGTGGTTGAAGATTCATAATTTTAGTTGAAAATTCGTATTTCTGATGGAAAATTAATCTTTTTGGTTAAAAAATTAACTGCTTTGCCACGAATTCATTTTTTTTGGTCGAAGATTCATCACTTTAATTCGAAAGTTTTTTTTTTTTTTTGAAAATCTAACTATTTCATTTTTAGTTGAAAATTGATCTTTTTTAGTAGAATTTTTTTTTTATTTGTGAAAATCATCTTTTTTATAGAAAATTAATCTTCTTGGTGAAAAATTAATCTTTTTGGTTAGAGATTCATCTAGTTGGTGAACAATTAATTTTTGTGGTTGAAGATTCATAACTCTTTGGTTGAAAATTAATTGTTTTAACTAAGAATTAAACTAAATCGAAAAAAAGCTAATTTTTATGTCGACAAATGCCTGAATAATGTATTTGTTTATTAAATTTGTTTATAATATCAACAAGAATAATCTTGAGAGAATTCTTCTCCATTGTAGTATAGCTTTCATCACAGTTTTCCACAAAATAACTTGAAGAACGTAAAATTATTAAAAATGATAAAAAACACATTTTCAGCAAATAATTTTTTATAAACATTTTTTTTTGTTTTTTGTATCATGATCAAATATTTTTATCTAATTTGAATCTATGAAACTTGGCCAATTACAACAATTTTCCTATTATTAACGTGCACCGGGAGCGTCAAATAGAAAAAATTGAATTTTTTTTCTCATATTTGTTTATTTATAAACAAATTGAAAAACTAAATCAAAAATCAGGCTAAACAACTATTTTGGAAATCTTATCGGCTTTTTTCGAAATTTTTTTAGTCCAATCGGTCAATATCTGTGGGCTGTACGTCATTTTGAACCAAAAAAGACATTTTTTCCACTGTGTTTCGTCTATCTGTCCGTTCGTCGTAATTTTTTCCAAGGAGTCGAAGGGAGGGGGAGTGATGTTAAATTTTGGGAGGGGAAGAGAGAAAAATGAGGGGTAAGAGAAATGAGGGGTTGTGGAAGTAATGAAAATGAGGGAGGGCGATTGCGGGGAAATAAGGGGTAGGTAAATAGGGGAAATAAGGGGAGGTTAAGTAGGGGAAACAAGGGGAGGTATAGTAGGGGAATAAGGGAGGTAAAGTAGGGGAAATAAGAGGAGGTAAAGTAGGTGAAATTCGGAGAATTGTGGGTGAGTAGGGAAAACGAAGGCAGAGGAAGTAGGAGAAGGGAGTGGAAGCTAGGGAGGGGAAGTGAGGGAAATAATTAGAAATTGCGGAGCGTGGGGGCGGAGCATGAAATAGAAAAAATTGCGATTTCGTCATATTTGTTCATTATTAAACAAATTGCAAAACTAAATGTTAGCTGGAGAAGCGAGGAGAATGGAAATTATTGGAGAAATAAGCGGGAAAGGCGAAGTAGAGGAAGCAAGTAGTGAGGGTTATGAGAGGAGAGGTAGGAGAGGTAGGAGAACTAGAGAAAGTGAGAGAAGTAGGGAGCGATGAGAAGGGAAGTAGGAGTGGTACGAGAAGTGAGGGTGATGAGAGGGGAGCTAGGAGAAGTAAGAGAGCTAGAGAAAGTGAAAGGAGTGGGGAACGATGAGAAGGAAAGTAGGGAAGGTAGTGGAAGTGATGGGAAGTGAGGGGAGGTAGGAGAGATGGGAGAAATAAGAGAGCTAGAGAAAGTGAGAGGAGTAGGGAGAGATGAGAAGGGAATTAGGGAAAGAAGTGTGAGGTATGGGAAGTGAGGGAAGGTAGGAGAGATAGGGGAGATATGAGAGATAGGAGAGATAGAAGAGATAGGAGAGATTGGAGAGACAGGAGAGATAGGAGAGATAGAGAAAGTGAGAGGAGTAGGGAACGATGAGAAGGAAAGTAGGGAAAGTAGTGGAAGGGATTGATAGTGATGGGAGGTAGGAGAGCTAAAGAAAGTAAGAGGGTTGAGTAACGATGAGAAGGGAAGTAGGGAAAGTGGTAGAAGGGTTAGGAAGTGAGGGGAGGTAGGAGAAATAGGAGAGCTAGAGAAAGTAAGAGTAGTGGAGAGAGATGAGAAGGGAAGTAGGGGAAGTTTTTCAGGAGTGAGAAGTGAGGGGAGGTAGGAGAGATAGGAGAGCTGGAGAAAGTGAGTGCAGGGAGCGATGAGACGGTAATTAGGAGAGGTACGAGAAGTTAGGGTAATGAGAGGGAAGGTAGGAGATGAAGGAGAGCTTGAGAAATTGAAAGGAGTAGGGAACGATGAGAAGGGAAGTAGAGAAGGTAGTGGAAGGGATGGGAAGTGAGGGGAGGTAGAAGAGATATGAGAGCTAGAGAAAGTGAGAGGAGTATGGAGAGATGAGAAGCGAAGTGGGGAAAGTAGTGTGTGGGGTGGAAATTGAAGGAAGATAGAAGAAATGGAAGATCTAGAGGAAGTGAGAGGATTAGGGAGCGATGAGAAGGGAAGTATGAGAGGTACGAAAACTGAGGGTGATGAGATGGGAGGTGGAAGAGGTAGGAGAGCTAGGGAAAGTGAGAGTAGGGAGCGATGAGAAGGTAATCAGGAGAGGTATGAGAAGTAAGGGTGATGAGGGGAGGTTGGAGATGTAGGAGAGCTTGAGAAAGTGAAAGGAGTAGGAAACGATGAAAAGGGAAGTAGGTAGTGGAAGTTGGTAGGGTAGTGCGACGAGGTAGGATATATAGGGGAGCTAGAGAAAGTAAGAGGAGTAGGGTGAGATGAGAAAGGAAGTGGGGAAAGTAGTGAAAGGGTTCGGAAGTGAGCGGAGGTAGGAGAGCTAGAGAAATTGAGAGGAATAGGGAGCGGTAAAAAGGGAAGTATGAGAGGTACGAGAGGTGAGGGTTCATGAGAGGGGAGATAAGAGTTGTTTAATTTTGGATAGAAAATTCGTACTTTTGATTTGTCAATTCATTTCTTTTGGTAAAAAGTTCTACTATTTGTTTGGAAATGTAATTAATTTGTTGAAAATGAAACCAATTTGTTAAAAAGTTATCTTTTCAGACAAACATTCAACTATATGGTTAATCATTCGTCTATTTTTAATTTCGGATATAAAATTCGTCCTTTTGACTGAAAAATGCAACAATTATATTAAAATTTTTTTTGTACCCACCGAAATGGGAAAATTCGAACCTTTTTTTGCGATTCGATGAAAACGGTTTGGCTTGTCATTTTTTTCCATCTTCTATAAAAAATATGACAGCAAATCGGATAGGGTCTGCAGAAATGTGATTTGAGAAGAGAAAAAAAGAAAGGAAATTCACACAAACACACACACACACACACACACACACACACACACACAGGTATAAAAGATGGTCCTGAAAGGGTTGTTGGGTTTTGCAACCTGAGCCACTCCCACAACTCGAGCCCATTCAAGGATCGATATATAGATACTTGAATTGTAAACAGCAACCCTCTCAAATTTCCCTTTCGAAAATTTCCAGGAAATGAACCCCTTTATGCACCTATGGGTCCTCAACTTCAGCGAAAATGAAAACTTCTTGCAGATTTTGTTGACACACGTGTTCCAAACCCTTTCTATCATTTCAACAAATTGATATCAATAGATATAGAAACTGTAGAAAAAGTTAGGAAAAAAATATGAAGAAGAAATCAGCATAGTAGCATAATTTCCCTATTATAATGAATTTCTTGTAATTTTTCATTTTCAAACATAAAATGTCAATTTTCGAAAAAAAGGTTCTTTTCTATAGAAAAAAAACGAATTTTCTACTAAATAGATAGATTTTCAACCAAAGAGATGAATCTTCTACCAAACAAGGGTTTTTAGTTAAAGAAACAAATTTTCAAGAAAATAGTTTAATTTTTTAACAAGTTGCTAATTTTTTAAACATAAAAGACCAATTTTTAACCCTCTCATCGCAATTTTCAACAAAAAGGTTTATTTTAAATCGAAGAGAGAAATTTTATACAAAATAGTTTAGTTTTTAACACAAAAATGTGAGTTTTCAAAAAAAGTTAATTTTGGGCCCAAAAAGAAACGAATTTTTTTTACGAAGGAAGTATCTTTTGAACCAAACAGTAGAATTTCCTATAAGGGATTTAAATTTTGAAACCAAAAATGTGAATTTTCAAAAACAAAATTAATTTTCAAAAAAAAAAACGAATTTCAAACCAAATAATTACATTTTTTACCAAATTGTTAATTTTTCAACCTAAAAAAACGAATTTTGAAACCTCTAATCTGAATTTTTAACAAAAAAGTTTATTTTAAGCCAAAAAGAGGAATTTTCTACAAAGTAGTTTAATTTTTAACACAAAAATGTGAATGTTCAAAAAAAGGTAATTTTCGACCCAAAAAGAAACGAATTTTTTTGCAAAAAAGTTAACTTTTCAACCGAACAGTTGAATTTTCTATAAAACAGTTAAATTTTTTGAACGAAAGATATAAATTTTGAATAAAACAGTTAATTTTTAATAACAACAAAAAAAAACGAATTTTCAACAAAACAGTTACATTTTTAACCATAGAAATGAATCTTCAACCAAATATTTAAATTTCAAACCAAATAATTAAATTTACTACCAATTGTTGACTTTTAGACCTAAAAAGACAAATTTTTAATTCTGAAATCTGAATTTTCAACAAATAAGTTTATTTTTTAAATCAAAAAGACGAATTTTCTACACAATAGTTCATTTTTTAACACAAAACTATAAATTTTCAAAAAAAGTTAATTTTCCACCCAAAAAGAAACAAACTCTTTTCAAAAGAGTTAATTTTTCAACCAAACAGTTGAATTTTCTACAAAACAGTTACATTTTTAAACCAAAAGTGTGAATTTCCAAAAAAAGTTAATTTTCAACGCAAAAAGATACGAATTTTCTACAAAAGAGTTAACTTTAAAACTTTTTAACCGAACAGTTGAATTTTCTATAAAACAGTTAAATTTTTAAACCAGAAATATTAATTTTGACTAAAAAACTTAATTTTCAACAACAACAGAAAAACAACGAATTTTCAACAAAATAGTAAAATTTTCAGCCAAAGAGATGAATCTTCAACCAGGAAAAAGGAACACAGAAAAATGTTAAATTATTTACCAAATTGTTGATTTTTCAACCTAGAAAGACACATTTTCAACCCTCTAATCTGAATTTTTAACAAAAAAGTTTATTTTAAACCAAAAAGAAGAATTTTGTACAGAATAGTTTAACTTTTTACACAAAAATGTGAATTTAAAAAAAAAGTTAATTTTCGAACCAAAAAGATACGAATTTTTTACAACGAGTTAACTTTTCAACCAAACAGTTGAATTTTCTATAAAACAGTTAAATTTTTAACCAAAAAATGTGAATTTTCAAATTTTTTAACTGAAAATCTAACAGCTATTTTGTTGAAAATTAATCTTTTTATTTGAAAATTCAAATATATTGTTGAAAATTCATGTATTTTGTTGAAAATTCGCGTTTTCTTGTAATAAATTAATCTTTTTGGTTAAAAATTGAACTATTCCGTTTCGAAGTTAAACTCTTTTGTTCATTTTTTTTATTCTGAAGCTTCATTATATTAATTAAAAATTCGTCTTTTTTGTAGAAAAATGACCTATTTTGTTGAATATTAGTTTTTTTGTTTGTTGAAAATTCGTTTTTTTTTTTTTCTTCTTGAAATTCATGTCTTTCGTTGAAAATTGATTAAGTTAATTAAAAATTCAACTATTCAATTTGTAGTTGAAAATTTATCTTTTTTAGTTGAAAATCCATCAGTTTGGTTGAACTTTTTTTTTGAACTGAAAATTGAACTGTTCAATTTTTTGTTGAAAATTTGTCTTTTCTAGTTGAAAATTGAATTATTTCGTTGAAAATACGTTTTTTTTAGGTCGAAATTTAATTTTCTCAACTGAAAGTTTAACTTTTTAACTTTTTTTTTGAAAATTATTATTTTTTTAAAACTGAATATGTAACTATTCCAGTTGAAAATCACACCATTTTAGTTGCAAATTTAATTATTCAATTTTTGCTTTAATATTGATCTTTTTCAGTTCAAAGTTCATGTATTTTGTTGAAAATTCGTTTTTTTTGTAGGAAATTAACCTTCCTGACTGAAAATTCATCTTTTTGGTTGAAAATTCAACTATTTCAGTTGAAGATTTATCACTTTGGTTGAAAAATTAGCTATTTTGTTGTTAAAAATTAATTTTTTCAACTTAAAATTTAACAGCTATTTTGTTGAAAATTAATCTTTTTATTTGAAAATTCAAATATATTGTTGAAAATTCATGTATTTTGTAGAAAATTCGTTTTTTCTTGTAGTAAATTAACCTTTTTGATTGAAAATTGAACTATTCCGCTTGAAAGTTAAACTCTTTTGTTAAAATTTTATTTCTTATTTTGAAGCTTTATTATTTTAATGGAAAATTCATCTCTTTTGTAGAAAATTGACCTATTTTGTTGAATATTCGTTTTTCTTTATTTTTTTGAAAATTTATTTTATTTACTAATCCAATTGAATATTGCATCATTTTTGTTGAAAATTCATCTCTTTCGTTGAAAATTGATTAATTTAATTAAACATTAAACTATTCAATTTGTGGTAGAAAATTAATCTTCTTGTTTGAAAATGTATGTGTTTTGTTGAAAAATCATCTTTTTTAATAGAAAATTAATTTGTTTGGTTTAAAATTTATACTATTTGGTTAAAAATTCCCACATTAACTTTACCTAAATATGCACTCAATTTTAATTATAAGAAGATAAAATAAAAATTCGTTTGATTTATTATTCAAATTCATGGACTTTAGAGACAAATTCAAAAAATGATTATTTATGTTTTTAGTATTATTTAATTGTTTAATTAATCGATGTTGCTAATATATTTAAAAATATCCTGTAATATAATTTGTCAAAGCTTTCTGAATCCCTAGAAACTAAAAAAAAAACATTATTTATAATAAACTCACGAATCTGTATATATATTTCGAGTCGATTTAAAAAAAAAATGCGAAATTGTCACGGAATTTTTTCCAGGATTTGAGTAGACACCCTGTAATAAGAACCTTGTCGGTCCATGATTTCTAGAAAAATTGTAGTTTACTTAAAGAACTGATGAACAATTGCTGACCAATGTCTGATTTTTTTTAGGAAACAACGTTGAGGAACGACACAATTTCCAGTGACAAAGAGTCTTTGATGACGCCTCCAGCGACAGTCAATAATCACACTACGTCTACTCCCAAGAGCACTTCGAAAATTCACTATGTAAACGGAAGCAATGTCCAGGGTTATAACCTGGTTAAGGCTGCTTCGACTTCTGATATCTCCATCATCGCCAGGCCATCTCTTGATCTCACCACTCAGTCAGAATCAGATCTGCAAACAAAGGTATTGTCAATATTTATGTAAATCAGGGTGTCTAGTATCCTGGAAATCCTTGAAAACCTGGAAAAGTCCTTGAATTTTTTTTTTACCTGGGAAAACTTGGAAAATTCCTTGAATTTTTCTCATGTTCCTGGAATTTTCATTTCCCTAAAGAAAAAATAGGCTTGACTGAGTTATTTCATACTATTTGTACAGTATGGCCGTGGGTCAGAGAAAAAATGAGGGAAAAGTCAGGGAATTTTATTTCACTGGGAAAGTCACGGATTTTGAAAAAAAAATCTTGCAAAAGTCAAGGAATTTCAATAAGAGGTACTTTAATAAATTTGAAAATTTTTAATTTGAATTTGAAATTGTTTTATTTCATTTATAAAAGATTATATGTTGAAAATGTAACAAGATTAAGATTGTGGTATTTGAATATTAATGGTCAGGGAAAATGAAAAATTGGTCAGAAGACCTTCACTCAAGTTTTCCTATAGAAAACTTGAGTGAAAGATCACGTAGGCCAAGTGCTTAGATTTCCGAGGTTCTCAATGTGTATGCTTGACATACAACAGAAGAGATAAGAAAAATCAGATTATGGACGAAAACTTATAATAGCTTTGACATTTTTTTTTTTTAATGTAGATTTCGAAAAAAGAAGCTTTTTAAGAATTTTGAATGATGAAAAATAAGAATAAAAATTTGTCTTATGATTTCTGAGAAAATGTCAAATATTTTCAAAATTTTTCGATTTTGCAGTATTACAAAATTTAATAAAAAATTTGCTGAAGTTCAAGAGATGTTTAGAAGATTTGAAAGGATACAAAAATAATTTTAAACTTGAAAAGATTTTAAAAATTGTAAACGAAGTGTAGATTTTAGAAAGATTTCTAAATCAAACTTTGAAAAGCTGTAAGTTTCCAGATAATATGTTTTCTCCAAAATAATTACCAAAAAAGAATCTTAAGAGATTTTAAGGAAATTTTTTTAATTTTGAAAGTTTTCCGAAATTTTATAAAATAGTTTGAAATTTCTTCAAAACTTCTAGTGATATTTTTTTCTTAAACTAACTTAAATTATTTATAAAATTTAATGAAATCCTGTAAAATAAAAAAAATTGTTAAAAAAATTTGTCTACAAAGGTTGAATTTATAAAAATCTTTCTGAATTTTTTCAAGAAATCTAGGCAAATTATTATTTGGTTGAAATTTTGTATTCTTTCTTGACTAAAAAATATTTGTTGGATAAAAATTCCTTAAATTATTATATTATAATATTATTATATCATATTATTATTATATTAATAATATATTATTTATTAACAATTAGCGGATGTTGAGATAAAATTTTTTTTTTGAAGATATTTAGCAATTTAAAAAAAAATGTCATTTGTTCACAAAATTTTTATTTGTTTAAACAATTTTTGTCTCTGTAAATCGTAAAAAGTTATTCTTTTCTGCAATTAATGGCACAATTAGCAAATTTCAAGAGTACTTTTTTTTGTTAATGTTTTAAAAATGAAAATTGTTTAAATAATTAACAAATTCGTTAAAAAAAAGTACTACTCTTGACATAATAATAATAATTTTTCACGATTTCAAGGCGAAAAAGCAATTGTTTACAAAATTTAAAATTCCATCTTTAGCATGAATTTGATAAAAAAACTGCTATTTTGTATTTTTTTGCGCATTTTCCGGGCACAATAAAACGGGATTTGGGGGGTCAAAATTGAAAGTTATTGGTTGGAAATTATTCCTTGAACATTCCTGAAAATGTCTTGAAAAGTACTTGAAATTTTCTCCATGTTAACATTGAAAAAAAAGAAAAAAATTACGGATTAACTTTTCCCGGAAAACGAACAAATTAGGGGGGGGGGTCGATCACATAAAATCGAAAGTGTTTCGATTTTCAGAATGAAAAATAAATCGGAAAATGATATATGCTTAAAATAATATGATTTAACAATTGTTAATTGTCTTATGTTAATTCGATAACTGACTTAAAGTCCATCTTTATTTGTTAACTTGACTTATTTTTATGAATAAATTATATAAAAGCGATGAAATTTGATAATAATTCAATATATTATTCAAATATATTAATATTAATAATATCAATTCTTTAAAATTGACAGATTATTTTTTTCATTGACAAAATATGACTCTCTATGTCTGTTTTAATATTTTTTTAACATTTAAAAAACATAACAAATACGTTTTATTGAAAATTCCTGTATTTGGTTAAAACTTTGTCTTTTGTGGTAGAAAATTAATCTTCTTGGTGACTAATTCACCTTTTGTTGCAAATTAGTTTTTTATTGAAAATTAATTTGTTTTAATCAAACTTTTTGTCAACATTTTTTGTGGTAGAAAATTAATATGTTTGGTTAAAATGTAATTTTTTTGGTGGAACAAAAACATTTTTTTTCAATTGAAAATTAATTTTTTTAACCTTAAATTTAATTACATTTTTTGTTCAATCCTTCTTTTCTTTCATAGAGTTTTAATCTTTCTGGTTGAAAATTCATCTGCTTAGTTAGAAATTTATTTAATTTTGATTAAAACTTATTTCTCTGACTGAAAATTAAACTATTCTATTTTTTGTTGAAAATGTATCCTTTTTAGTTGAAAAATCATCTATTTTATGAAAAGTTTGTCTTTTTTGTTGTTGTTGAAAATAATTTTTTTAACTACAAATTTAACTAAATTTTTTGTCGAGTGTTTGTTTTTTCATAGACTCTTAATATGAAAAAGACAAATTAAAAAAAAAAAACTTTTAAATTTTCAACAGGTCGTAGTAGTGTTTTATTTGTTTAAGAATCATCCGATTCGTAAAAGTAGGTTACAGTTCAATTCTAAAACTAACTGTTATTCTAATAAATAAAAACAAAAACTAAAATTAAAGGTTGACCGTAAACATTACCGCAGAGGAGATAAACTGTTCACTTTGTAGAATTATTATTGGTACTCTGTGAAAAGTGTATTCGTATTTAATCATCAAAATAATGTTTTCTTCCCTTTTCATTAGTACTTAATAATTGATTGGTTATTTAATAGGTTAAAAAATATTTTTTTGAGATAAATATATGGGAAAAACGTATTTTAACAATTAAAATAAATTAAATTTGTATTTTCCCCATGCGTTTGAATAATTGTCGGCCTAAAAGTACAGCCAGCGCCGCCACTCGGCCGTCTTCAAATCTCATGACATATTTATTCTACAGGCCAGATATAGCAGAGCCATCCACCTGCTTTTTGCTTTCATGAGATCTAACCTCGATATAGATAATATACGTGTTTTATATTGTTTGTTACACTATAAAAAATGTCTGTTGATAATGAATGAAATTGTTTTGAAAAAATGTTTTAGAAAAAGCTGACCATTATTAAATAATAGGCCAGGGTTAAATACAGCTTTCCGACAGCGTCTTAATGTCTAAATGTAATTACGGTCATGTCTGATCTAAGATTTGCATATTGTAATGCGAACTATTGATTTTATTTCAAATCACTAAAACGCGTTGTTAAATAAAGAAAGATTAAAAATTATTCAAATAATATTACGATAAATTTGCTTATTACTATTGGTTTAGACTAAAGCAGAGCAAACAATTTTTTTTGAAAGGTGATCAGGTGAATAGCAGTTAGGTCCAACACTTTCTGACTTAAAATGAGCAAAAATTCGGTCTGCACATTGTTACGTCCCACGAGATGTAACTTACCTTATATTTAATTAACTTTAAAGACGGTTCCTCGTAACTGGGGTGAGGATAACTACGAAACTACTAGAAATAAAAGTGTTCAACCTGAATTTAATTTTTACAAGTTAATTAAGATTTATTTAAATAATTACAAATTAATTACAAAAATATGAAAAGTTAAGGTTGAAAGATTAGATGAGAAAACCTTATAATACAGCTGGATTCTCTTTCCGGAACAAGCTCCGGATTAACTCTTTTTGTTTGGTGTAAGGCCACCTTAAACAGGGATGACTAATTATTCAAACAAGTATATGATAGACAAGAAGATCGTAAAGAGGTGTCAAATAACTTATTACTTACAAAATGAAAGTTTCCACTCCTTCTATTCGACCTGAACAGATAGAGCCTCTGCTATCTACTCTCGAGACCCTGAGCATCACACTGCAGCGGCTGGCTGATGCTGAGAGTTTGGTCAGTGAGCTGATATGACAGGTCAACCTTTTGCCTGTGTTCGTTCTTCCTTTTGCGACAAGCGACCGTTTGTTTGTCGATGTAACTGAGATTTATAACTTACGCACATATGTCAACTTAAGAGGTTTAAGATATACTGAGATTTCTGATGGTATTGTGTTGACGGGTCGTCTCTTGGATACGGAGTTAAGTATCGATGGTTCTTCTGTATGCAAGCTTGTAATCTGGGTGTTGACTGGAGATAGTGAAGACTACGAAGGCTGCTGAAATTTTAACTGGGTATTGACTGATTTTTTTTTCGTGATCGGTAGCATTTATGAACGTTGCCCTTCTTTAGATCCACATATGGAGGAGGGATATTAAAGTAGGGATAGCCCTATATTCCAATGATCATCCATAATTTGTCAAGCGTAATAATGGGAAAAATCTACATATCCAATCAGAAAAGAGGATTTTTGCATATGCCCATATTTGGTAGATGACACAGTTGTCAAAAGTGCATGTATCTCTTCTTAAGTATCGAGAGGAAGGAAGTTTTAGATGTAGTGGTATCACATATGGAGATTATGAATATTCCCGTGATTGTAATATATAGGCTTAATATTGTATAGGTGTAGATTTGAGGAATCTAACTTCCTGTTGTCCGCTCACAATGCTCATGTTGATTATTGGCGTTTTCGGGATTAAAATTTTAGTTTCTCATGCATAGGAATGCATCTAAGAATGATACAGATATGTAGTACAGCTTCGAGTAATTTCAGGTGTAGGAGATTCAAGAATATAGCTAGTTTGCATCGTTTTCTTAATGACTGTTTGATAAGTCCATAACTGGTAGGCGTCTTCGTTGTGCTGTGCAGCGAAAAGTGACGCGTAGTATTTAGGATTTTGCGTTGTTCCTTTACATCTGGACCTTACAATTGCTTGTTGGATTTTGTAGAGATTTTCATAATATTGAAATATGGTCTTACAACTTATTTGTTCATTAATTGTGTATGAATGTTTCATAATTATGATCCATTCGTTATAAATAACACCGGCACACACAAAAAAGTGGTCTGCCCGGCGGACTACACAGTCATATCTGTATGTTTTTGGGGTCGCTGAATCTGAATCCGGGGTCCGAATACACAAGTTAGCTCGTATTTTTCCAAAAAATGCAAAAATAGACGTGAAATCGACGAAAACAGCGATTTTTCTTGTATATTTTTACAAAAAACAAAGTATTTTCATGCCCAAATTAGAAAATAAATTTAGAGATAAGATCATATTATAACCTAAGGTGTGAGGAGTGAGAGAGAACTTTATTTTCTTAAGCAATTTTTGAGAACAGATAGAAAACGAGCTATTTAGGTTAGAATTTTGCGAATAAATTTGTATGTAGACTGACACTATTAATTAGTTTAGATTAGGTACCTCGAGTCATAATGTAAGGAGGCCCTGACGTCCTATAACAATCTCGGGAATCGAAGAGTCCACTTTGTTGAGAAAATCCGGCAGGGGAAAACACTGCCATCATCTCCAGCCACCAAGTTTACGTCACTCTCACGCATCTATGGTCACTTCACAATCACGGGGCCCATTGGGATGTCGCGTAAGCCACGATTTAATCATCCAATTCTCAAGGATTATTAAAATAACTACCATGCCATGCCAGGACACTTGTCAACACATGGAGGCAGCCATCTTACACCGATCAGCGTTCCACATACCGGAATGGCGGACCGAATTCCATCACCAGAGTCCCAGAAATCCAGCTTGGGAGGGCAGCACTGACTGGGCCGAGAATTGTGGCGCGAGCAAGAAGGAACTGGCGAGGCAGAGAACGCAGGAGAGATCAGTTTCGTGTCGGCCATCGACGAGTTTAAAGCATTTGAGGAGAAAGTTACGTTGTAACAAAGTTACAAGCACCTCACAACCGTACGACCCTGTCGGCCTAGGACCAGGAGTGGGGAGATTATCACTTCCTGGTTTTAGTACCCAAATCCTGATCCTGGAGCGTCAGTCTTGTGCTCCCTGCACTATCGCCTCGTGCTACCTAGTCCGTCGACCGTGCCGTTTCCAAATCGCCTTCATATTGTCTCATCAATCCTGTCGGTTATTCAGTTACTAATTCGCGCCTTTTGATCAATTTGAAACTACTCTAGATCACCCTGATGACTCCTGATCAACATCCACCATCTCGTACAAATTTCGTTTGCCCTATAAATTTAAAACGGTTTAATTTCGCAAATATTAATTTAACACATTTTAATTCTAATGTTATGAAAAACTTCCATTTTAATTGTGTCATATTAAAAGTCTAAAATTTATGCATGATATTGTACAAATATGTTTTCAGTTCAAAATTAATGCATTTCAGACTATCACATTTTTGGTTTTATTTCAGGATGTATAATGAAAAGAACTCTTAGTTTCAAATTATTAAGTTCTGATTTTGAATTACTCAAATGAAAAAAGATCATCTGTCGAGTTTTTCTATTTGAAATTTGACAATTACAAAATGTTATGAAATGCAATTGCCCAACAATTCAAAATGAATTTTATTTATGACGATTGAATTTGAAAAGCCTCTGCCTTGAAACTTTTCAACTATTATGGCCTCGAATGGTTTAATTTCTTTTTTATGTACAATTTTCGAAGATTATGAATGAAACCAAAACAATTTAAAGGCTATAAATGAAAAATAATAACATTTATAGAAAGTTTCTCCCGGTCACATACATTAAATTTCCTGCTCGCAGTGTCTACGATCCGATAGGGACGTATCTGACGATATATGCCATCCCTTGAACACTTCGCTAATGCTTATCGGGCATAAGGCCAAATCAATTACCTCGCGATATTTAGATGTCACGCAAGTAGGTATATTGCCCTGATTTAACAAAGTTAAATCAGTAGTTGGGAGGTACTCTAATAAAGACTCACAGTAGTCCATCAGATGTCTCCATTCCGATAGATGGTGGTGAGTCCTTTGAGTCAAATGGTAGCTACGCTGAACAAATCACCCTAGGTTGGCGTCTGATTCCTGAATGGTGCTCGACCAGTATTGCCATCATGTCTACAGAAAAGAACCTTGGTTATCCAATAAATTTAATATCGCCTCTGACATGAAGTGTTTCCCTAGGTTTTTCTACGGAACTGTCATAAATGACTGATCCGCCCTTAACTACGCCTCTAACTTTTGCCTTGTAAGTCCAAGGATCTTAAATAAATGCAAAATTTGTTTGCTCCGCTGTTAAATTGTTGTAACGGATTGGGCATTATACTTTACATATATGTACCACTACATCTAGAACTTTCTACCACTCAATATGTAAGAAGGGATACCATGAATCTTGACAAATAGTGTCACTCTCCAAATATGGGCATATCACGATCTTTGATCACTGACTCGTTATTTCACCTTATAGACATTCACCGCTACATCTAGAACAACTTGCCCCTTTGTTACTTAAAAATGGATATAGTGCATTAGGAGTACTGCTTGGGTTTAAGCCAACTTTAAAAGTTCATCAGTTTGAGTTCAGAAAACATCTTCAGTGAACGACCATTTTACAAGCTTTTCAAAAGGAGCAGAAATCAAACCATAGAAGAACCATCGAAACTTTAAACTCCCGACCTGCTAATTGGCCCGTCAAAAGTCTACCATCAGAAATCTCCAGTATTTCTGAAACCTTCAAAAGTTAGCATCTGTGCGGCTTACTTGATTAAAAGTTACACTCTTTCGTTAAAAATTAATTTTTTGGTTGAAGACTCATCATTTTAATTGAAAATTCTTTTCTTTGGTTGTAAAATGAGCTACTTTATTGAAAATTCAATTATTCTAGTTAAAGATTCATCATTTTAGTTGAAAATTCATCTTTTTAGTTGAAAATTCATCAGTTTAGTTGAAAATTATTTTTTTTACCGAAAATTTGACTATTTCATTTTCAGTTGAAAATTTATGTTGTTTATTTCAAAAGTTAACTATTAGATTGAAAATTTGTTTGTTTTTTTAGTAGAAAATTCAACTATTTCTTTGAAAATGCATGTATTTTGTTGAAAAATCATCTTTTTTTGTTAATAAATTAATCTTCTTGTTTGAAAATAAAAGTACTTGGTTGGAAGTTAAAATCTTTTGTTAAAAATGAATTTTTTTAATTCATCTATTCCAGTTTAAAATTCATCAGTTTAATTGAAATTTTTTTTTTAACTGAATATTCAGCTATTCCATTTTTAGTTAAAAATTTATATTATTTATTTCAAAAGTCAACTATTTGATGGAAAATATGTTGTTTTTTTTAGTTGAAAATTCAACTATTTATATGAAAATCATGTATTTTGTTGAAAAATCGTCTTTTTGTTAGAAAATTAAATTTTTTTTTTGAAAATTTACCTTTTTGGTTGAAAATTCAAGTATCCCAGTTAAATAATCATCATTTTAGTTGAAAATTCATATTTTTGATTGAAAATGAAACTGCTTGGTTGGAAGTAAAAATCTTTTGTTAAAAATTCATCTGTTGGTTAAAAATTCGTCTATCCCAGTTAAAAATGTATTATTTTGGTTGAAAATGAGTTTGTTTGTTTGGTGGAAAATTAATTTCATTAACTGAAAACCTAAATATTGCATTTATGATTGAAAACTGATATTTCTTACTTTAAAATTCAACTATTTGGTAGAGAATTCATGTATTTTGTTGAAAAATTGTCTTTTTTGGTTCAAAATTCAACTATTTGATTAAAAACTCATCTATCTTGTTGAAAATATGCACTGAATTTTAAGTATAAGAAGATAAAATAAAAATTTACTTTAATTATTATTCAAATTCATGGACTTAGAGAAAAATTCAAGAAATGATTAATTATGCTTTTAGTATTATTTAATTAATCGATAGTACTAATATATTTAAGAATATATTTTTTTCCAGGATTTGAGTAGACACCCTGATATTAAAAATTGTATTTCATATCAAGCAAATTACAATTTAATGAATGCCATTTTTAATTCTTCTCTAAAATAATTTCCTATTTTTCAGGTATAGAAACAAGTTCTCCTCTAATTCAATGGTTCTGGGAAGTGATGGAAGAATTTTCAAATCAGGAGAGATCGCTTTTCCTTCGATTTGTTTGGGGAAGAACTCGACTACCCCGAACGATTGCAGATTTCAGAGGAAGAGATTTCGTCCTGCAGGTAAAAAATTGAATTTTCAAGCCAAACAGACGAATTCTCTACAAAAGAGTTAAATTCTCTACAAACTAGTCGAATTTTCACCAAATATGTAATAGTTGATGCTTAAACCGAAAAATATTTAAATTTTAAATTAAAAACAGTTGAATACAATAAAAAAAGACGAATTTTCCAAAAAATATTTGAATCCTCAACTAAAACAGATTAATTTTCAACCGTACAGTTACATTTTCAAACAACAAAATTAACTTTCTACCAAAAAGTACTCATTGTTCACAAAATACATATAGGTAAATTTTAAATCAAGAGGATTAATTGTGTACTAAAAACATGAATTTTCGACAAAATACATGAAATTTCAGCCAAATAGTTGAATTTTCTACTAAAAAAAAAATAAATTTTCAACAAAAAGTGGAATAGTTACACATTTTTAGTTAAAACCTTTAATTTTAAAAAAACAAAAGAAGAATTTTTAAAAAATAGTAACATTTTGAAATAAAGAGAAGAATTTTTAACTAAAGTGATGAATCTTCAGCCAAAAACATTAGTTTTTAACAAAATATTTCAACTTACAACCAAGTAGTTAAATTTTCAAGTCAAAGAGACAAATTCTCAACAAAAAATGCAATAGTTAATATTTAAACCACACCAGATTTTAATGTTAAATAAAAAAGTTGAATTTAATAAAAAAGACGAATTTTCAACAAAATACTTGAAGATGAATTCTTAACAAATTACATCAATTTTAAACAAAACAGTTGAATTTTCACCAAAAAATGTAATAGTTTATATTTAAACCGAAAAATATTTACATTTTAAATTAAAAGCAATAAAATACAACCAAAAAAAGACGAATTTTCCAAAAAATATTTGAATTCTTAACTAAAATAGATTAATTTTCAACCGTACAGTTACATTTTGAAACAAAAAAATTAATTTTCTACCAAAAAATACTAATTGTTAACAAAATACATATAGTTAAATTTTAAATCAAGAGGCCTCTAAGCTCTTTAACAATTTCTTTCCCTCCCCATTCAGTATCTTGTCTTTGGATTTTTTCCTTGCCCCCCCCCCTCACCCCATTTCCTTCCTTTTTTATCTCCTGTTCTCGCATCGAAATCTCCCCCTATTATAAGCCTAATCTCTACTTTATTTTCTTCCATCATTTCTTTCATCTCCTATGATTTCTCCTGCATATCCCCGTTCACATAAACCCCCACTATCTTCCACTTCTCTCCTCCCATATTGACCTCTTCTACTATTATTCCTTCTTTTCGCTCTTTCCTCCCATTCCTATCCTTCCCTGTTATACATTCGTTCCTTACTCCAATCACCATTCCTCCCATTGCTCTGCCTTTTTTATTTTTTCTCTTTGCATTTTGAACTTGCCATTTGTAACCTCGTGGCAAACTTCTCCTTACTCTTTCCCATCCCTTTTCATCTAGCCACGTCTCCATCGTTACTACTACATCCCATTGTGCCAAATTTCTCATAAATTCCCTATCCTTTTTCTCCAATTCTGCTATATTCCAGTAACATATCCTCCATTCTTCCCTACTTTCTTTTCTCGTCTCTTTTTGTTTCTTACTATTCCTTATTTTCCTATCTCCCGTTCCTTTCTCTCCTAGTTTCCCGGCACTGCTAACTCAAATTATACTGCACATTCCTTTCTACCCATGTCAAATCATCCTCTATTCTCTCCTTGCTTCCATATAACAACCTCTTCTTTTTCATCACTTTCCTCTTATGTTCCCATTTCTTTAGTTTCACTAGTACCATTTTTTCTCCTATTCGCGTTTCCTTTCCTACACTTCGCATTTTCTCTATCTCTACTTTAGCATCTATCCTTTTTAGCACATCCTCCACTCCTTCCCTAAATTCCTTCCCTTCTCATCTTAGACCTTTTATAACTATGTTTTTCTTTCTTTCATCTCTTTCTTTCCTTTCCAATCTTCTTTCTATTTCCCTTAGTCTTTCCTTCTCAATATTCCCACTCTCCGCTTAACCCAACTCCCGGTTTCATTCTTCAATCTTCACTATCCTATTTTCGAACTGTGCTATCTTTTTATTATGCTCATCCTTATTTTCTAATCTTTGTTCTATAGTCTGCATCCTTTTTTCTAAACTTTCCCTAACTTCTTCCCATTTTCGCATCTCTTTTCTATGTTCGGCCATTTCCTTTCTAATCCCTTGTTTTATGTCCTCATCTCTTTCTTCCTGCCTTTTTTCGTTCATCTGTATTACCTCTATCATCATTTCCCGCAATTCTTCTAGCTTTAACTTTTTAACTTTTATTGGCCTTCTATGATCAACTTTGTCTTTGTCTTTCTCCTTATCTTTCTCGCTCGCTCTGTTTTGACCTTTTCCTGGTGGTGTTCTGATCATTTTCGGGTTTTTAGCATGAATCCTACTTCTATCTTGTCTTCATTACTTCCTCTTTCCGCCCTATCCCTCTTCCTATTTACGAATGGTTCGATTGAGCCAAAACCATCCACCCTCAATCTCTCCCTCTCTATCGGCGTGTAGAATACTTCCTCGCCTGAACCCATCAAAACGATTCGAAGCAACCTGTCCGTATCGCCTTACGTAATTTGCGTAGCTTCAGTCTCGACAGCGCTACCTCACTCTGCTAATCGTTCCTTCTTCCGTGCTTCTCTCTCCCTATCCCTCCCTGTCACCGCTACTCGGCTATACCCGTCTTCCACCCTGCTTCTCACGCTCAGCAACCCAACCTCTCAGTCTACCCCAAATAGTCTCAAACTCTCAAAACATCAACCATACCTTCACTTTAATTCTTTTTAACACTCAGACTCTCACACGTGAACCCCTCTAACACACTCCTCACACCAATTTACCTCAAATTCCACTGCAAATTCATTACAATTAGCACCACTCAATTACCGCTACTTAAAACTTTCATGCCAGAAACGGAAGTCCGAGTGACCAGGTAATTTTAGAAGCTTATACTTTGAAAAAATTCTCATTTTAGGTCTTTATTTGTGAGCGCACATTTTCAGTTTAAAGAATTTTAAAATGCAGTTCTCAAGATTAAATAAATAATTAATAATAATTGAAGGCGTTTAAAATTGAAATTTTGTATAAGAATTATTTTCAGGGCGGCCACCATTTTCATAATTTCTATCTTCTGTCATTCTATCGATTCTCAGGCTTGAAACTAGAGTTATCTCTTGTCGTGAAAAAATATGCTCACTTAGTGTAATCCACACTTTTTCACATATGAAGAAATACAGTTGACGATGAGCATCAGCAAACTTTGTGCAAGAAATCTATTGACTTTCAACAATATGATAAGTATGATAAGAGAATTGTCGTGTCTGATAAAGAAAAATACAGATATATATTTTGTCGTATCATAGCTGTAATTTTCTTTTTCTATAATTCGCGAAAAAGTGCCAGTTTTTCCACCTGTTTTTGGTGTAAAAAGTGACCGATTTTTGGTCGATGTATCTGTCAAAAATAGCTTTTGCCTATTATTTCTTTCTATAGTACCAGCATAAAGAGATACAATTAAAAATAAAAAAGATATTCAATAATTGTTCTAGGTTACTAGATTTGATTTAAATATTTATATATATATATATATATATATATATTTCGCAACTTTAAAGCCTGATTCAAATATACATGGGAATAAACTATGTATACTACACTCGTGCACCTTTTTTTATGATGCAACCTTTTTTAATTGTTTTGGTACCAATGAAAAATTGAATTCTTTTAAAACAATTTGAATTTTATTATTTTAAAAATTCAGCAAAATTAAAGAAATTGATTCAAAATTATGCAGATTTTCTTTGACAATTTTGGAAACCTTTGAAATGTTTAGAGAAATTTTTTTAATTAATTTTTTAACACAAAAAGTAATTTCAAAATTTTCCAGGAATCTTAAGAACATTTTGCTATTATCTTGACACCTTTCAAAATCCTTAAAAAGTTTCAAAGTTTAAAAAAATTTGTAATTATGTTCTGAACTGACTCGAATTATTCCTAAAATTTTGAAATGAAAATTTTAAATTCAAATAAATGTCCTAAAATCTTCCAAATTTTTTTTCGACGTTTATATAAATCTTTTGATATGTCATTAAATTTTCTTTGAAAATTAATTTCAAGTTTTCCCATGAATCTTAAGATGAAATTAAGTGAAACATTTTTAAATTAAATTTTTTTTTTCAAATCTTCTAAACATCTTTTGAAATAATTCGAATTTTTCCTATGAAAAATTCAGAAAAATTAAAGAAATTGACTTAAAATTTTGCAGATTTTTTTTACAATTTTGGAACTGTTTTGAAATTGAAAAATAAAAACTTTTTTGCATAATTTTTTAACACAAAAAATGACTTCAAATTTTCCCAGAAATCTGAAGAACATTTTTTTGGTTAAAAATTATACCAATTTTGTTCAATTTATTTTGGCTAGAAAATTGCTCTTTTTCAGTTGAAAATTCACTTACTTTATTGAAAACTCGTATTTTTTATTCGAAAATTCAATTCTTTTGGTAGAATATGCATATTATATTTTCATTTTTTGTTAAATTTAACAGTTTTTTTATTGAAAATGAAAACGTTTTTTGGTGGAAATCTCAACTACGTATTACAATTTTTGTTGCGAATTCATTTTTTATTTCATCAAAGATTCATCAGTTTGGTTGAAAATTTTACTATTTTGTAGAAAATTAATTCTTTTAACTAAAAATGTAATAATAAAATTGAGGAAAAGCAACAACAATGCTTTCGAGATTTTCTTTACACGTAATACAGTGAGAAAAAAAACAATATTGCAAGTCTTTGATTTTTGATTTCCTAACATTAAAATTAGAAACAATTTAAAAACGCATTAATAAACAGATTTTAAAATATTGAGTTTACAAAATCTTTTAAACATTAAGTAGTAATTTTGAATTGAATGCGTTTGAAATTAAAAAAAAAAGATTGCACGATTTTTAAATGAAAAGGTAAAATACACACTTAAATTCGCCCCAATGCGTCATGGCGGATTTCAGCCAATGTTGATTTATACAATTTAATCTGTAACAGGAAAACTGACGTTTGGAGCTGTTTCATATCTCGACGCATACACTTTTTATTAATTTTTTTTCTAATTGACCTTAATCACGCATTCATATGAATTCACAAGCATTCAATTCGCGCTGTCTCAAATCATCTAAATGCGTCTCAATGCGTTTGAACGAATCAAAAAACGGGATTCACGCGTGTTACAAAAATGTTAATTCGCCCCAATCCGTATCAGTTCTTTCTTTTTTGCTGGGTAACTTTTTTCGATAAAACGTTCTCCTTGTTCATCAACTGAACATGTCGAGAACGTCTAACCATTTAAAGACAAAATGAAAATTACCATTTTTGTCACGATTTAAAGACTATTTTCAGAAACAACAAAATTCTAACCTCAAAAGCAAAACTCAGTTTTCTCCCAACTGAATGGTTTTTTTCATCAAACTTTTTTCATTTGTTTTCAGTAACTCAACCTCTCCGGGGTAGATCATACATTTATTTTTTAACTGAGTATTTCATCGAAGCAGAATATGTAAGAATGATAAGTCTTACTATAAATATATACAAATGAAGCTAATGATTACTTATTTTTGACATTGCATTATATGGTGATTCGAGGACAAAGTTTTCTCTCTGAAATCTCGAAGATGAAGTATATCTTGATTTTTTGCTAAGAATTATCTTTATGAATAAAATGTATCCCGCACACATATTGTTCATTCCGAAAATGAAAACAGTTTTTGTATGATAATTGCAGGAAAAAAAGTCACTGCATCAAATGAAAAAATTAGGTAATTTAACATTTGTCCCATCAAGGCGGCCCTATTAACAATATTAACAAAAATATACAAAACAAAATTTGAATTTGGTTTGAAGTTTGATTGTATTATTTCTAAATTGATTTTATAATTGTGTCAATTTATAGTGATCTGAAATTCTTTTCCTTTTTGAATTTGTGGGGATTCTCGATTGATTTTTTATGGTCTGAAAGGAAGTTCAAAGCTTTTCTTTTCTGTTTTGAAAATCCTGGCATTTTGGGACTCTTTGTCAGGTACCAGGGATAAATTAAAAAATTTTCACTGAATTTTATAATTATATCAATTTATAGAGATCTAACGTTGTTTCTCTTTTTGAATTCGAGGGAATTCTCGATTGATTATAATGGTATGAAAGCAAGTTCAAAGGTCTTCTTTTCTGTTTTAAAGATCCTGGCATTTTGGGACTTTTGACAGGTTCCAGGGATACGATTAATGATTTTCATTCAATTTTATAATTATATTAATTTATAGTGATCTGAAATTGTTTCTTTTTTTTCTGTTTTAAAAATCCAGGCATTTTGGAACTTTTTGACAGGTGCCAGGGATAAATTAAATGATTTTCACTGAATTTTATAATTATAATTATTTATAGTAATCTAAAGTTGTTTTTCTTTTTGAATTCCAGGGAATTCTCGACAGATTTTAATGGTTTGAAAGAAAGTTCAAAGCTTTTATTTTCTGTTTTAAAGATCCTGGCATTTTGGAATATTTCGACAGGTACCAGGGATAAGTTTTATGAGCTTCACTATATTTTATAATTATATCAATTTATAGTGATCTGAAATTATTTTTCTTTCTGTATTCTAGGAAATTCTTGATTGATTTTAATGGTTTGAAAGGAGGATCAAAGCTTTTTTTTCTGTTTTAAAGATCCTGGCATTTAGGGACATTTTGACAGGAACCAGGGATAAATTTAATGCTCTTAACTATATTTTATAATTATATCAGTTAATAGTGATCTGAAATTATTTTTTTTTCTATTCTAGGGAATTCTCGATTGATTTTTATGGTTTGAAAGGAAGATAAAAGCTTTTTCTTCTTTTTTGAAAATCCAGGTATTTTGGGACTTTTTGACAGGTGCCAGGGATAAATTGAATGATTTTCACTGAATTTTATAATTATAATCATTTCCAGTGATCTGAAGTTGTTTTTTTTTAATTCGAGGGAGTTCTCGATTGATTTTATTTGTTTGAAAGGAAGTTCCAAGCAATCTGTTCTGTTTTGAAAATCCTGGCATTTTGGGATATCTTGATAGGTACCAGGGATAAATTTAATGATCTTCACTGAATTTTATGACTATAATTATTTACTATGATCTGAAATTGTTTTTTTTTAATTCGAGGGAGTTCTCGATTGATTTTAATTGTTTGAAAGGAAGTTCAAAGCATTCTGTTCTATTTTCAAAATCCTGGCATTTTGGGATATTTTGATAGGTACCAGGGATAAATTTAATGATCTTCACTCTATTTTATAATTGTGTCAATTTATAGTGATCTGAAATTCTTTTCCTTTTTGAATTTGTGGGGATTCTCGATTGATTTTAATGGTCTGAAAGGAAGTTCAAAGCTTTTCTGATATGTTTTAAAAGTCCTGGCTTTTTGGGACCTTTTGACAGGTTTCACCGACGAATTCAACGATTTTCACTGAATTTTATGATAATATTATTCTATTGTGATCTGAAATTGTTATTCTTTTTGAATTCCACAGAATTCTCGATAGATTTTAATGGTTTGAAAGTAAGTTCAAAGCTCTTCTTTTCTGTTTTAAAGATCCTGCCATTTTGGGATATTTTGACAGGTACCAGGGATAAATTTAATCACCTTCATTATATTTTATAATTATATCAATTTATAGTGATGTGAAATTATTTTTCTTTTTGTATTCTAGAGAATTCTCGATTAATTTTAATGGTTTGAAAGACGATCAAAGCTTTGTTTTCTGCTTTACAAATCCAGGCATTTTGGGACTTTTTGACAGGTGCCAGGGATAAATTGAATGATTTTCAATGAATTTTATAATTATATTAATTTGCAGTGATCTGAAATTGTTTTTTTTTCAATTCGGGGGAGTTCTCGATTGATTTTAATAGTTTGAAAGGGAGTTCAAAGCTGTTCTTTCTGTTTTGAAAATCGAGGCACTTTAGGACTTTTTGACAGGTTCCAGGGATAAATTTAATAATTTTACCTGAGTTTTGTAATCATATTAATTTATAGTGATCTAAAATTGTTTTTTTTTTTTTAATGCGAGGTAGTTCTCGAATCATTTTAATGGCTTGAAAGGAAGTTCAAAGCGTTTCTCTTTTGTTTTGAAAGTCCTAGTATTTTGAGACATTTTGACAGGTTGCACGGATAAAATTAATGATTTTCACCTAATTTTATAATAATATTAATTTATAGTGATCTGAAACTGTTTTTCTTTTTGAATTCTAGGGAATTCTGGATTGATTTTAATGTATTGAAAAGAAGTTCAACGCTTTTTTTCTGTTTCAGAAATCCAGGCATTTTGGGACTTTTTGACAGGTTCCAGGAATAAATTAATTGATTCTCACTGACAGAGAATTTAACAAAGTTTTAAGAGAACAATCTTTAAAATCATTTAGAATATCGAAACTATCATATCACGCGATATAATTCAATTAAAAATAGGTTCAATTTCAACTTTTTTTAAATGTTAAGATCAATTTTTAACTGTTTCGATCACTACATTATTTAGTTTACAACGCTCAATTCTAAAATATTTAACTTAAAAATTTTCACAATTTAGGTCTTCATTTTTGAACGAAAATTTTTGATTGAAAGAATTTGAAAATTCAGTTTTGAAGACTTTAAAAATTAAAAATTAAAAGTGTTTGAAATTTGAAATTGTTTCTTTAAAACGTTCTAAGTTGATCAACTGTAAATATAAATTAATTAATGATTTTTGAAACTGAAATGTAGTTCGAGTGTTAAAAATTACACAATAATTATTTTACAATACGATTCTAAAGCCATTCAAAATTAAACAATTTACAGATTTCAACGTTGAAAATTCAACTTTTTCAGTACAAAAGCCTTAATAATTCACTAAATGGAAATGTCGGATTGAAACTTTATGAGCTATTTCCATTGTGAAAATAACTTAAAATTAATATATTTATAATTGAACCCTTTTATTAATTTTAGAATCCTATGCAAATATTGTTTCAGTCTGAAATATTAAATTTTTTACCTATTCAGTTTGAAATTTTTTATTGAAAAAAATTTAAAAATGAGCAATTATAAATGAACAATTTGAAACTGAATTGTTTGAAATAGAAAGCCTTGAATGGTGGAAAGGTCAGAGTGAAATATTTATACTTTTAACGTTACAATTTTTATTCTAAGCTTAAGTAACAATTGAAAATTATTAATTTGAAACCACCAAAATTAATATAAATAAAATAAATTTTGGTATTTGATTTTTTCACCGATACTGGGTTTAAAAAGTAATAGATTGTTTAATTTCTTGTTGCAAATATAAACGTATTTAAATTTTTAAGAGGTCTGTCGATGCCGATTTGGAAAATTCTTTACCAATTTGTTACTTGAGTTAAAAATTAAATTGATATTTCCTCAAAAAAAAAAAGAAAATTGATATCAACAAATTACCGGATTCAACCGACATATGCAGCATTTCGGGCGTTTAAACACCCCATTTGTACTATTTTCGTTTCTGCATTGCGTAAGAGTAATAATTAATCATCATTTCGTTGAAAATTCATCTATTTATTGCAAAATTGATGTATTTCGTCAAAAATTAGTAGTCTTTTTGATAGAAAATTAATCTTCTTGATTGAAAATTCACGATTTTTGGTAAAAAGTTTATCTAATTAGTTGAAAGTTGCACTAGTTGGTAATCTTTTATGTGACAATATTATTCGTGAGATGAAAAGAAGTGATTCCGCAGATTGAGCCCTTTTCCTATTTTCACAAATGCGAAATAAGTTTATTCATTTGCAACAATTGTTTGTAACAATAACAATTATTTGTTAATTGAAAATATCTTGTGTCACGATATTATTCTTGAGATGATAATAAATGATCCTCCAGAGAAGAAACATTTTCTTGTTAAAAATGCGATATAAGTAATTTTTTAAATAAAAATTGTCCGTAACTGTTATAACTGTTGTCAAATGGCAATATTTCCCATGCTAGTATTATTATTCTGCAAATAAAAGAAGTGACTACTGAAAAGAAACATTGAGAATTTCTGTCGTTCTTCAACCTCAATAAAAAATTGGAACAACTTAGAAATCGGTGAAGACATATGACGCCTGGAACTTTTTAAGCCCCAATATTTTATTTCTGCCATATGACTCTCAGGTATCAACTAATTTTCAGTTATTAATTAGTTAATTCCCCAAAGTTATTAATTAATTAGATTTCTAAAGAAAGGAGCTTAGCATCCTTAGTCGGAAATTCAATGCGTGCCACAGTCGAAAGTATAAGGACGAAAAATCAGATTATAGCGATATCTACAAATATGATTTATTGATACTTCATGTATATAATTGTCTTTTCGGATTGCATTGAAGAAGACAAAACGTTACTTCAAATCCAGTATACAGTACATATTCAGATAACGATTATTTCCTAAGAAAATTAGCAACAGAATTTTCATTTTTGGCTACAGTTTGTGTAACAACGGATGCTGATGAATATTTTTGATGGTGCATTCAAAATGTTTATAGTAGCAGCAGTGCTTCAAATTCATTGAATAAATTCGTTGTCGAATGTTATATTTTTGTATATATTAGAGAATATTATTCCCTGTAGACATTACTTACGATTGTGTTTATATTGTCAGAAAGTTGCGTTGGAATATTATCTTAAGTAAGTGTGTGAGACTTGTCCAGGCAAGGCAAAAATACTTTAGGGTGGCCTGGAATTATCCCACTTCTACTTTTAAAAACAAACACAAGCGTGCACTTCCCTATAATCACTTCCGTGATAAAGACACAAACTGAAACTGCATATCCTATCAAGAACCCGAAGATCTGTGAAAAACCTTGCGCTACTAGTCTTGCTTTGTATTTGGGTTCAGCTACATTCACACTTTGTTTGACCTTGAACATCCATTTACAACCCACTATTTTTCTATCCATTGGTGGTTCAACTAGTATCCAAGTTTCATTTTTCTTGAGTGAATACATCTCTTCTTTTGCTACTGCTTTCTATTTATCCTTGTTGGCACTGCACATTGCTTCCATTAAATTCCTTGGTTCTTCATCTATTTGCGTGACTAAATGTGACCCTGTTCAGAATCTCCGCCTGAACTGAACTCTGGGTCAGCGCGAGCTGCCCGGCATGGCACATACGAACACACATCACTGTAGTATGGTTGACATACTCTCTTCTCTTACTTTATTCTGACTCACTTCTTACATTTTTTGCACACTTCAATAGCTTTCATCGTTGCTCTCTACAACAAGTTTTGACCATTTTTTGTTGAAAAACTGGCCATTTTTTTTACTTTTTTCATTCGGTTTATTACTTTGCAGGTTCGAAAATACAAAAAAAATAGATATGGGGTCCGACTGACCCCACGAACTTTCAGCTTTTTTCCGATTGTCTCCGTTTTTGTTTTGTCAAGTATTTTTTTCGAATAGTTAAATTATCACTGAAGCTTGTGAGATATTTTTTTCCTATTTTGTATTGTTTCAACGTCACTTATGATTTTTTTTGCAGTCAAAAATATCTGTAAGCGTATTTGAAGGTGTGACCACAACGGGTTAAGCAAGAAATATGGAAATCTACATTTTTAGAAAAAATTTTGAATACATTCTAAGTTTTAAATTATTGGAAAAATATTGTCAAAACTTCTACATATCTGTCCGAAGGATTCGAATTTTTCTTATAAATATATTCAAAATTTCGTAAAATTACGAAAATTGCTTTAAAATCTTCCACATTCTTCATTGACAATTTTCTATTTGTAAATATTCCCCTAAAATTGTTTTTTCAAACTAAAAAATCATTTTCCATTTTCCTAGGAATCATAGAAATTGTTCATATTCTATTTGAACCTTTAACAATTGGTAGAAAGATTCTAAAGTTTTTTCGATATCTTTACTTTCTTTTAAATTATTTGAAATCATTTCAAGTTTTACATTAATTTTAAATCTCTTCAAAACTTCAACATATCTATTCAACATATTTGAAACAAAATAATAATGTTAAGCACATATAAAATTAAAATTTAAAATTTAATAGAAGCGCTTAATTTTGAATCAAGTATTTTGAAATTATTTCAAAATTGAGAATATTCCATAAAATCACAATCGGGAGTTTATATTTCTTCAACTACCAAGACTTTCGAGGAGTTCAATTTGTCACGTAAAAATGTTTCTTGTAAAATTAATTGTTGTCTCCCTTCAATACCCAACGTATATTTTAATTCAAACTTTCATCAATAAATTTATATTTACAGTTGATCAAAGCAAATGTTTTTTCATCAAAAAATTAAAATGTTTAATTTTTCAGCCTCGGAAACTGCATTTTCAAATTCTTTACATTTAAAACGTACGGCTAAAAATTGAATTTTTTTCAAGTAAAATATTTTAGAATTACGCATAGTTCACAGTGATTATTTGTTTTCGATAGATAAAACTATAATTATCATATCAAAAAATGCTTAGAATAAAATTTGTAGGACTTTTCACAAACTACAATTCCTCTCTGAAATCCCTGTACGTTGCATCGTTTGGCTCGAAATTTGAATTATCTATTTTTCCATAATATTTTCGATAAATTGAACTAAAATACTTAGTCCTATCAAAAATTGGTTCAAATAAAATTTTCAAAAGCTGCAATTCTTGTTTCAAACTTTTTTCATGCACTTATCAACTTTTAGCGTAATTTTGGAATACTCGATTTGGGTAAAAGCTACCACAGGGTTCGCATCCAGCCCCTTGATCTGCCAACAATTAAAACTTATTTTACTGATTCTTTCGTTTTTTGGTTTAAATGTAAATTATTTCATATTACGGAAACGGGAATTAAAATTCCATTGTCTTTGAATTCATTCATTTAGAATTCATCCATGTTATTATAAATAATTCATTGCATGTTTAAAAAAAAAAAAATTATTTATGGGTGATTCTGGAATCAATCCATTTACATTATTACTTTTTCCAAATAGGAAAAGAAACGATCCAAAAATTTTAATGTATTTATAATATTTAATGAATTCTTTTCTAAAAAATTTTTAATCAAAAGATTTCTTTCAAGAAATTGATGTAAAATTATTTAGACTCGATTAAAAGAATTCTGAAACTATTCCTAAGCAAACCCTGTACATTGGAACAAATCATGAGTTTAGTGTCTCTATTGGAAACATTTTTAAATTAAGATCGAAAATTAAGTTGAAAAGGTCAAAACCGTATTAAGCAGGAGACATTCCAGAGCAATCGGCCCTTTTCAGGGCCAACAAATTTTTCTAACAAAGGAATTTGTGACTTTCACTTTCTTCTCCCTTCGACCCGCTTCGGAGCAGGTCGGAGTGCTCTGGCGTGCACCAGTGCAGGATAACCGAATACGCCATAAGTCAATACAGTAAACTCTTACTTATTTCATGACGCACTTATCTCAAGGCTTACCTATTTCAAGTCCCCCATGCTGGGATATTTCAAATTGCGCAGTTCCGTCACCTCCCATCACGGTCCCTGTACGGCCTCGCCCGAGTCAGTGTCTGACCAATTAAAAAGAGGCCCGAACAGCGGGAAGCCCTCGTTGGTTTGACTTGAGGATTTTTAGCATGACGTCATGGGAATGCATACGAGTTTTCGGAGAAAATATTCTAATCATAAAAGTAAGTCATAAATTTGAGGTTAGTGTATTAGATCGATTTGATCAGAATCGGGTATTCTAACCTCAAATTTCGGATAGTTGATTGTATTTCGTGGAACTGTAAGGTCTCCAACCGATAAAAGGATGAAACGAAATTGTGCAAATGCATTCTACACTTGGAAAATATTACTATACAGACCCTTATATTTCACTTTTACGTTTAGAATATTTTTTCCAAACGTGGCGTTTCTTGACAAAAATCCACTGACACGTCCCTTTCACATAAAATTGAATGGAACTTTTTCAGAAATATTCCCAAAATTATCTGCTCTTTTAAGAAACTGCAGACTGAGGGAATTTGTTGTGTTGGAAATCTTTTTTTCATGTTAGATTTTTAAACAATTTATCATAATTTTTTTTCATTGGAAAATATGTTTGCATAAACTTCAAATGATTCTAAGATGAAAACTTTCTATTAAATTTTTTGCTAAAACGACAAAGTAGTCTGTAAAAAAATAAATAAGCTTTAAAAAATGCAAATAGCGCTATTTTTCCGTCTTTGTGAGAAAAAAAATTACGAGAAACTATTTTTTTTATTGTATCAACAATATTTGATTTTTAGTCTTTCAACTTTTGGAACACGCAAAGCGTTTTCTGAATTATGTACTTATTTTATATTATTACTACAAAAAATGAAATAATAATAATAATTAATAATTTAAAATAATCACCACACACAACTATCCAAGTCTCTAGTTGATATATCTACCCTCACAGTAATATGTCTCCATGGTAATAATCTAAGACCCCTAGGAACTATCCCTATCACATTTAACGAACGAAGTCTCATCTACCCTCAACTAAAACCACCAAAATAATTCAAAATTAAAAATAATGACCACACACAACTTTCCAAGTCTTCAGTTGATATATCTACTTTACAGTAATATTCCACAACCCCTAGGAACTACCCCTATTACATTTATCGAACCAAGTTTCTGCTGCCTTCAACTAAAACAACCCAAAAATTTTCAAATTAAATATAATCACCTCCGGACAACTTTTCAAGACTCTAGTCAATATACCTATCTCCTCATAAATATTTTAAAACCCTTATGAACTACCCCTAGCACATTTAACGAATCCCGTATCAGCTGCTTTGCACGAAAAAGGAACAGAAAAATTTTTAATTAAAAATAATCACCCTACACAACTTCCCAAGACTGAACCTCATCTTGCTCATTCCACAGTAATATTCCACAATCCCCGGGAACTACCCCTAGCACATTTAACAAGCCCCGTCTTGGCTGCCTCCAACTAAAACTGCCATACAAATGGCAGATTCTTTTGAAGACAGCTGAGACTTGGTTCGTTAAATGTGATAAGAGTAGTTCCTAGGTGTTGCGTAATATAACTGTGGGTATATATATATATATATATTTATACGGGATGTTTTTTTTTAACTTGAGACATCGAAATATCTCAGAAAATACGCACCCTATGAAAAAATATTCGTAATAAAAACTTTTTATTTTCGAGGGAGAAAAACGATTTTGAACAAATTTACCCCACCCCACCCCCAGGAGGCAGAGGTAATGGTGGTAACTTCGTAATTTCAAATGGAAACCCCAATTTTTTATCACAGATTCAGATTCTCCTTTATGAAATGCGTAAGTTTTAGTCAAAAAATTTTGTTCGTTCGCGAAAAAAAACCCACCCCCTGCCTCCTGGGGGCGTGGCGTGGGGTAAATTTGTTCGAAGTCGCTTTTCGCCATCAAAAATTAAAGTTTTTATTACGGACATTTTTTTCATAGAATGCGTATTTTTTTAGATATTTCGATGTATCAAGTTTAAAAAAACACCCAGTATATACACATACAGGGTGTCCACGCGGTGGCTATCCAAAAATATTGCAACCCGCCATACGCGGCCATAAGAATAGCATTGGCGTGTAAGACGCGTTGCATAATTTTCGGTGGGCTCCAGCGTGGAAACCCTATGTATATGTATATATATATTATTATTATTATTATTATTATTATATCATTAAGCCGTTTCCCTTTAGGGGTAGGCGTGAATTGCTCGGTTGGATAGTAGTAATGTGTGGATGGGTATATAGGTATAGGGTAGATAGGTATATAAACCGGTTTTGGTCTCCGGGTTATAACCGACACCTAACCGGGCTATATGTGACCTAAAATACAACTGCAAATTTTTTATAAATCACTTTTTGATAGGACGCGTAGTTTTAGTTTCAATTGTAAGAAATAACATTAAAAATAAAAATGAAGAATTTTTGGAAAAACGACTAAAGATGCGAAAAAAAAATTGATAGTCAAAAGTTTTTCACCCAAAAAAGAGATGCAAATTTGATATAATTTATTTCATTCTCATCATTTATAAATGAGAAAGTATTATAAGTTTACGAAATTCGACACCACAGTTTTTCAACGGATCTCCACGTTTTGAGACCTCCTGAAGCCGAAAATCAAATTTTGGCGATGAAGTCTGCCTATCTGTCTGTCCGTCACCCCGTCCGTAAACACGATAGCTCTCGAACAAATGAACGGATCAAATCGAGCTTGGGCACACTTTTAAGTCCTAAAAGAAAGAATGAGTTCGTTAACCAGTACTCTTTGAAAATTTTTCGATAGGACTCGTTCTTTATGTTTTATGCATCGAAAATGAATAAGTCGAAAATATTAATGTTAAGCCAAACGACGACAGATAAATAAAAAATTTAAGAGAATAATTGTAGCTTTTAAAAAGACCTATAATTTTTTCCTGAACCATTTTTTGATAAGACTTGATATTTTTGTTTTATTCATCGAAAATACTATTCAAAAAATCGAAAATTTAAATTTCGAACAAAACAACGCGAAATATGGGGGAAAGTTTTTGGGTGAATTTCAGTGTTGAAAAATTTCTACAACATTCCTTTGGGCCATTTTTTGAGAGAACTCCTCGTTTCTAATTTATTGTTTGAAATTGATAAGCAAGAAAGGAAAAATTCCAATATTACGCCAAAAGGCGAGAGATACGTAAAAAGTCTCAAAGAAGACTTGGAGGAGTTTTGGTTACATCCATCAAAAATAATATGAAAACCACAATCCTATGTTCAGCATAACAACGCGAAATAGAGAAGAATGTCTGAAGAAAGGATTGTAGCTTTTTATTTGTAAGGTGATTCTGAACATAAATATACATTTTAAGATTCTCACAAAAATCGAGCGCGTAGCGCGAGTGTCACGATGAGAATGTGTACCTCAAAACCTACTGAGCTTTGAGTAATTAGATCTTTAACTATACTTAATTACGTAGAAAATTCAGAACATGAAGATCCATACAAATACTGGGATCTAAAAGAGATGTTTTTGATAAAGTTTTATTGAAGCATTCCAAGTGCAAAGAATAAGTAGTAACCGAGCGCGAAGTGCAAGAGTTAAATATGTCTGAGCGCAAAGCGCCAGGTAATCTATTATCGAGCGCGAAGCGCGAGATCCGACAGATACAAACTCCCGAAAAATAGTATTAAACCAGCAAGGGTTTATAAACCTACCAACAAAATTCTCTCATTTATACGACTTAATAGTCGAACTCTGCAAAGGCTTCAGCCGACCTCCAATTATAGATGGTGCAAATGATTTCACTTGTGTCTCACTTGATGGAAAAGGATATATATGGATAAGTAGATGATTCATTTAGGTAGAAATACTGGGATTTAAGAAGATAGAGCCATCTTATATTTCAGAAACGATAGAAATGGACTCACTTGGATAGGAAGACAGGGATTAACAAAGATGGACAACATTTTTTATTGCCTAATGGACAGAAAAGAATAGAGGTGGATAAGCGAAGGATTCATATCGATAGAAAGGCTCGGATTCAGAAGGTTAGGGTTAACTTATATTGCAAAAGAGATAGAAAAGTTTTCAATTAGATAGGAAGGTAGGGATTGAAAAAGATTGACAAAATTTTGTATTGCATAATGGATAGAAAAGGACAGAGGTGGATAAGCTGTGGATACATTTGGATAGCAAGACTGGGATTCAAGAAGATAGGGCTATTTTATCTTTTAGAAAATAAAGAAGAGGATTCAGAAGGATAGAACTATCATATATTTCAGAAATGATAGAAAAAGGTTCAAATAGATAGGAAAGTAGGGATTAAAAAAAAATAGACGAAATTTTATATTGTATAATGGATAGAAAAGGATAGACGTGGATAAGCGAAGGATTCATCTGGATAAAAACACTAGGATAGGGATAGGGAGTGAAAAGAAAATGATACATGTAGATAAATGGCGGATAGACATGCATAGGAAGATTATGATTTTAAGAAAAGAGATAATTGTAGATTGAAAGAAAGATATAATAGAATCGAAGGGATAGACACGGGATAAAGGCAGATACGTCGTTTCCTTCTATTTCAATCAAACGGATAGAGACTCTATCCATTTACTTCCAGCAGGGAGGACCGGTTCAGAACCGCGTAGAAGTATTTTCTGGATCCAGTTACAAACCGGCTAGAAATTGGATACAAATGTTACATAATGTCACATAGAGCCCGGATAGGTGTCGGTTATAAACCGGAGACCAAAACCGGTCCGTAAAGATCCGTTAAAAACCAGAGATCGAAAATTTGGACGATTACATTACACTCTCATGAATGAGAATGTAAAAATCATACAATAAAAAGATTATTTGACCTTGATTTTTTATTTTAAAGAACATTTGTGAGTTTATCTCCAAATGCAGTATTTTTTATTTATTTTTAAGTAAGCTAGAAAGAAAGCTTGATTTTTCCTCTTAAAAAGCATCTCAAAATAAAAATGAGATGAAAAGTATTGGTTGAGTGGTAGAAAGTCATAAGAGCGCGAGTGCCTCGCGCCAACTAGCCGCAGCGCTACCAGGCGTGCTGTAGTGTCTCAGTGGTTCTAATACTTGATAAAAATGATTTTCCTGTTTACATGTAACGAAAGTTTTATTTTATGCTCACCTTTTTGTAGTTGGAAAACGATTTAGAAAACCATTTCATTGTAGGAGAACGGTAGCTAATTATAAAATAATAAACGATTGTGGTGGATCGTTCTCCTCGTCTGTTACATTTCGAGATGCTTTTTGGTGAGTCCGCTTGCTTCTCACGTTTTGGGTTGTTTTTTAGTGTCAATCTCCTTGACTCTAACAATTTGGAGTGCTTTTCAAGCTTATAAATAAATAAAATATTCCGAATTCGGAGAAAAACTCAAAAATGTTTATTGAAATGAAAAATCAAGGTGAACAAATTTTGTTATTGTATAATTATTATTCTTATTGTAAACCTCCTCATAAGACCTTTCCAAAATTCGGGTCCCTGTATCTTGACAACCCGTTATACTAGATGCAGAATTTAAAGAGGTCCACTAGCACTACAATCTGGCGGAGTTTAAATAAGATAGGCGACAACAAAATTTTAGGCAGGGATACTTGGCAAATTTTACCCCATATAGGCTACATAGGCTGCAGCCTAGGGCGGCAAAATTTTGGGAACCGCAGAACCAAGAAGCAATTTCTTTCAAAAAAATAGATTGACCATGTTTTGTTTACTTACACATTAGTTCATATCATTACTTTTTTCATTTGCGGATATCAAAGTGTCTTGAACAAAGACGTTAGATTCGCTTGATTAAAAACTAGAAGGCAGTAAAAAAGAAATAATTAATATCTTTACAACGTAAATTTTATTGGCATTAAATTCAGTAAAAAATGTTTGAATTTAAGTAACGTTAATCAGTCTATAAGTAAAATTTGTCTGAATTGAAGATTCATTGATCAAATTCCAATAATAAGGCCTTATGTATTAATCCACAATACTGACGTAAAAAAGACTTCCGTTATTTTAAAATAAGTTAAGTAATGCATTTGTATTTTATAATACAGCCTGTAGGGAAAAGGGCAGAAAACTGTCAGAAAAAATGGTTTCATACGATTACTTCAAAATACATTTTTCCAAACAGACAATTGGAGGATCTTGAAGATTTTTTTTTGGTTAAATCAACCAAACTATAATTAAGTCTCATTTCCTGAATTTCTTAATTCACAGCTTCCAAGGTGAAACTGACAAAAAGGAGTCGAAGGGAAGTGGTTGAGCCCTCCAGTGAACTATTTTTGTCTTTCATAAAAAATATCCGGCAAAGAGTAAAATAATCTGTTGCAAGGAGTATATGCCTTCTTTCATTAAAATGGCCAAGCTTGATTTATACTACATGAAAAATAGCCCCTTACATTAAAAACCATCGTCCACCAAATAAATCTCCATAATGAAGACATGCTTTGTAGAGGGAAGAAAATGAAATCTATAAATTCTTCGAAGAACAAAATTCTTTATGAGAAAAAAATATAAAATAATTTTATATATAATATTATGATATATTCTAAATAATTCTTTCTTTTTATGTTACAGCAAGACTATCTGATGAAGTTTGGTTATTTGCCTCAAAGTGATATAGAAACTGGAAATTTGAGAACAGAAGACCAACTCAGAGACGCCATAAAAAATTTGCAGGTATTTTTCTTTTAAATATGTAACATTTTTTCGAGATGTTAACCACTAGCAATTTTGATTTACACCTCTGAATTCAAGACTTTAAAGAATAAAAATAAGTCAGAAGAATTCAAAAGAATTTAGAAAACAAAGCAAATCCTGAAGTATCGAAAGTGTTGTAGATCATTTTAATCTTCCATTTAATATCAAAATGATCCAATTTCGAGAATTCAAGAAATTTACGAGCCCAACTTTGCGATCCTAGAAACCGATAGTCGGTTTTGTAAAGATCTCACCAAGGAACTTAGGCAAAAGGTTTTCCAAAAGTAGTTAGATGACATCCTTGCTGTTTTTTCGAAAGATATCGTTTTTTAATTGACGTCGTCGTCGTCGTCGTCCTCGTCGTCGTCGTCTTTATATCGGATAACTTTCGAAAGACTAATCAGATTGGATTGTGCTTTGACACACAGTTTCAGGGACGAAAAAGAAAGATCGAGTTCGTTAACCAGCTATTTTTGATAGAAATTCAAAAAGTTAGGGCACTTTCAAAATTTCATCAAATAAACCACATATTTTGAAACATTATTTCAAATAGCCCGCCGAAATTCCAACATTTTACCTGAATTATTGTCTGCTACGAGCAGTCAGAGAGGCGATTCTTTCTTTATTTTAATATCAAATACATTTCTAAGAGCTGAAAAATATATACGAATAAAATAGATGTCTAAAATTCTTACTCCAATTACTTGTTATAGTTTAAACACGTTGTCTTTGCTTAAAATTAAATAATGACGGCTATTGCTCGTTCTGCTCGGTCATGAACGAGCATGCTCGGTCTTGCTCATGCTCGAGCACGAGCAAGGTGGTAAACGTCCATCACTAGGATCTCCACGTTTTGAGACCCCCTGAAGCCGAAAATCAACTTTTGGCAAAGACCTCTATCTGTCTGTTCGTCCGTCCGTCCAGCCGTCCCTAAACACGATAACTCTCGAAAAAATGAACGGATCAAATAAAGCTTTAGCACACTTTCTTTAGGTCCTAAAAGAAAGCACGAGTTCGTAAACCCGACATTTTGGATAGAAAATCAAAAAGTTGGAGTAGTTTTTAAATTTTTGAGACCATTTTTTTTTTAATTCAACAATTTTATGTACGGATATTTGTAGTTCCCAGAAAGCCGGACAATGTATTCTTATGACTTTTTTGATAAAAATAAAATTATCAGAGTTATAGCATTTACAAAATTATAAAAATCAATCGAAAATGCAAATTTTAAGCCAAACAACGCACGATATGAAAAAAAGTCGCGAAAAGAAAAGTGTTGCTTTTTGAAAGCCCTACAAGATGATCGTAACAATTTTTAAAATTTTCTTGAAATATCGAAAATTCAAATTTTTGTCGCACAAAAAATAATGAAAAATCAAAAATTTCATTTTGTGGTCAAACTATGCAAGATACGAAAAAAGATGAATAGACAAAAATTGTGCTCTCAAAAAATATATGCAAATTTTTAACTAATTACTTCTTGATAGGAAGCATATTTTTTGTTTAATTCGTAAAAAACAATCATAGAAATAAACAAATTAAATTTTTGGACAAACGACACAAGCCACGAAAAAAATAAATCAACAAAAGTTGTTTAACCAAAAAAGAGCTACAACTTTGTTATTAATAATTTTTTGATAGGATGTGTAGTTTTTGTTTTAGTCGTTAAAAATAACATTGAAAATAAAAATAACAAATTTGTGAAAAAACAACAAAAGGTACGAAAAAAAATGGATAGACAAAAGTTTTTCATCCAAAATAAACATACAAATTTGTTATAATTTATCACATTCGAATCAGTTACGATTCAGAAAGTATTAGTATTGTCCAAAATTTCACACCACAGTTTTTCAACGGATCTTCACGTTTTGAGCCAAACTGAAGCAAAAAATCAAGTTTTGGTAATAGCGTCTGTATGGCTGTCTGTCCGTCCGTGAACACGATGACTCTCGAAAAAATTAAGGGATAAAATCGAGCTTTGGTGTACTTTTTTTGGATCCTAAAAGAAAGAACGAGTTCGTTAACCAGCATTCTTTGATGAACGGTTATGGTTTTATCCATCGAAAGTGCTATCCAAAAATCGAATATTCCGTTGTTACGCCAAACGACGACAGATACGTGAAAAGAGTTTGAGAGAAGAATTGAAGCTCTTCAAAATACCTGTAATTTTTGTTTCAACCATTTTTCGATAGCACTCGTTTTTTGTTTTGTTTAATGCATCGAAAGTGAATAAGTCGAGACAGGAAAGAATGTCTGAAGAAAGGATTGTAGCTTTTTATTGTAAGGTAATTCAGAAAATAAACACATATTTGAAAATGTCTATCAAAAATCGAGCGCGTAGCGCGAGTGTCACGATGGGAATGTGTACCTCAAAGCCTGCAGAGCTTGAAGCAATTTAATCTTTAACTATACATACTTAATTACATAGAAATGCCTGATGGCGGACTAGCGGAGTCTGCACCATAGTCAATCCTGTTTATTTTTAAGTTACTTTAACCAATTTGTGTCTTCTGCGCAACCAAGAGATGCGCCGCAACCCGGTCCGCAGCCTGGCAGCTCTGCTGTTTTCACAGTAAAAATCATGGAGAATAGACATAAGGAGACCAAAGTAATGTAACCGAAAATAAACACCATTTTGTCGTATGAAGATAATACCAATACTTCCCGAGTGTACAGTATAGCGCTAGTGTATAGCGTCAGTGACTTTTCGACTAAAAGATTTTTTTTCGGCAAAGGGGCGTTTTACTTCTCAACATAATCTCCTTTTAGCTCGATACACATAGTCCAGCGTTTTTCCAATTTTCTTATTCCTTCCAAATAATAGGTTTTCTCAAGGCCCTCAAAATAGGCGTTTGTTTCGGTAATGACCTCTTCACTCGACCAAAATCTCTTACCACTTGGCCATTTCTTCAGGTTTGGAAACAGGAAATAGTCGCAGGGGGCTAAATCTGGAGAATATGCTGGATGAGGTAGCATTAATTAACTAGTCATCCCTGTTTAAGGTGGACTAAAGTTAAACAAGAAGATTTGATCCGAGGTTTTGATGAAGAAAAAGCACTCCAGCTGCATCTAATTTCTCTAACTTGACTTTATATTTCATTTATATTTCAATTTTAACTGTTTAAATAAACATAGATAAATTTATAAAACTTAAATTCACATTGAATTAATTTCTAGTAGTCGATAGTTATTATTAATCTTTTAAAGTAATTCCATAAAATGTAAGTTTTAATAGAATCAGATGATAATTAATTAATTAGCTCACAAAATAAAAAAGCATCAAATAATTATTTTCATTAAAACATTGAAATAATTTGTACTTAATATATTTTTAAACTTGAAATTTCACTTCTAAAAGTTTGAATGATTAATAACCTTTTATAGTAATTTTCGAAAAAATTGAAACATAATGTTCAGATATAATTTTTAAAATTGAATTCTGTTCATTCGAAGAGTCAAATAATTTTGACTTTACATGTTTTTAAATTTTCACTTTTATTTCTGAAAATATGATTGATCAATCATTTAACAACATCACATTCATTAAAATAAATTACATGATTGGAATAGAAGTATTTTAAATGGAAATAAACTTTCATTATATAAATTAAATCCAATATTCCATTACGTAACAATAAAGTCAATAATCAATTTATGTCTGTAATTGAAGCAAATTAAAAATCAATCTTTATCAATTGAAAATCAATTTAAATTCAATCTCTATTCAATTTTAAATTTTTAACAAAATAAATTGACTGATGATTAATTACATTGTTTAAAACATATAAAGCATCGAAGTATTATTTTAATTTAAAGATTCAACTAATTTTTACTTTATATAATTTTAAACATGAAATTTCTTTTCTGAAAATTTGAATTATAGTCTGAGCGCACGAAATTCAAATTGATCAAATGTAGCTTGATCCAAGCTACAGTATTAGATTGCGCATGCGCAGAGTACCACGTAGATGCAAGTAAGGTAGATCATCGATATTTTCTTCTACTAGTAGAAAATTTAGATTAAACGAATAAAACTATGTGTATTTAATCCTAATTCCCTATCCTGTTAGAACAAGTAAATAAAAATTATTAGTTTATTGTTCAAGTTATTAATTATTTTTACCTAAATTAGTTTTTCCTTACTTTAATTACATTAATTTTGGTTTAATTATTTTTAAAATAGTTGCATTAGTTATAAGTTATCCTATTTAGTTAGAAGTTGTTTTTAAATAACTTTTACTTCAGAATCTGTGCAAAAAAGATACATTCTATTGCGCATGCGCCAAACCTTTAAGAAAACCTAACCATGGATGACTGAATGACGTCATCAGTAATTTACACGCGATTGGTAAGATAGGTTCCTGATGTAGCGAGTGAGGCTCAATCTATAGCTGGGGGTGTGTACTTTTAACGGATGATGGTAATTACCTGACGTTGGTAACTCAGCCTGGTACAGAACCTGAAACTTAACCTGGAACAGAACCTCATAATGCTTACTTTGCAAGAATCTCCATTACCAACGTGCTTTGGCGATGGACGGTGGCGCCATCTGTTGTCACGTTAGGAAACTGCATTACCGACCGAGGCCACTTACCGACTGTCGGTAACTGAGCATGGAACAGAACCTGCTCGGTAGGTAAATGGCCCAGATGGTTCTGTTCTACGGTGGCCTAGAACGAACATAGCCCTACTACTCTTCTACTTAGCGGCACCAAAAATACTCGAGTTTTGAAATTTCAGTGCAGAATTTCTATTCAGCGACCGTAAAAATGCATGAATACTAATCTTCACAAAATTTCAATTATTTAAAAAAAATTTTATTTGCGATATTCGATCCTACATTTTGAATTTTCGAAGTCTGACACCAAATTCGGATTCACCTACCTCAAAAACTTACAAATACTCATTTGCATAAAAATTCAACGATTATCAAATTTTGTTATCGGCCATTTTGAAATTTGGAATTCTGATACCAAATTCGAATTCAGCGGCCCCAAAAACATACAGATACTCATTTTTATAAAAATGGAACCATTTTCAAACTTTTAGATTCACGATTGAAACTGACGATTTGACAGTTTTCAAATGTCGGCCGGCGAAAGGTGCCTACCGATATACTGAAAGTAAATGCAGTGTTGCCAAATCACCGAGATGGGAAGGTGTGCATCTTACCTGTGATTGGATTTATATACGATGGACGTGAGAACGTACGGATTGCATCTTTCAGCATGGCGACACTAGCGCCGGTAATATATACTCGAACTAGGCAGGCGATATTGCCGCGAAAGGATGAACGTTTTCACCTCCGACCGTTTTTGCGCCAAAAGCAATGAAAGTCCATCTAAAATGGATTTACATAAAAAAATAGTCAAATCGTCGTCACCTGTGTTTTCGGAGGTGACAACGTCATATAAGAGGCGACAACGCCTATTATATATATATTCAGTATTTAACAAGATAGCAGTTTACCGAATCTTATATACATTCTTATGAACTTAGATTTGTGCAAAAAAATGTTTCTTTACAGAAGAACATTTTCTAAGGAAGGACATAAAATCCAATAATAAATGGTAGGAAATAGGACTTTCAAAAACCTGAGAAATCTTTAACGTTTCACTTTCAAGATGTCTTTGTTTTAGGCGTTTAGGGTTTAGGTAATCCAACAATAGACAATGTCTATTATACAGCAGTCAAGCCAAAGGTATTCATTTGGGGCAGTGCCCACTTCATCGCCGTCTACCTGCTTGTTTTACCCCCACTACCGAACTTCCTCTCACCTAGCCGATTTCTCGTTAGCGTCTGTCGTCGGCCCATGTCAGCGTGGGGTCCTTTGAACTGATGAGGAACAAAATACGAAACAGAATTTTTTTTTAATTTTGCAATTGGTAATTTGGAAATATTATATTCGAAATCTAGGATATCATTAGATATCTTTCATTTCTTTTCAGTGATGACGATATGTAATTTGAGAAAGAACACTTCAAGGACTTCGTACATTAAAAATTCGTCAATCCTTAAGAATAAGGATGTTTTTATTCATTCGTTCACAGTTATTATTTTTTATTTCTTTTTTTTTGTCTTATTTTCATTCCACCTTATCTCCAAATGTAGAAATTGGGAGATTATGATCTCCTAAAAATATTAATCAATTTAATCCTTGTGAAATTCCTTTATTAAATACTATTATTTTGTTATCATCTGGAGTTACAATTACTTGATCCCATCATTGGATATTGTCTGGAAGTAAATTTAAAAGAATAATTGGGATATTATTAACAATTCTATTAGGATTATGATTTGAATTAATTCAATTGAAAGAATATAATATAATATACTTATTCATGAATAATTTATTAATTATAATTAGTGGATTATTATTATTATCATTACATTTTTTTTAGTAAAAAAAAAATGGAATCCGTAATGAATAAACTTATTTTGAGTCTGGATTCGATAATATTTCACTATCTCGTTTACCATTTTCTATTAAATTTTTTTTAATGGAACTATTTTTTTAATTTTTGATGCAGAAATTTCTTTAATTTGTCCAATTATTAAATTTTTAAGTTTAATACATTCTTGTAGAAAAACATTTTTTCAATTGTTATATTTGTGTTGATTATTGGCTTATATTATGAATGAAAACAAGGATCATCAAAGTGACTATAAAAATTCAAATAAATTTTAATTCTTTTTTTGTATAATAGTTAAAATTTAATAACATTTAAATTGAATTTAATAATTATTTCATAAAAAAATTATTTTTGAATAAAACTTGAAATGTAGTAACATTTAAATTGCATTTAAAAATGATTTTATAATCAAATTATTTTGAATAAAACTAAAAATTTAGTATTTAATTTCAGCATCAATTTGTAATCATTTCATTAATTTATTATAAAATTAAAATTGAAACCAAATTAGACGTGAATTGTTGCGATTAATTTAATTGAATTAAAAAATTCCAATTAATTTTTTAATTACAAGAATAATTCAATTGTGATGAGCTTCTAACTTATTCATTATATGATTGAAATCATTTTTATTTCCATTTTCAAATGATTTAAATAGTTTAAATAAAACATAATATTAAAGATATTTGAATGATTTTATAATCTTTGAACAACACACAGGCATATATATATATACTTAATACTTATAAATTAATGTAATTATTTTTTTAATGAAATTGTAATGTTTTATTTCAACTATATAAATTTAAATATTAATTTGTATTAAAATGTAAAAAAATAATATGAATAAGTAAATAAATATTAAAATTATTATCATAAATTTATTTATATTTGAAATAATAAATATTAAATGAATTTTATTTATTACAAATATTAAGTATTTTAATTTAATAAGAAAATGGAAAAATTGACCAAAACAGCTTTTGATAATAAAAAATCTTTAATTTATACTTTCAGGTAATATTTAAATTTGATTAATATATGTTTTCATTATTCATAACTGTAGTTGTCCTATAAATTTACCATAATAAGACTAAATTGGCTTCGAAACATGTTTCGTAGGAGCAGTCGATTTATTGATCTATGACAATTTAAAATTTCCGATGATAGGATTATAATTTTCATTATAAAAATACTACATTTTTGGTTTTATTCGAAAATAAGTTTTTTATGAAATAATTTTTGAATGCACTTCAAGTGTTATGAAATTTTTAGTTTTATTCAAAAATAATTTGTTCATGAAATAATTTTTAAATTCAATTGAATTGTTATTAAATTTTACATATCATTCAAGAAATTAATTAAAATTTATTTCATTTTTTATAATCATTTTGATATATAATAATAATAATCATTCATAACACTGGTTTACAAAAAAAAAAGGTGAGGACTATTTGACAAGACCACTTTATCCTTATGTATTTTGACGCGCTGCGTCGCCTCGGTTCGGTCCTATTGCCACTCCCAACTGAACCATGGCCTCCATCCGAGAGAGGCCTATTGTGGGTGGCGCTGCGTGATACTGGTGACGTAACCGCATAGTTCGTTGCGTTAAGGAGTTAGCCCAATGCAACGTGGCTGACTGCAAGAGCCGTAGCTCTTGGGCGAGGGGGTCGCCATATCCCTACGCCTATTATTATTATTATTATTATTATTATTTATTTTACTATAACAAATTCGTTGATTTCTCAGTAAAAAAACGCGTTTTGACTTCAAAGTGTTAAAAAAAAAATCTAAAAAAAAAGGAGAGCCAGGTTACCTCGATAAACATCTCACCTAACTAACGCACTTTGACTTTTTGATTTCAGATGATCCAGTGGTCAGTTAGAACCGTCATCGCAAAGTACATTTTTTTACCGCGCCTTCGGAGATTTGCTGCCAACGGCGTATTTATTGATAATTTGCAGTAAAAATTAGTGAGAATATGGTTCAGATGCTCCTTTATTATATACCGGCTAAACAAATAAACCAACAATACCTGTGTCGCTTAAAAAAAATCTTGAAAATGTGCATTTTATTCTAGAGCATTCAGACTTGGCACATTTGTAGTATATACCCCTACCTTACTTTAAAGAAGCGGAAACAAGGTTGTAACCCCGGGCGAGCAGCGGTATAGCGGGTTGCCTACCTAACAGGGGTAGGCCTAAAAAATTTAAAAAATCGTCCGTTTTGGTGACTTCTATGGGCCGGGATCGATACCCCACTTGACATTTAGTGGTTTCAGACATATGTCGACCATGGCTATGAGTTGTAGAAGCGGGTTGCCTACCTTTCGGAGTCAAAAACAGATGATAGCCAAGATTTCCACGGAGGCCATTAAATCTACTTATGAAATTAATTGTGAACCCACAAGATGGATGAACGGATGCACTATGGCCCTTCTTTACGACGATGGGGGATGAATGCAGGGGTGCAATACGTAAGGCGAAGCAAGAAAGCTGGACCATCTTTTGCACAGACATCGACAAAGAAGCAGAGGCAGCCAGGCTGGACAAGCTGCTCTCTCAAACCCCGAATGCTATTCTTGGCACCCTAAAATTGCCCATTGGAGGATACTCAGCGTTAATCGAGGAGACCTTGGCTCACCTGATCAAGCTATCGTGCTCGGCCAACATCTGGATGCGCTCTTCTAAGTCATGCAGCAAGCACCGGGGATAGTGGATTTTTGGTGCAAGAAGACTGGATTGTCGGTCATTCCAAGTGAGACAGATGCGGTTGTATTCACCAGATGGTATAAGTGGGGAACCAGCAGTACACTGAAATTGGTAGGACAACAACTGGAAATCAAAGAAGGAGCTAAATATCTAGGAGGCATCCTAGATAAGAAGCTGTCATGGAACGAGCACCTGGAAAACAAGTGCAAAAAGCTAGTAGTAACTCTATGACTCTGTAGGAGAGCCATGGGCAAAAGCTGGGGCTCAAAGCCAGAGACACTTATGTTGATCTACAAAGTGATCCTGCTCCCCAGGCTAATCTATGCGGCAGTGGTCTGGTGCAACAGGGTACAACTGTCCACTGTAAAGTCGTGACTGGAAAGAATCAGGGGACTGATTTTAAGAGGCGTCACTAGTGCCTTGAAATCGACACGCACAATGGCCTTTGGGGGTACCAACATGGTCGGAGCCCCTCCACCTCATTATAAAGGCCGTGGCTGCGAAGGCGGCCTGGAGATTAAATATGGTAGAAGGCGGAAGGACCTCGACGTCAGTACGGATCCCAACCGACATCGCGAGTAGGCCGACCATGAGAATGCTCAGAAAAAACACCCACTCGCTATCTCTTTGCCAAAAAGTATCGTGTTCGTCTATCCACGCAGGAGGATTGGGTTATCGACGAAGCACACCTGTCCACTATGGGGCGACTGATTTGCAGATGGTTCCAGAAACAAGGAGAAGACAGGAGCTGGTGTATATCGTAGAAGTATTGAAATGGGCTCCACAATTTCGATGGGCTCCTACGCCACAGTCCCGCAATCTGAGATTATGGCCATGCTCCAGTTTCGTATTTTCGTAAATTATGACAGTCTTTATAAAACAGAGGTGAAGTACAGTGAAGTTTCATCGAAAAATGCCGCAGGTTTACCAGTTGTGCAAGAAATTTTAATAGAAACACTGATTCCGGTATTTTCTGTGTGTGTCCTGAAAGGTGGGAAACCCCCTTTCACAACCCATCGCCATGGTCGACATATGCCTTAAACTTAGGAATAGAAGGGCCCTCAGGTATAGGTGGGGTCCAGAGGGATAGGGGTGTCCCACAAGATAAGTGGTGTCCAGCGGGACAGGTGGGTCCTAAGGGATAGGTGGAGTCCCGACGCATAGGTTTTGAATTGTTTTGAGTACAGCTTACATCGTTGCAAATGGAAAAGATCCTCTCCTAAAAATGGTCAGGAATCACGAAATGTATTGGCCTTGAATGGAACAACGACCACGTCGCTATTAGTATGGGAATGCTTTGAGGCACTAAATATGTTAGCGACGATGGATCCCTGGACACAGCGGTATCAAGGACAATAAGATATCGGATAGGCTAGTCAAACTAGCAGCAAGAAGAAATTTTACTAGACCCGAGCCACTTGTAGGTATTTCCAGTAGGTCAGTCACTGAAGAAATTAACAGTTGGCTGATTGAGAAACATCAGAATGAGTGGGATTTGGTCTTTGGTTGGAGGCAGGCCAAAACACTCTTGGGCTCAAAGCTTAACTTTAACCGAGCAAGGGAAATACTCAAGCTCAGGAGAAACGAAATCAAAGTCCTAACAGAAATGTTTATAGGACATGGAAACCTCGGATATCACAGACATAAGATAGGGCTTGCAGAAAGTCCCCTCTGTCGTCTGTGCGGAAAGAATAATGAGACAGCTACTCACATCCTTTGTCACTGCCCTGCGATTGCGGGGAAACGTCTAATACTCACAGGCAGTTACTGCATCAGTGAGTCAGAGATATTAGCCAACAGCGCGGCTGCGGTCCTCGCCCTATGAAGAGGACTTTGGGGTCACACTTAGGCTCACAAGGGGACGCAACGGGATTACCCAAGCATCAGGGGCTGTTACGGTCTCAACCCAACTAATAATAAATTCATAGATTTAAAAACATTTCACAAAGGCGTCAAGAGAATTTAAAGATTTCACACAGATTACAAAGATTTCATAAATATTTTAATAATTTCACCAAAATTTCAAAAGATATAAATTATTTTGCAAGGAGTTCAAAATAATGCACTCCCTAATAGCACGGAACGTTCCGCTGGCACATTCGGTAAGTTCCAGGCGCATTCCCGGGACGTGTAAAATGTCCACCCCTTTGGAACGTTCTAAAAAGGACTTACCGTTATTGTTATTATTATCAATAAATATCGCGTAAACCGTAAGAGATAGGTCAAAATCGATGTCAGTTTATAATATGGATACCATATTATAGTGTAGCATATGTGGTACTCAAAACTCAAAAATGACATCCAATTTTACCTATCTCTTACGGTTTACGAGATATTTGTTGTTAAAAATAATAATAAGAGTAAGTTCCCTTCAGGTGCCAGTGGAACATTATCAAAGGCGGACATTTTACACGTCCCGGGAACGTTCCGTGCTATTGTGACTGATTTCAAAAGGTTTCGCATCGATTTCAAACGACTTCACGGAGATTCGAATGATTTCACAAATATTACAAAAAAATTAAAACATTTTAATGACTCCACAAAGATTTAAATGATTTCAAAAGAACTCAATTATTTAATCAAAATTTTTAAAATGTCTTTCACAAAGATTTCACGACGATTTGAATGATTTCACGCAGATTTCGCAGATTTAAAAGATTTCACTATTATTAAAAAAAATCAAAGATTTAATTAAGATTTAAATGACTTCAAAAGAATTAAAATATTTAAATTATTTCACCAACATTTCAAAAGATTGGCATTGTTTTGCAAATATTGCACGGATTTAAATGATTGCACCAAGGTTTCAAAAGATTTAAATTATTCCGCAAAGATTTCAAAGGTTTCAAAATACTTCAAAGTCTTCAAACACTTCACAAAGATTGAATTATTTTGCAGAGATTTCAAAGATTTCACTGATTTCAAAAGATTTCGCAAAGATCTAAAAAATTTCACAAATATTTCAAAAGAATTCAAAGATTTTACAAATGTTTAAATGAATTCGAAAGACTTAACATATTTGAATGACTCTACAAAGATTTCAACGATTTAAAAAGAATTAAATGACTTCACCAAGATTTAAAAATATTAACATTGTTTTGCAAAAATTTCAATGATTTCAACATATTCACGAAGATTAGAATGATTTAACGAAGTTTTCAGAAGGATTTCAACAGAATTCAAATATTTCAATGACTTCAAAAAAATCAAAGATTTGAATGATTTTACAAAGATTTCAAAGATATAAAAAGAATTAAAAGTTTTCAACGATTTTAAAAGAATTAAAAGATTTGAATGACTCTACAAATAAGATTTTAACAATTTAAAAAGAATTCAAAGATTCAATGATTTCACTAAGATTTCAAAAGGTTTCAAAAGACTTCACTGATTTCAAAATATTTCCATTATTTTACAAAAATTTCAAAGGTTTCATAGATTTCAAAAGAATTCACGAACATTTGAATGATTTCATAAAGGCTTAAAGAGAATTCAATGACTTCACATCGATTTAAAACACTTCACAAAGATTTGAATTAATTAACAAAGACTTTAAAGGTTTCAAAAAGATTTCAACAGACTTCACTGATTTCAAAATAATTCAAAGTTTTCAATGGTTTGAAAAAAAAGACTACAATGAATCCATTGGAGTAGGGGGGACATCCCTTGCTTGGTTCACAGGGTTTCTCTCTAACAGAAGTCAGCTAGTCGCAGTAATATGGGTTATTATTGACCGCGCATCTCGGTGAATTTCATGTGGAGTAGTAATTCTCAGGAGTCGCTCATCTACATATTTTTGTTGCTGTTTCGTTAAACGAAAAAGACTACCGATCTTTGTCCATTGGGTCCACATATGCGGCCCTACGCCTGCGCAATCTCCATGCAAATAATCTCTTGAAAAACTCCAAACCATGTCAAGATCCGGTAAAAAAATAAGAGATGATTCCTCTTTGACGCCATTAAACCATTTTTTATATTCAATCGCTTTTAAAAAATCATTTGCGTGTTTCGCATCTGATCTAAGTTCTGACGGATCGCTCAATAAAAAACGCATCAATCCGACGTATTTTCCATTGGAATAGCACTAGGAACAACGAAACTTCCCAGTAAACCTTACACGATTTTGCACAACAGCACGAGCAACAGTGTCGACACTGCATCTTACAACTTTGACAATAAAGTGCAAAGTTTCACCTGTACTATTTTTTCAATCGAAACCTTTTTCACCTAACATCTTAGCCTGATCGACAAAACTTTTCAAATACAAGTTCATCATGTCAGGATTCGGTTCCATCGTACCGTGCCACATGCTAACTAGCAAAGGAAACTTAAATCTCAATTTCGACGGTAATTCATTTATATGTACATATCCAGGCCAAAATCCTTCTTTGGAACTGCCATTCAACGGAGCTCCATCCGTATTGAGTGTTAAAGTGAGAAGCAAGACTCCTGCTGGTATTTGGGATAATAATTTTTTATATACAATCCCATCATATACATCATACATGACGTCATTTTCCTTTTCTTGGTAATTTCCGATTTTAGTCAGGTTGGCCAATAAAGCTGGTTCCAGGGTTTCGTTATCCAATATACTTTTGATTTGATATTCAAGATTGATATACAAAAAATAATTTTTCGATGACATGGATAAATCAAAAGTTTCACGATATAGAGGACATGTTTCAGAATGATTTTTGAAAATTTTCCTAGTTTCCGATTTGCCTAATTTTTTGGCACAGAAAGTGTAATAAAAATTATAGGAAATAACATGGTCTGGGGGATTAAATGATTCTTTTAATAAATAATCACTTTCTTGCGAATATTCGAAATCTGGGCCAGCAAAGGCTTTCACCTTCGTAATTAACGCTCGCCGAGCTACATCAGATACATGAAATCGTACTGCAAATTACAGGATAATTAATAGAACTTCTGTCGTCGTAGGATTTGATTCTGGAAACAGAATCGTTCTATCCCCGGTTAAATCATTTTTGACGCGTTTTCTTTCATATTTTACTGTTTCATTTTCATGCACAACAGTACGGCCTCTTGACATTTTTCCATGTAAACATACATTTTCGAATTTAGGGAGAAAGGTTCTTTGGAAAATACTTTTCCATCATCAGTTTGTACCAAAACCTTGTTTGTACCAAACCCGAAATTCTGGAGTAGTTTGTGTTGTCCAAAAATTATTTATCAAAATTGAGGGTTGGTTCTCAGTGACAGGGGTTGTTGTTTCGAAATATGTTTTTGGGTATTTCAAGAGCCCGAAAATAGCCCAAAATTCTGGAATGATTAGATTTCAAAGTTTTATGGTTTACATTTACTGGAGGTGCTAGCTGCTCGGGCAGTCAGCACCTCCACCCACAATTTTGTTTTTTGAGAAAAATACAAGAGTCCAAGAATCGGAATTACCGCCCAAAATTAGCCCGAAATTCTGGCATAAAAGAAATATTGATATTTCGTTGCTGAGGTGCTAGCTCATCGGACTTCAATTTTCAACTGAACAAGAAAATATGTGACAACTTGGACTCTACGCCATTGTATAAAAAATTATAGGACAATAATTATAGACATGAATAATACTGAAATATTAAAATACTTATTGCATAAAGGTATAAGATAAGCACACATAACTTAAGTTTCAGTACACCAACAATGTTAAACGAAGCTTCTGTGAAATATGTAAACAACAAATATTTTATATTTAGAACAAATAAATACGAAAAAATATGCCCGCTGCGCGGGCACATTCTCATTGCGCGATACGCGCGCGGCTCGCTTCGCTCGCTAGTTTGAGCGCACCTAGGGCGCGCAACTGTTGGTTCTCGTGCTTCGCGCTCGATAATTTATTTACCTCGCGCTCGGTCTTGGTATTTTCCACACATTTGTGCACAGACCTTTTGAAATTAAAGGTCAAAGCGTTAACGACTGTATTTTGATAATTGTGAATTCTCTTTTATTAAAGCTCCTTATGCTTTAACGAACACATTCTTATCACGTATCTCGTGCTTCGCACTCGTTTTTGTTACAAATGTGAACTTTTCTACATTCGGTTCAGCACTATTATGTCTAATGTATATTATATTTATATCTGTAGCTCGATATGGTACGGCTTATTCAGATATTGCAAAATAATGTACAATTTTTATTTTTCATGATGACTTTAATATTTTCTCCTTACTTTACCACACCAGGATGCCTAAAAAAATCAAATATCCAAATATTTTTATTTTTAGTTCAAAATTATAATTTTAATAAACGTTAATAAGTAGGTAATCCAAGACAAGAACATTATATTGGATATGGAGAAAAATTGGCAGATTTACAAAATGTTTGCAAATCAAAAATTTTCAAGCAATTAAAAAATTATTTAAATATTCAAATACATTAATTAATAATGTCAATAACGATACATCGGAAAAATGAAAACTTTGAGAATAAAAATGTAATTAGATAATAATGACAAATAAAATTTTAATACGTATATTTACATAGACAAATATTTTTTCAATTCATTTAGAAATCGTACAATTTAAAACAGGTAAGTTTTTCAATATTACTAAAACTTCATTAAAAATTTCTGATTTTTTTCATTAATATTCTTATAAATTACAGAAACATGAAATGAAACATACATTATAAGAATGGGTTGATGACGAAAAATCTGAAATCGTCAACATAATGCCAAAGAAAACTAACAACACTTCTTCAGGCAAGCTTTTGCTGATTAAAGAAGGGGACGATTAATAGTAGAAAGTTCAAAGATAATTTTGGCAATACATATTTTAACTGTAATAATGTTATCTGGGAGATGGTTTGAGGGATAAACCTTATTGTTCAAAAAGATTTTAATTAAATATGTACTAAAACAAACTTTTACAATAATTATTTGACATAATATTGCTTTTCGGCACTTGAGCAGACTTTCACTGCTGGTCACTTTCTCTAAACTACATAAAACCAAATCAAACAAGTTATGATGATATATGACATTCATTACTCATGGCGTGGCGTGGCGTGGTGATAGGAGGATAGGAGGGGTGAGGGGCGTTTTCTGTCATGCAGGTAGGCGCTATGAAAAAAATAGTGTAGTATGGATCTCTCAGATCCAGCGCCACCATTGGAGTCTTGAACAAGAAGCTTCCCAAATATTTGAAGTATCACTAAACAAAGTCTAACCTATTAATTTCGTATTACACTTAACCCTATCGACCGTAAATTAGAAGAGGGGTAATATCTATGCACCTCTTGATCAATAAATAAAAAATAGGAGGAAAATTTATTTAAGTAAAAACTTTGATTAATATGCAAACAAACGTTTATCTGTCTGTAAAATATTTTATTTGGAAATGTCATTTATTTGATTTAAACAATTTTCTTGAATGTAAATAAATCATTTATTCAAATCGTCAATCTCTCTTCTATTGTGAACGAGGGAATCCCACCTGTTCTTTTTGTCTGGAAATTCAGATAGATACCAATACGAGACTGTACTTTTCGATATTTTTGAGATACGACACAAAGTCGAGCGATACAAAGCCGATACTAGTAGGTGAGTATTGTATCGGTCGCGTCTCAGGATCGGAAAATATCGCTCGGCCGCATCACTATTCTCAAGTGCAAAGTATTTGTTCGGAGCACGTTGACCCTGGCGACAACTGTTGTTAAAAATCTTAATCGATTGGACCTTAGTAAAATATTAACAGTATGGAGAAATTTGACAATATTTTTGGTTTTTAATTACTAGTCGATAGGTGCGATGAAAGCTAGTTTGAAAAAGACGCTCTACAAAAAGCGAAGAGCAGTATAAAAAATCCGGGTGTTTATTTCAACAGTAAGTAAATATTTTCTTATAAATCAAAGTAAAGTATGTGGCAAAACACTGTTAATCCAGATTGATTCGTCCTTGTTCCGGACTCCGTGGTTTCAGCCGGACAGTTTCCGAATTCAACTGGACGAATTTGCAGTATCACTTTAGTTCTAGCGGATAATAAATTTCACTTGCGGACTAAATTCAGATTAATTGGGACTTGTTCCGGATTCCATGTTTTCAGCCAGGAAGATTCCGGATTCAAGCGGACGACTTTCCATTTGAACTTATTCTGGCGGATAATAAATGTTCCTTCCGAACTAATTTCAGATTGATTTGAACTTATTCTGGATTACGAATTTTTTTCCGGACTTATTTCGGTTTAAATCGGACTCTTTCCGGAGTCGAAGTTCTCGTCCGAACAAATTTGACATTAGGCCAGCCTACTTTCCATTTATACTTTAACTGCAATTATTTCAGGTTCTGCATTCCAGAGAAATTTCGGATATAATCGGACTCTGTCCAGAGTCAACATTTTTTGTCCCTTGGAGATAGAGTACATATGTATTCGGTATTCGGTCCCTGTACCAAGGGTTTCTGCTGAATATGGTTACATTTATTAATAAGCAGTCGCGGACATTTGTCCAGGGATGGTCCCGAAGGAATAACCCCTGAGCGGAGGCGTGACAATAGTGCCGAAAGCTGAATGGCACCTGGGTGAGGTGTCTCAAACGGTGACTCTGGGATACCGGGCGACCTATCAGAGTATGCAGCCTTATCCTTGCATGCGGGGCTCTACAAGGATGGACGTACCCTTTTCCCTAGCTGCTCGTGGGAAGTATGTGTTCTAGGTACTCAACGTGTATATGACACGCTCTGAACCTATCGCTTGGAACTTCTTGACCTAAAATGCGATTACGGTATGCTAAGGTGGAAAGGACTCTTTCCTGGCATGCGAAAATAAAACCCTCTGTACAAATGCATTGGAATTTTTTTTTCGATTTTCATTTGTTCAAATACGAATCAAAACTTATTTTTTAAATATCGTCCTCAGAGGTCTGTTTTATTGGGCCTCAAACAATCCAATAAGTGAAAAATTGTATTTTGCAAGTTTTTGGCTCTCATTATTTATATTGCATAAAATAATACTTTCTATTATTAATTAGATATTTATATACATTCATTAAACAATTAATTATAGTTTTTACGAATTTTCACTTAGAATAGAGTTTGGAAGTCGCAGTTTTTCCGAATTTTTAACTTATTTTCAAGTTTTTGATTAAAGTGAGGTAATAATTAATTCAGGTTGGAAAAATATATGTTTAAAAATTCAGTATTATTTTTAATCATATTACTTTGAATCATGCTAGAAAGTTGTGGTTGTTGATGAACTATTCAGCATTTTTTCCACTTTTCAATTACTGTGAGGTAATAATGGATTCAGTTTAACAAATGTAATGTTTTTGAACAAATTGCTATTGTTTATAACTATCTTCTCCTACAGTTATGTCAGATAGTTAAGGTTTCTTTTCTGATATTTTTAACTTATAGTCCACTTTGTACTAAGAGTGAGGTAAAAATTAATGCAAATGTGAAAAGTGAACAAAAAGTTCAAAATTTTTAGAGAAAAACCGCAACTAACAAACAGTCATTAAAAAATCGCTATAAACAATAATTATTTATTTAAATGCTTACGTTTGTTAAATCGCATCCATTAGTACCTAACACTAATTGAAAAGTGTATAAAAAGTGGAAAATTATAGAAAAAACTGCAACTTTCTATAATTATTCCAAGAGAATATTGTAATAAATAATGATAAATTGTTTAAACAATTATTTATGTTAAATTAAATTTATTATAGATTCGCTTTTACTGAACAGTTGATGATAAGTTGAAAAATTTGGAAAAAACTGCGACTTTATAACTGAAGACTAAAAGAAAATTGCTAAAAATAATAATAAATTGTTTAAAAAATTTATATAATCATTTAATTATCAATTAAGAGTAGTATTATCAATCATTTGTATAAAAAAACCGCAAAAAAAATCATAATTAGCGCCAAAAACTCGCAAAACTAAATTTGGTACTTACAAGGTTTTTTTTAGATCCCTTCAAAACAGACTTATGGGGGTGATATTTAAAAAATAACTTTTTATACGTATTTAATGACTAATTTTGAAGAAAAATGTTGAATTTAAACTTGATTTACCCAATATTAACGATTCTGAATCAAATTTACAAAAATCTATATTTTTCTTATGGGAAATTCGTGTGAAACTTCATGATTTGACATGGAATTGCTCATTTCACAAATTGCCCGAGCATTGTAAGTAATGTCAGACCTACCTCAGGTAATGAATTTATAGTATTCCAATGACAATTTAGTTAAATTCAAACTTACAATTTAATTTGAATTACTTCCAAACTGGCGTGTAATTAAAATCGAGGGTCTCATACAAATTAGCCGACGTTCTCCGCCCACTTTGACCAGACGTACGTACAGGTATAAATTTGGACCACCCTATTCGTGCAAAATGTCATTCCAGTATGCCATGTTTTTAATAAATAGCGAGTAAACGTGTGTTGAATTCCAGAACTGTTCTTCAATTTATCATGCTCTTCTTTAACTGTATCATTATATTGAAAATCAAGATTACATATTTTACCTATCTCGTGCTGGGCATTATATAAAATGCCTAGGCAATGTATATAATATGCATTCAATTGAATACTTTGCCACACACGAGGGTTTCGCCGGCCTGTCGTTGGGATTTCGTCATGTCCTGTGACCACCCATCTCACCGATGTGAGACGTGGCCATGAGTGGGATTTACCGCGCACCTGCTGGGAGCCGGTGTCATTTTTTTTAGGGCAGTTGCTCCCAGTGGGACCCTGCCGTGGTTGTTATCCTCATTTTTAATTATATATGTTACAGGCAAATATAAATAATAAATAAATAAATGAATAATAAAATAAATAATAAATGTAAAGGCAATATAAATAATCCCTAGGCACTATATATAATGCCCAACAGATTGCAGGCAAAGTATGTAATACTCTATTATACAGATTGCATCGGCATTATATACACTGCCCAGAAGAGTTCAGGCAAAGTGTGTGATAAATATTCCCCATTTGAACTGTGTTTCTTTTTTTTTAAACTACTACTGGGAGCCGGTGTCATTTTTTAGATGGCAGTTGCTCCCAGTGGGACCCTGCGGTGATTGTTGACCTTATTTTTTAATTATATATATATATATATATATATATACGGCTGATGCACCATAACACCCATCTCACGGCAGAGTTTCGCAAGTTTAGATGCCGAGAACTTAATGTTTGCAGAGCATCTAGATCATAGTGGCTACCGAGAAACAATATTTTGCAGAGTATGCCACGAGCGAGTGTTGAGATTTTCGTAAATCTCAACTTGCATGTTGCACAAAAAAAAAAGTATTGCTTAAAAAGGCTTTGCATGGCAAAATGATTCATCATTATACTACTTTCTAATAATCCTGGAATTTTATTGCCTGTATTTCTAGGATACTTCTAAAAGCCATACCATAAAGTCGCGAGGACGCGACTAAGGTCAGGAAGGCCGAAATGTAAGCATTATTTTGGTGGCAAGACTGGGACCACCATGCCAGCGCCATCTACGCTGGTGAACAAGCCGGGCCGGTCGGGACCGGAAGGGACAGTCGTACTCGCCGCTGATCACGAGACTACACGATTGTTGGTCGGGTTCCAGTTTGTGTCGATTAAGCAAATACATTCCAGAGTTATCTCGAGTCCACCTATTTGACTCTTTTTTTATAATACCAAAGACCCCTTTTTTAAGAATAGTTTAGAGAATCTTGTCTTTTATCCGAATCTGACTTTTAGTGGACAGCGGATCCTCACTTATCTCAATCAAGGAAGAGCTCGTTAATTCAAAACATCCACATATTCCAGACTCAATTTACAAAATCCAGAACCACATGCGGCTTAGATTCGTTGAAGCCAAGTACAAAAAAGATATAGTTAAAGAATATCGGGCATTAAAAATAACTCGTCTCCCTAACAAAATTCAAACAAAGTCTGTCGCTAACGAAAAAAATGGATAAAAGTAAACAGAATCTGTCTTCCCTTTTACGAATCCAGCTCCCTGATTATCAAGAAGAAGACTGAATCAAACTGCTTTATAAGAAGATCAAGAATTTCAAAATTCGAAAATCTATTAAGAATTTCACAATTCATGCAAATCGCCTGAAACCATACTATCACTAATCCCATGTTTTTAGAATGCGGACTGGCTAGGTCATCCTTTCACTCTCCTCCTCCATTTCCGGCCTCGTAGTGACTCCACTCCATAATTTCACTATTTTGCGGAAGATTTAGGCAACGCTATAATATACGTTCTTAAAATCGATTATCTAGTTTTATTAGTTTAACAGAAAATCAAGAATATACTATAGTTTCTGAAAAATCCAACAAGTTGACAACTAATTGTAAAAAGAAAAACTGAAGATATTAAAATCACCGAAGCATCACTTATATGATCAAAAAGCAATTATATTTTAACCATCGAAGGTGCTATCGATTCAAAATTGTATGACAAAAACGGGAAAATGTCAGAAATGATTAAGTCAATGACACAGTTCACATCTGCTGCTACTCGCACTATGGAACAGTTTCTTGAAGTACTGAAAAAGATGAGTTTAATGGTGCAGAAAACAGAAAACTTGTTGGCCAAAACCAGAGTAGGATAGATGAAAAAGAGGGACGAGCTAAAAGATCAGTTAAAAATTCAGCATGAGCAGTGGGGTGACCAAATTAATAGAATAAATTCAGTCCATGTTCTAGACAAATTGATCAAAGCAATTCTTTAAATAATCAGAATAAAGAAAAAAATAAATTGGAAATTGTTAACAAGGGAGCGGTATACGGCGAGATTTTAAGTTGAGTAATTCGAACATTTCTTAGATTATCTGTCGTCAGGACTTAGAGCCTCTGATTTGTTACATATTATTGATAAATCAGTTGAACTTAGTGAGCATAATGAGAAACAAATTGACGATCAAAAATTCAAAGTCCGTGATATAATGATAAATCATATTGACCAGCATTACTACTCGAAGGTGATGCATCTTAAAGATTCGGTCAAATTTTTAAATAAATGAAAAGACATGAAAAGGTGTGAAGTCAATTTGTCGTCTCATTCGGTGAGAAAACAAATCTATTATATGAAACATATTATGAGAAAGACGAGCACGACACAATTTTGTGAAAATGTTGATGATGTAGTGTAAGGAACTTATAAGAATTTGGGAAATCTAGTGTAGAAGAATGTAGAAATTCAGGTCGTTGTCCCCTGAACTCCCTCCACAATATATTGTAGGACCGGTCTAGGTGACATGTAGCATAAGGGACGTTCGTCAGTCTTTCGGCCTCCCTCAGCCAAAGTTGTATCGTCTTGGAAACTATCAGACAAAATAAAGAATACCTTCACTGTCAGAAAGGTAACAAAGTGAAATCATTACCCTCACCCTGTTACAAATTCGCGATCTTGCCAGGATAGTGGCAAACGATCATTTGAAGAATTAGCTACGGCAATACAAGCAATCAGAAGGCATTATCTTTGATTCGAACCTCGAATACAATCTTGAGAACTACGGTTCTCCCAGGAAGGAGCCCGGACTTATCTACGGAAATTTCGTAAAACAAGGAACCTGTAAGGTATTGGGTAAAATTAAGAGCTGAATTAAGTACGCCTTATTCTACGTAAACCCCGATAAAACATACAAACTAAAAAATTCCCGAATTTAAGCAATTAAGAAAATGGTTTTTCAATTAATATTATTTATTTATTTTAAATACAGAAATCAAAAATTTTTATCATAGAAAATTTTTTTTATGTTCAATTTTTTAAAATTATTGTTTGAATTTAAAATAACAATAATTGTATAAAAATGTTATACAAAAATAAATAAAAAAATACTTGCGCTTCGAACAAAGCAAACTTTCTTTGATATAGATATTTAATTATTTTATTTTGAAAAATATTTTTCAACAAGCAATTTTTTTAACTGAATTTTCAAATTCGGTAATATTGTAAATTGTCGAGAATTTTCCTATTCGGGAATTTTATAATTTCGGAAATTTTTTCAGTGACGGGAATTATATTTTTCGGAGGAGACAGCTGAAAAATTCCAAAAAATAACATTTCCGACACTGTAAAACTCGCGAATTTCAAAATTCCCGAAATTATTAAAATAACGAAATGTAAAACTCCCGAATTGAAAAATTCACGAATAATGAAATTGTCGACAGTATGTAATATTGCCGATTTTGAAAATTCTCGACAGAAAATTGCCGAATTATAAAATATCCGAATAAAAAAGTTAATGAATTTGAACAATTAAAATATTGTTGTTCACAAAATATTATTTATTTATTAAAAATACAATAATGAAATACTTTTTTGAAAGAAATGTTGTATGTTTTAAGTTTTTTAAATTATTGTTTGAATTTAAAATAACAATAAATTTAAAGAATATAGATTTCTGGATGACAAATTTTCTTTGAAAATGTGCAGAGTATTTAAAATAATACGAAAACCGTTCTTAAAATTCGAATTTTCAGTTAAAAAAATAAATCAATCAATTTCCATATAAATCGGTGCTAAATTGAATCCTGCAAAGTTTGTTTTGAAAATGTTATTAGGTTTGAAGAAAATTTAGGGAGAAATTGTTTGTTTCTTTCGAAGCTTACATGTTCTTTTAATTTATATTTTAACACAATTTTTATACAATCATTGTTCTTTTAAATTCAAACAATAATTCTTAAAAACTTTTAACGTTAAAAATGTTTATTTGGTAAAAGTATTTGATTATTGTATTTTTAATAAATAAATAATATTGATTGAAAAACGATTTTTGTCATTTGTATTCGTGAATTCCATAATTCGGGATTTTTTTACATTGGATATTTCCTGTCGGGAATTTTCAAATTCGGGATTTTTATACATCGACAATTTTATAATTTCGGGAATTTTATTCGGAAATTTGCCAATTCGGCAATTTAATAGTGCCGGAGATGTTATTCTTCAGGATTTTTTAGTCATCCCTTTCGGAATATTTTCAGTCGTCTCATATTTTTATACCATCACGGCGTTCCTGAACGAGAGTTAAATAAAATTTTAATGAACGTCTCAGATCTTAGCAGGATCATTGAGTAGAACATAAAGAGGGATGTTTTGGACAAAATGGAAATATTTCGTCGAGCTTAGTCAAAATAAAACTGGTTTAAAGGTTCTTTATACCTTTTTTCCACTAATTTCGTAACTAAAGCGGCTTTTAAATACTTTTTCCAGAGTAACGATCAGCGAATCTCTACAATAATGTTCTGAGTCAAAGAACTTTATTTTAAAAAAATGTCCCGCTTATCCGGTGTCGTTATTTTATTTTTAGACAGCTACATAATTTTTTTAAGGTCAAGAAATGGTCTGGTTTTACGCGATTTTCAAAAAATTCTTACGATTTTTTAAAACGAGCTAACGAAACCAGATAAGCGGGAAAATTTTATTTGAATTAAGTACTTTTAGCGAAAAAACACGTGCATTAAATGCACATTTATTTCTAGTTCAAATTTAATTGATACAGTCGCTATACGAGAATATCGTTTTTACCTGCCTTCTTTTCGGACTCTTTGAACGACTGCAGCTTATTTTTCTTATTAATTTTTATAAATTGAATGTTTCTCCATCATCACTTTTCTTGAATTTTAATGTCCTTGAATTTTATTTGATCATTATAAATTAGCCTTTATATTGCAGTGAACAATAAGAATAACTCAAATAAAGCTGTGAACTTAAAGATTTGTTTAAATAAGCTTCATGTGATCATAACATTTGGTACAATAATTTGAGAAATGAATTCTTGAGCACTGAAACTTAATTGAAGTTTTTTAATATATTTGTTTATTTTAGAAGAGAAAAAAATTAAGATATGAGAAGAGTTGTATTCACAAACAGCCTGCAATAATTGTTCATCATAAATAGAATTAGCTCTTCCAACTTCATACTTCTCCAACGTGATTTTAAAGTCATGATGAACGGATTCCATTGCTTGTTCATTATAGAATCCCAAACAAATATTATTTCCAGAAAAATTGTGGATTAAAATAATTTACGAACGTAAACAGACAAGCACATCATTGGTTTTTGATCATTTATGTTTATCCTTTTTTTTATGTATTGGAAATTTTAGAATTCAAAATTGATGGGTTTTGAATTTATTGCTGGGTGAGTTGATACCCTTTTTTATTTATAAAGTAAAGTAGACACATGGCAATTTTGTAATGTTGGAATTATCAATGTGGAAAATTGGGTAATATGGTCCTTTATAGTTGGGCGACTTGATAAGCTTGGAATTTATAAACAAATTTGCAGAGGGCCTAATTTGGAAATTTCAGAATTTGAAATTTATGGTTATGATATTTTTGCTGGGTGACTTGATACATTTTTTTATTTATAAAAAACGTCGACACTTGCAACTTTTGTAATCTTGGAATTATGAATGTGGACAATTTTGTACTATCGTACTTTATATTTGGGCGACTTGATAAACTTGAAATTTATAACTAAATTTGCGGAGGGCCTCATTTGGAAATTTTAGAATTCGAAATTGATGGGTTTTGAATTTACTGCTGGGCAAGTTGATAACCTTTTTTATTTATAAAGAAAAGTGGACACTTGCCAATTTTGTAATGTAGTAATTATAAATGTGGATAATTTGGTAATATGGTCATTTATCGTAGGGCGACTTGATAAACTTGGAACTTATAAAAAAATTTGCAGAGGGCCTAATTTGGAAATATCAGAATTGGAAATTTATGGCTATAAAAATTTATTGCTGGGTGACTTGATATCTTTTTCTATTTTTAAAAAAAGTCGACAGTTGCCACTTTTGTAATGTTGGAATTCTCAATGTGAACAATTTTGTAGTATCGTAATTTATAGTTGGGCGACTTGATAAACTTGGAATTTATGAACAAATTTGCAGAGGGACTAATTTGGAAATTTCAGAATTTGAAATTTATGGATTGGAAATTTATTGCTGGGTGACTTGATACATTTTTTTATTTATAAAAAAGTCGGCACTTGCCACTTTTGTAATCTTGGAATTATGAATGTGGACAATTTTGTAGTATCGTAATTTATAGTTGGGCGACTTTATAAACTTGGAATTTATAACAAAATTTGCAGAGGGCCTCATTTGGAAATTTCAGAATTCGAAATTGATGGGTTTTGAATTCATAGCTGGGAGACTTGATACCCTTTTTTATTTATAAATAAAAATGGACACTTGCCAAATTTGTAATGTTGGAATTATCAATGTGCAAAATTGGGTAATATCGTTATTTACTGTTGGGCGACTTGATAAACTTGGAATTTATAAACAAATTTGCAGAGTTCCTAATTTGGAAATTTCAGAATTTGAAATTTATGCCTATAAAAATTCATTGCTGTGTGACTTGATATCTATTTTTATTTATAAAATAAGTCGACACTTACCACTTTTGTAATGTTGGAATTATGAATATGGAAAATTTTGTAGTATCGTAATTTAAAGTTGGGCGAATTGATAAACTTGGAATTTTTAACTAAATTTGCAGAGGGCCTCATTTGGAAATTTTAGAATTCGAAATTTATGGGTTTTGAATTTACTGCCGGGTGAGTTGATACCCTTTTTTATTTATAAAGAAAAGTGGACATGTCAATTTTGTAATTTTGGAATTATCAATGTGGAAAATTTGGTAATATCGTTACTTGTAGTTTGGCGACTTGATAAACTTGGAATTTATGAACAAATTTGCAGTGGGACTAATTTTAAAATTTTAAAATTCGAAATTGATGGGTTTTGAATTTACTGCTGGGTGAGGTGATACCCTTTTTTATTCATAAAGAAAAGTGGAAACTTTCCAATTTTGTAATTTTGGAATTATCAGTGTGGAAAATTGGTAATATCGTGACTTATAGTTGGGCGACTTGATAAACTTAGAATTTCCGAACAAATTTGCAGAGGGCCTAATTTGGAAATTTCAGAATTTGAACTTTATGGTTTGAAAATATATTGCTGGCTGACTTGATACATTTTTTTATTTATAAAAAAAGTCGACACTTGCCACTTTGGTAAATTTGGAATTATGAATGTGGACAATTTTGTAGTATCGTACTGTATATTTGCGCAACTTGATAAACTTGGAAATTATAACTAAATTTGCATAGGGCCTCATTTGGAAATTTTAGAATTCGAAATTGATGGGTTTTGAATTTACTGCTGGGTGAGGTGATACACTTTTTTATTCATAAAGAAAAGTGGATACTTTCCAATTTTGTAATTTTGGAATTATCAGTTTGGAAAATTGGTAATATCGTTACTTATAGTTGGGCGACTTGATAAACGTAGAATTTCCGAACAAATTTGCAGAGGGCCTAATTTGGAAATTTCAAAATTTGAAATTTATGGTTTGAAAATATATTGCTGGCTGACTTGATACATTCTTTATTTATAAAAAAAGTAGACACTTGTCACTTTTGTAATGTTGGAATTATGAATGTGGAAAATTTTGTAATATCGTAACTTATAGTTGGGCGACTTGATAAACTTGGAATTTATAACTAAATTTGCAGAGGGCCTCATTTGGAAATTTTAGAATTCACCCCAATCGGTGAAATATTGGCAGTAATGTGCAATAGAAGTACACTAAGCTCATCTCGCAAAGCTGTAGCATTGATTTCGCGCTCATTTCCATCAGTTAAAATGAATTGCAAATCTTTACACTTTCGCAGCAAAGATTCATAATCCATCATTCGAAGTTCATAGACGCTACATAAGACTCCAAAGTATTTATTACATTCACCAAGAACCTGAAACCGTGCTTCTATGCAAACAATAAAAATTGTATCGATGGACTGGTTGAAACAGTCAACGCGAAACTTTTTAATTCGATCATCTATTACATGATCATCATGCTCGTAATAAAAATTGATCTTTTTTCGTCGCCTACGTATTTGCGCTTCAATTTTCAAATTTCCTTCAACGTCTAGAATTTCTGCCAATTCCTTAGCATTTTTTATCACTGAAGCACACCCTGAATCAGATCTACGTTCTACGAAGTAAGACTTCAATTCTTGAAGGGATTTAAAAGCAGAGTTTACATTTAGTTGAACACTTTGTAATGTTTTGCTAGTCGTGTTAATTTTGAATGAAGCCTCATGCCAGAAAACTACTAAGCATAGAAATTTGAAATCTTGTAATTTTGACATTAATGATTTAGCCATGTGTCTAACTTTAGTATCTAAATTGTCGTTACCGTAAATTTAAAATTACGCATAATGAATTTCGCCTATCTGGTACCTCAGAAGTTCCACAGCATCAGTGCTACTTCCCCACCTAGTGTCGGTTAAAGGGTTTAAAGTAAGTTGAGTGCCTTATTAAAATTGCCCAGCGTTTGATTGATCCGACAAAAAAATTATATAATTGTTATACGATTGCGAAAAAGCCGAACATATGAATAGACTGTCTAACAGAGTCGTTCACTACTAAATTCAAAGTGTAGAATTACATGGAACAAAGGAAGCACGCGGATTTATATCCTTGATTCTTTTTTGTACGCTGACGTTTTTTCCTGCCAATCCCACCCCAGTAGTATTTTCTACGAAAGCAAACCCTCGAAATCTTCCTTCAATTTCAACAGGTCCATTCGAAGGGCATGAAACAAAACGAATAACAATACAAGCATGTTCAGTGCGACTTTTTTCAGGAGTACAGTCAAATATTACGGAATAATACTTAGCTAATATACATTTTTCTACTCCTTAAATGTTCAGCTATACTGTCATCAAATTTGGCAACCATTTCAATGAATTTCAGAAAATTTCCATTCATTGGCTCGTACAACTTAATAACTTTTCCTTGAAATGCTCAACATTGTTTACCAAGGTCGTTTACAACTTCTACTGTCAAAGTTAAAACCTTATACCAGTGTCGTTTCTCAGAATCTAACAATCGTTGATATGAGGCATCAATCATTTTATTAGCTTTAAATTTGTGGAAAAATTTTTCCATTGTTGAAAGTTTTTAATATGAATACTACTTCCTTCATGTCGATTCAAGGCTCTGGAAATATTTTGCCAGTCAGAAAAACTATTTCCTTTAAGACTAATACCGGTATTATCAAATAATTTACAGAGAAAGCAAAACAACGAGTTTGTTTTTGTCGAATAAATTAACCAGTCTCTGTTAACTTATTCGCAGTTCGGTAAAATTCGTTTATAATGTGAAATTTTGAAACTCCTACCACATTCGTTTCTGGGGAAATTAAAATCACAGACCTGAATTGCGCATCTTTCAACAAGTGTTTGTCGATCACTGTGTGATATCACATTAGGCCACATGGCAGGGTCATTACTAATAATGTACTTATCTACAGTGTTTTCTGCGTTGTTCCGTGTTATTTCTTGTAGAGTCTAGCCAATTGTTTTCTCCGCAATTACGTTTCGCTTGTCAACAGCCCTTATCAATAAGAAACTACTGCTTTGCTGATTCCTGCACTAAGTATCACTAATTTTATTGCTCTAGCAGCATTACAGTTTGAGAGGTAGATCCACTTTATTGTCAATGCCAGCACTTGCTAAATTAGTTTTATTGCCAGAGCAATATAACTTTCCTAGAATCTAATTGGAGAAACTTTAGAATTCTTATCCTTGTCAATAAGTATATAAAAAGTTCTTGTTAAGCTGCCGCCCCTTGCCTCTTGCATTACAATGTAATCTCGTTCAGATTTTAGAATGTCTTAGAATCTGATTTAACAAAACTTTAAAATTCTTATTCCTGTCCACGGTGATCGTCTGAGGTCTTTAGGTTTGACTTGACTGACGAAAAATTCTGAGTAGGCTATTATGTTGTTTTTTATCGTAAAATTGAGTGTTTTATAAATGAAACGAGAAGAACTCTACAACAGCATCTTTCAGTCTTTGCATGTAAGAGGAATCACTGATCAAATTTATTTTTCTCCCAAAATCACAATAATTCTGTGTGCCGATTATCCAGCTTGTTCTGACCATAGTCCTAAACCTTCTGAATGTTCGAAAAATGTTAAACAATCTTTAAGATGCTCAAATAAAAAACTTTAAATCCAGATATCACTCACCAACATTTTGACATCCTAGAAGATAATTTTGGTCAACCACGCAATTATTTACCAATAACTATTACACCAGAATCAAACGAAACACAAAATCATGAAACACTTGTTTAAAATTATCACATAACTCTCAGTCTTTTTCTTCTCTCTCAGTTTTCTTTTTCTTATTTTTTTTCTTCTTAATCCAAATACTGTAAAAAGAATGAAAATTGAAATATAAGAAACCTTTTCTCTCTCTCTCTGCTAGTATCATTCTGTACACTTACTTCTTCAACAATCAAGTTTGAGATTCTAAACTTTATATTGTCCACAACAAAAGTTTCATTTAATCCCTTTTTCTCGATCTGCATTTTAGCACGATCTACTCTTCTTTTTATCCAATTTTTGTCTTGTCCAGCTCATTGCTATGGCATTTGAACATAGACGCCATTGGTGAGATTAAATCTTTTAGGTTTTAATAAATATCTCTCATTGGAATCGGTATACTGAATTCTCCTTTCATCAACCTACAAAATAAAAACCAGTTTAAATTTTCCCATTTTTTAATCAATCCTCATAAAAATATATCAAATTATTCAAGAATACTCACAAGAATCAACCGGAAGTTTTCAAAAGTACAAAATTTCTTTGCAACTCTGTACACGCCTTTCTGATGCAAATTATATTCAGTGATAATTTCGTCACGCAAGATTTTTTGTTGTCCCAAACAAAAATCTGCCCAATGACGAGGCCCATAATAATTTTGACCTTCAAATTCTCCCACTCGAAATTCGTTTAAGCCCAATTTTAGATCCCAAACGTTCTCACACCATTTAAGAAGTTCGTACCTCTCTACAGGTACCACAATTTCCTCCTCATTTTGTACTCTATTTTGAATTCGTACCTCATTCTCTACAATTCGAACATCTTGCACAATGTTCCCTCTCATTTCAACTATTCCACTATTTTCATTTTCTGAAATTTCAATGTTCTCACTCAAGCTAGCAGGGCTATCAAAAATGAGATCTCCCAACTTAACTCATTTTCATTCCTTTCCTCCACACGTTCATTTCTTAACTCACTATTCACAACACTTGTTTCCGGAATTTCAAAATCTACCAACATTTAATTATGTTCATCACTATTAAAATCTGAATTCGAAATAAAATACTGGATACTACTTTCATCGTCGCACATCTTGCGGCTCAAAGAACTGGACTCAGACTAAATCTCTCTTGGACACTGTCCCTTTATTTTTCACACAAAAATCTCTTAAAACCTTCCTTTAGCAAAAAAGGAAAATAACCCTAAAACTTTCTAGTTTTCAAACCAAACACAACCCTCCCAACTAAATTATCCTTTAACCTTGCGCAACATGCACGCCAGGCCCAGGGAAAAACCAACATCCTGAGTTTTCAACCATTCCACAATTGTAACAGGAAAACGAATTATACCATGACAAGTCATAAAAAGTTCTTTTTCCTCTATCGTAAAACCCAAAAATCGATGCCTTTGGCTTCCAATAGTTACATATTTGGAACATTAAAATTCACTTATTCAAATTCAACCTATATTAAACGTTCACATTACATATATCATCATATTCATTTCGAATTAAATTTCTAATAAAAAAAAATGAAGAAACTACAGTAGACAAGAAACAGGGCATATTTAATTTGTTACAAATCATTAAAAATAATAATGTAAAATTGTTAATCAACAAACAAAAAAAAAAGAGAGAAGAAAAAGAAAAATCTTATGTCAGAACACTAAGTATTTAAGTCTTTAAACAGTTCTCAGTGTTCATTTTATAAAATTAAAGGAAAAGTCGAATTATATAATTATTTCTGTTGTCTGCGAACGAATGACGTCCAAATTGCCTACGAAAATCCAAAACCAGCGAAAGTGTTTGTTCGTCCTGTTTAGCAGAAATAATTCCAGAAATTCGTTCCGAATACGAATTAATACTAAGCAACCATTGTGCAATTAACACAGTTGAATTGTTCAATTGCGTGATATGCAAAATTCCAATCTGTATGTCGCGCAATCGGGCAATTGATTGCGAAGAATGTATCATAGGATTAAGACGAACCATACAATGGGATAGCGATTCCGATTCCGATTGTGATTCCGACTATGATATAAATTTAAAAATGGATGAAAATGAAGAAAATAGTGGCGATTACGACTCGGAAGCGGAAACGATAATTTTAAATAACAATGATTGAAAACAATAAAAAATCAAAGCAAAAAAAAGAGACAAAAATGTTCATTAAAAATTTCAAAAAAAAAACATTATAATTTACATTTATTGCATGATAGGTTATTTTCTTTTTCCGTATCTCTTTCTACTTACAAACTGTATTCATACGTCGGTTATACTCCTATTTTTCTGCACAATGTTTCAGAAAAATGGCAGTTCCGGTTCGTCACATCAACGCAACTACCATCGCTAGTCCAATTCATTTCAATTGAACGTTTACATTTGTTTAACTACTGAGGCTTTCAAATTGAAAAATTTCTATTTTTAACGTTAAAATCTAATATTTTTTTTCAAATTTTAGTTTCTTATAGAAACTTATATATTACATATCTTATAAAAATTGACAGTAAGGTACAAGCCGAAACGTTGATGCGGATTCTAAAAATATTTTTTGTAAAAATTTATATTTTTTTGTTTAATTTTGTACATTTCTACAATAAACTACCAGTATATAAAACATAATTTTACGTACATTTTCCCAATATTTCATCTTTTGTGAAATTAAAAGCGTTTTAATGACGTCAAACACCCAAATTAAAAAACTGTAAAATTCTGCAATTTTCTGTAATACCTTGTAGATTTTTACAACAAAGTAAAATAAATATAAATAAAAAGTTACAAAAATTTTTGAGTTGTAGAAACTTGTACTTTATTGTTAATTTTTTTACTTTTCTACAAGAAAATACAAGAAAAAATTAGCTATTTATATTTAACTGTATTTTTTTCTTAAATTTTGTACATTTTTTTACAAAAAAGTACATGTTTTAACAAAAAACTACAGTTGTAGAAATGTACTTTCTTTGAAAATTGTTTTCCACTAGGGAATTTCTTATAATTTTTTTCGCGATTCTAGAAAAAACATTATAAGAAAATCTGTATAGTAATAATGTTAAAATATTGAAAATTTTTTTATAATTTATTTAACGTTTTAATCTGTTTTAGTTTAGGATTACAGTATTTTCATCAAAATTCGTCTCTGCTGGTCAAATCCAACAGTTTTTTTTATTATAAATTGAAATGTTTATTTGTTGTAATATTATCTATTATATTTTTAATTGAAAGTTATCTTTTCTAGGTTAAGAATCCAATTTCTTGGTTGAGGGTTGAAAATTCAACTTCTTGATTGAAATGTGAACTAATTTCTCAAAAGTTCATTTTTTTGGTTGAAGATTCATAATTTAAGCTGACAATTCGCTTTTTTCTTTATTTCAAAATTAATTTTTTAACTGCAAATTAGACTATTGTGTTTAAAATTCAACTTGTTGATTGTAAATTAATTTTTCTTGTTGATAATTCATATTCTCGGGTTGGAAATTAAACTGTTTTATAGAAAATTATTCTTTTTGACTCTAAAATTTAACAAGTTGGCATACAATTCACCTATTTGGTACAAAATTAAACTGTTATGTAAAATTTTTTTTTTTGTAAATTATTTCTCCTCGATGAAATTTGGTTTTGTTTAATTTGTTGAAAATTCATCTTTTTCAGTAGAAAATTAATCTTTTTGGTATAAAATTCAAATATTTTGTTACGAATGTCTCTAATTTGTTGAAAATTCGTCTTTTCTGGTAGAAAATTAATCTTCTTGGTTGAAAATTAATCTTTTTGGTTGAAAATTTAACTAATTGGTTGAAAATTAAATTGGTTTGTTAGAAATTTGTTATTTTTGGTTCAATTTAACTTTACTGCTTTTGATTTAAAATAAAAATATTTTCTTCGTTAAAATATCAACCATTACATTCTTTACTAAGAATTTATTTTTTTTCGTTGAAAATTGAACTACTTGGTTGAAAATTAATCTATTTTATTTGAGGATTCAAGAATTTTGTACCAAATTCTTCATTTTTGTTTCAATTCAAGTGTTTTTGATTTAAAATGAAAATATTTCAACTGTTTTGTAGAAAATTCGTGTTTTTGGTTAATAAATTCAACTAATTGGAAAAAAAATTAAACTGTTTGGTCGAAAATTCGCTTTTTGTTGTTAAAACTTAATTCTCTTAGATGAAAAATTAATTACTCCATTTTTCGTTCAAAATTTATCTTTTTTAGTTTAAAAATTCACCTGTAAGGTTAAAAAAAAATAAAAACGAAAAAAACATAAACTGAAAATTAATCAAATATAATTTGTACAACATTAGATCCATATTTTAAACTATTTAATCGAAGGGTGATATTTTCTTGGTTGAAAATTCGTCCTTTGGAAGAAAATTAATATTCTTGGTTGAAAATTCATCTTTTTGATTGAAAATTTAAGTATTTGGTTGAAAATTTAACTCTTTTGTTGAAAGCTAATCTTCTTGGCTTGAAAATTCAACATTTCATATGACATTTTTTTCTTTCTTCACTGAAAAATATTCCTTGGTTGAAAATTCGTCTTTTTTATTTGAAAATTCATCCCTTTCGGCAGAAAATCATTTTTTCTGGTTAAAAATGCAACTGTTTGGTTGAAAATTAATCTGTTTAGGTTGAGGAATCATTTATTTTGTTGGAAATTTGTCCTTTTTAGTTTATTTTAATTGTTTTTGATTTAAAATGAAAATTTGTTTTGTTAAGAAAATAACCATTAAATTTTTTGTTAAAAATTCATCCTTTGGCAGAAAATTAATATTCTTCCTTCAAAATTCACCCTTTTGGTTGAAAATTCAACTGTTTCGTTAAAAGGTCATCTTTAAAATTCAACTATTCCTGTTGAAGATTCATAATTTTCTTTAAAAATTCATGTATTTTGTTGAAAATTCGTCTTTTTAGTAGAAAATTAATCTCGTTTGAAAATTCATGTTTCTGGTTTAAAATTCAACTATTCCTGTTGAAGATTCATAATTTTCTTTAAAAATTCATGTATTTTGTTGAAAATTCGTCTTTTTAGTAGAAAATTAATCTCGTTTGAAAATTCATGTTTCTGGTTTAAAATTCAACTATTCCTGTTGAAGATTCATAATTTTCTTTAAAAATTCATGTATTTTGTTGAAAATTCGTCTTTTTTAGTAGAAAATTAATCTTGTTTGAAAATTCATCTTTTTGGTTTAAAATTCAACTATTTCATTTCAAGATTCATCGTTTTGGTTGCAAATTTATCACTTTTGCTGAAAATTTCTTGTTCTTTTGTGGAAAATTAATTAAAAAAAAAATGTAAAAAATTTCCATGTAAAAAAAATAACTGAAAATTAAACTTCCATTTTTTGTATTATATGTACATATTTGTATGAGAATTCCTCTTTCTACTGAAAATTCAAGTATTCCATTTTTGGTTCAAAATTGATCTTTTTTGATGAAAAATCAACTATATGGTTGAAAATTCATTTATTTTGTTGAAAATCGTCTTTTTTAAAGAAAAATTAATTTTTCTTTTTCGTTAAAAATTCAACTACTCTAGTTAAAGGTTCATCATTTTAGTTTGAAATTCATCTTTTTGGTTTAAAATTCAGCTATTCCATTTGAAGATTCATCATTTTGGTTCCAAATTTATAACTTTTGCTGAAAATTTGTCTTTTTTATTTAAAAATTGAACTATTTGTTTGAAAATTCATGTATGTTCTTTAAAAAATCGTCTTCTTCCATAGAAAATTAATCGTTTTTGGTTCAAAGCCAACTAGTTGGTTGAAAATTGATAGATTTTGTAGAAAATTCGCTCTTTTTTGGGTAAAAATTTAATCTTCTTGGTAGAAAATGAAAGAATTTCGTTAAAAATTCGTTTTTTAAATAAAAATTAATTTTTTAATGTTCTCTCTGTTTCCCTCTCTCTCTGTTTCTCTCTCTCTCTCTCTATGTCGGGAGACTTGCATGAGCGCAAGGAAGAGTGTAGAGTACGCGATTAGCGGTACTTGTTCGCTCGTAAACGCGATCGATACCGTACGAGGCCCATACAAGATTTTTTTCCTTTCAGAATTCATAATGCTTTTTACGCAATGCACGTGGCTCTTGTAACGCTGCGAGCAGAGAGCATCCCACGCAATTCCTTATCCTTCTTATATACATACTTGTTCTCTACCTACTAGAATAATTATGAAAAAGAAGAAGATATTCCGGTTTATCCGAGTCAATAATCCGGGGATCTTTCTTTCTTTCTTTCTTTTTTTCTTTTTTTCTTTTTTTCCGTTTCATTTTCCATGTTTCCTTCCTCTCCTCTTTTTCTTTTAACTTTTTTAAATTACAGGCCTTGGACTCACTTCAGAGATCAAAAATAGTACAAATAGTGTCTTTTTTAATTGTATAAATTTTCTTTAAATAGTGAGCAGATGCATCAACTTTTAATATTGAATGGTACAATTTGTAGATAGTATAATAATATTATAATTAATAATTATAATTAATTATAATAAATAATAAATACAGGTATACAATTCATATTGCCAAAAATTTCATAAAGATTTCAAATTTTTGGCAAAGATTTAAGATAGATTTTACATAGACTTCACAAATATTTCAATGATTTTTCAAAGATTTTAATAATTTCACAAAGATTTCAAAAATTTTACAAAGCATTCAAATATTTTGCAAAGATTTCGGATAGATTTCGAAGATTGCACATAGACTTCAATGATTTCCCAATGATTTCAAAAGATTTCGGATAAATTGAAAAGGCTTCACATAAACTTTTCAGATAGGTTTTAAAGATTGAAAAAAAGCTTTTAGTGATTTCCCACAGATTTCATAAAGAATTCAAAGATTTGACAAAGGTTTCGGATAGAGTTGAAATATTTCATGAAGATTTTAAGGATTTCCCAAAAAATGCAAAGATTTCGCAAAGATTTCAGACATATTTAAAAGATTTCACAAATACTTTAATTATTTCACAAAGTTTTCAGATAGAATTCAAAGACTGAACAAAGCTTTCAATGATTTCCCAAAGATTTCATTAAGAATTCAAAGATTTGACAAAGGTTTCGGATAGATTTGAAAGATTTCATAAAGATTTGAAGGATTTCGCAAAGATTTAAACTATTTCTCTCGGATTTCAGATATATTTAAAAGATTTCACAAATACTTTAATTATTTCACAAAGCTTTCAGATTGATTTCAAAAATTTAAAAAAAAATTCAATGATTTCCTAAAGATTTTACAAAGATTTGGCAAAAATTTCACAAAGGCATAAATGATTTGTCAAAGATTTCAATAATTTCACAAATATTACCAAATTTAAGAATGGGATTAATTAAGTTATTCATTTAGAGATAAATATAATAACTAAAAAGTGTCGCATTTTCGCTCATTGTTTATTTATATAAAAAATAGAAAATTGTGAACATTTACAAATCTAATTTGTAGACGCTCTTGTGCATCTATTGCTGATCACTTCTAAGCAAAAAATTTGGAAATCGGTCAAGAATTGTAGGCTATAGGTGATTTTGAACAGTAAATTCCCGATTCAGCCCACTCGCGGGGACTGTTTTCTCGGCGCGCATCATTTCGTTTTACTAAGTTCGCGATATCTTGTGATATACAAAACAGAATAATATGCTGTTTGCGCAGATGTATTCCTTAATCCGTACGCAACAACCTTCTCACCGAAAGATCTCTCAGAATCAACGATTCGTACCTTTTTCACCTTGTTCAGGGGCACATTTCAAGCGGTCGAGCGCACGTCCCATTCTTCGATTCGTCCCTTCAATTAGGGGTTGTTTTGAGAATCAAATTTTATTATCGACCCAACTTGGTAGAATTTAACCTTCATGCTGTTTTCTGCCATTGAATGCCAAAAATCACACTAATATTAAATGTATATGTGGGGCAGAATGTGTCAACCAAACCATAAGTCCATTCATCAACCGGTTGGCAAGTTCGAGGGGTCTGAATTTTTAATTTTTTTAGGTGCTGTTTCACCTTCACGTTAGTGTAATCTCTTTTAGGATTATTTGATTGAAAATTTGTTATAGTGTGTTGAATAGCCTTTTTCGTGTACCTTGAGACAATCATCACAAGCTTTTTTTCCATTTCGATCTTTTCTTTCTGAAAATTGGAATTAAACGAGGGTATCGAAAATGGCTCATCGTCCCTTAACCTTGAGATAGAAACCAAACTGTAGATGTTTTTCAGCCGATGAATATAACAGCCTTGACCGTCCACAATTCATCCTCCTATAAGTATTCATCTTATATTTTTCGTGATGTCTAAACTTTAAATGATGGTGGTTGCTCTTCATGCGAGAGTTCTGCGACAATAGAAATATTATTTGAGCCGGCTGCTGGAAGTTCAATTCTTTCTCGAAACCTTCCATACATTGCTTTATTGATAGCGGCAGCGTTTCTAAAGTTTTAATTCATATATGGGCAGCTTCCGTTTTGAGACGCTTCGTCCAAATATCGAGAGAGTTGTTTGATTCTGCCGTTAAATACTTCAACGATAAAGCGATATTTTGTAACAAGCCTGGAACGATTAGCTTGTTGAACTGATAGTTGGCTTTCACCATAATCAACATATACTAACATCTTAAAGTTCGAATGCAAGTTGCGAAGTGGTTGAAGAGCATCACCGAAGCAACAATCGACGATTGAGAAATCTCCAGTGCAAGAAAAAGTAGGCACATTTTGGAAGTGCTTTATTATGTCTTGAATAATATTGGCATCATTATCAATCGTCTTGTAGGGAGCAAAGACGTCTAGAATATATCTGATAGCTGAGACAGCAACAAATGCTTTCACCAAATTCCTTTTCTTTTGAACGCTATATGTTTGACGCTCAAACTGATAGATCGATATTTTTTGTATATATGAGTAAGTTACATCTAATATCATAATCATCTTATCATTATCTGAAGAATAAAGTATTTGCACAGTTAAGCGAGAGCGTAAGAATGTCGATTTGGCCAAGAAATTATTTTCAGCCAAGTTTTTCTTCTAGATGACTTTGAAGAGTGTAAAAAAGTTATTGTTCGAAAGAGAAAAAATATTACAGCAGCGCTTTTGTCAATGATTCAATTTCAATTTTTATTTTCAGAAAAAAATCAACATCCCAAATAAAAAAAAACTCTTATGAGCATTAAAGTACATGAACTAAGATTTCTGAAACACTATAATAAAAGTCCCATCAGATGATCTTAAGAGAAGTAACACTAATGTGAATGTGTCACATTCACCTGAAAAAATGAAAAATACAGGCCTCTGTATATTGACAACCATTTATTATATTGACCTATGGTCTAGTGACTCAATGTAAGTCCACTAGGACTACAATTCAGCCAAGTATGAACCCAATAAAAAAGAAACAATCATTTTGGGTGGGAGCACTTGATGTATTCTGGGACCATCATCAAACTTGATTTACTGAAAACAAGCTTCAATTTGGCATCAGTCTCATTTAATGAGGGCCACGGGAAAAAGAACCACGTATTCTCGGTACCCTCCTTTCCATCTTTCTGATAATTTTCTGTCGAAATATTTATCTGCTGATTCAAGTTGCCCATAAATGTTATAATTAGACATTATTACATTTTGGTTTACATACTGTGAGAAAGTGTGATTGTCTGTTACTTGTTGCAGAGTCAAGTTTACAGTCTGAGGATACACGTAATGGCGCCACTTTTCCTGACATTCCTTGTGCCGAAACTTGCTATTCTCCGGTAAGAAATCATTCTCCTGAAAGGTCTAGGTCCAGGTCTCCTCCTGGCACATTTGATTGAATCCGCGAAAGTCATTTTTCACATAAAACCAATACCTTCTCATTGAGATGAGAATGTAAAAAACTATAAAGATAAATAAAGATAAATAATACAGAAGAAAATCACTTTGTCGGTAACAAAAACCTCGAAAAATGCCCATATATCTATATAAGGAGAAAACGTAGTTTTCAAAATATAAAAAGCGTTGTTTCAAGCTTCACAAGAATGATTTATTATAAATATATTCAAAAGAAAATTATTAATTAATTAATTTAAATTTAATGTTATTTATTCTTCCACTTAATATTTGTTTATTTATTATTTATTATTTTTTATCCAATTAAAAATAGATAAAGAAACCGCGATTTGTTCGAGAAATATTGAGATTTACGACAAAGTGTCACTTAACACATAGTGTCAATAGGAAAAATAGTAGAAAAATATTCAATATCTCAATATAATTGATACCATATGCTGTTTTAAAATCTTTTGAAATTTTCTGAAAACCTACGAAATTCGTTACAAAAAACCTTACAAATTTTCAAATCTCGTTAAATTCCCTGGAATCTTTTAAATATCCTAAGCTCTTTAAAATCCCTTGAAATTAGAAAATCCCTTCAATATTGTGAAATCCCTAGTAATCCTACAAAACATGAGTAAAATCTCGGAAAAAATCTAGAAATCTGTAATCTTTCGAAATTCCTTAAAAATGATGAGATCCTCTTAGATCCCATAAAATCCTGTTATATCTCATAATGCACCTTGAAATCATTGAAATCCACTGAAATCTATTGAAAACCATCGAATTCTGTTCAAAATTCTCAGATTTGTTTGAAACCCTTGAAATCTAAAAAAATTCCTTGTAATCTTAGGGAATCTTATATTTTCTTTTGAAATCCTATGAACCCATTAAATATGGTAAAATCCATTAAAATGTCTGAAATCCCTAAAATCTGTAGAAATCTTTAGAAATTGCTAAAAGTCCCGTGAAATATTTTAAATTTATAGAAATTTCTTATAATCTTATGGAATATTTTATTATCTTTTGAAATTATGCGTGAATCCCTCCAATATAAAAACCCTTGAATTATGATGAAACACTGACATTTCTGGGAAACTCTTAAATTTTTTTTATCCCTTGAAATCTCCAGAAATTCTTTATAATCATGTGGAATCTTTTAATTTATTTTGAAATCCTGTAAATCCCTCAAATATTGTACAATTTCTTGATATTTTGCAAATCTTCTGAAATATTATGAAATTATTTGAAATTTCTTTAAAAATGAAAATCGTAATGAAATCCGTAGAAGTTCCGTGAAATTTCATTCACTTCGTAAAGTTTTCTAGACATTCTTTGAAATTCACTAAAAACCCTTGAAATCTGTGAAACCTTTTGATATCTTTGACAACCTTTTGAAATCCCTTGAAATTGTTTAAATCTCTCAAAATCCCTTGAAATCTTTGCAATTCTCTAAAATCCATAGGAATTTGTTTAAATACTATAAAAACCTTGAAACTCACTAAAATCTATTCAAATCTCTGAAATCAGTAAAAATCCTTTAAAACAGATTGGAGTCTGTTAAAATCTTTTGAATCTCGTTGAACATGTTACTTTAGTCATTAAAAAAAATAGTACCGAAATAGTGGCATCGCTAAAAAAAGGTCAAATAGTGTAAATAGTATCCTGAGTCCGATCACTACAAAATTTTGTTATTCTTAGACAAAATAAATCAATTATATAATTTTATAAATTGAAGAATCAATCGATGAATTTAAAAATTTTCAAGATTATATTATTTTCAACAATTTAAAATTAGAAACATTAAAAATCGAACGCTTAAAATTTTGTTTGAACTGAATACTTCTTAAATTAGAAGTTGAATTATTTTAATTTTAAATAGTTTTGAAATCCTTAAAAAGCTTCAAAATTTTACTTCAAAATTTTGGAAAATCTAAACATTGTTTTAAATTATCTCAGAGCTTCTAAATATCTTTTAAGATAGTTCGAATTTTTCTGAGGATTTTTAGAAAATCCTGCAAAATTGAAAGCATTACCTTAAAATCTTCCAGATTCTTTTCTGATAATTTTATCAAATCTTTTTAAATATTCTCTTGGATTAATTTTTCAAAATAAAACATCATTTTGAATTTTCCTAGGAATCTTGAGAAAATGTTTTTATTCTTTTGAAGACTTTCAGAATTCTTAAAAAGTTTCTAATTTTTTGTTCGAAATCTGTAAAAATCTACATTTTGTTTTAAATTAGGTAGTGGCTATTTGAACCGAAATTTCTCTACGAAGAGCCGAATTTTGTCGGTACACACAGTTCGTTTAAATTATTTGAAATCATTTCTAGTTTTAAAATAATTTTGAATCTCTTCAAAACTCCTAAATGCAGCCGAACCTGGATTTAGCGCCGGTTTTGGGGCTGACCTTGACGTTAAATCCAGAGACTCGGAATTATTTTGTCTCTCTCCTAGTGTTCGCATTTTACTAACACTAGCTGCCATTACACAGCACTGATACAGCCTAGAAGGACCTGACAGGCATTTTCTGAAATGAAAAATGCGAGGGTGGGAAAATAGTTAGTAACAAATCGCACAGACTTTTCCTGTTGGATACACTGATGGCAAAAACTTTTTCGTAAACTCTGAAGAAAAATCCATTCAAAGTGCAATGTTATGTGTCGCAGAAATAATCATTGATATTAACATCATGATCTCTTATTAAATTTTATATGAATTTCATTTAATTTCACTGATTTTTCAGTTCATTTCATCTAACCTTTAGTCAAATCTATAAGCGTATTGAAAAATCCGATTTCAGTATCATTGATCATACACATTTTGGATTTTCGAGGAATGAATTCAGATTGAATTCTTACTTATTCCTGACAAACTCAAATAAAGTTTGGAATAAAATAGAAATTTTGATAGGATATAAATTAACTAGCACAAATTATGATTTGCGTCTAGGTTGAAGAAAGTTACTGAAAATCATGAATTTATTTACCAATATAATCGAAGATAACCGACAGGGATATGACGGCAGTAAAGGAAATCCACATCATTTCCAATCACAGAAACAATTTATTCAAGTATTGATGAATATTTTGATGGAAACCACAACTCTAGAATATTCTGGTGCTGTTTTAGATTATATAATAAGTCGCGTAGCCGTTATCTCACAGAAAATAAGCGTCAAGCTTGTTCTTATAAGATATTTACATTTCATTTAAGTCAGTTTTAAGATTAAAGTTTAGTTAATAAATGTGTTTAAACTAATCTCACAATTATGTAATCTTTAATATCTAAGAAAAGTCCGTTGGAAAAATTGAACCCCCCCCCCTGCAAACAAGTTTTGTGTTAATTGTAAAACACTTTGAATTTCGACTAAAATATTCGTCATTTTAGTTTTACATTAGTTTAACATTAAATTAATAGCGTAGAGGAATGTTGCTTACAATTACCATTCTAAAATTCATTAAGATGCTTGTAACGTTAGTTCTTTTCGAATTTCACGACACAGTGTATATATTGCTACAAATTTGTCACGATGTCACTCTTGGATTTTAACACATTTCTCTCTTCTTTTGGCGTTGGTGCAGAGGCATTACATCGTACTCTAATTGAATGGGTTTATTAGGGGGTAAAGTTTAATTGCTAATTTCGAATAGCTGATTCGAATTGACGTGATGAATAAGCCGAATGCATTGAAATCTAAAATCAAGTATAGAAGTAGTGGGACGATAAGGACGGCCGGCAGAAGACCTCGACGTGTCACTAAGAAAAGTCACAGCAGGTGAATAATTGACCGGAGAATAATGTTTGCCAGCAGATTTAGAAGGTTCAGAACGATGGACATGCGGGATAGAGTCACTATTAGGTTAATATTCAAAATTTAATCTTAACTCTGCAACAAGAAATATGTTGATATGGACTATGTGCAATTCATGAATGGGAATTCAGAAATGACAGACAGCGTGCAAAGCAGCGACTGAGTTTCTGGATATGAGTGCTATGAGACATCTTGACACCTGTAAGTCCCTGGGCGTGCCTTGGAGCCGAATTCAAGTTATTACATCAGTGGAGGAGTCTCTCCGAAGCTGATGCCATCGTCTTCTTCGACAGATTTGGTCTTCCAATCGATCAGCATTGAACAACGTATCTGCGACTATCATGCTTATTTGAAGTAGTTCCGTGGGAGGAGCACTAGCTTCTGGCCTTCGATATCGCCACGCGTAATATCATGCATATGCAGAAGAGCTTGCATATCAATTCGTGCTTTCCGTGATTATTTCCACTTTGGAAGGTTTTATGGGTCGCTGATTATGAATATCCCGTTAGGTTTAAAAAAATTCAAAATGGTGGATCCAATATGACGGACCATTTTTTCATAATTAGATCGGTATTTGCTTGAAGCTTGTTGCTCGGGGGGTTTAAGAGTCGATGATTAGAAGTATCCAGTTACATTTTGACAATCCGAAATGGTGGATCCAACGTTGACAGATGTTAAAATCCTTTCAGCTCTACAATTTTTCATAAATGGCTAAAAACGCCAAAGGTAGGGGTTTCGAACCCTATTTTCTCAAGAACGTGACGTGGCGGGAAGTTTTTGAATCCAGATTCATGTTCAGCACAAAGAATTCATCCAGAAATACTATGTCATCTTATTTGCATCAAAAGAATTAAAATTTGCAGGCCAGTGAAATGTTTAGAATTCACCAATAGTTCTACAATACAAGCGTAAGGTAAAATTGCAAACACAGTATATTGGAATGACGAAATTGCAAGGCATGTATTGTAAGTGGTATAAGGCATGAACCATTGTCGAGCGTTCCAATACATGTATTGGAATTCACCGAAATAATGGAATTCGTGGAATTCATGGAATTTAAGGAATTCACGAAGCTTACGGAATTCACAGAATTAATGAAATTCAATGATTTTATTGGCCATCAATTTTTAAAGAAAGCAGAACCATAAATAAACAAATTCTTAATTTTTTGCGAACATAAGTCGTTTTTGAAATAATTGAAATCTTTGTAACACCTTTGAAATCTTTTGAAATATTTGCGAATTCGTTGAAATCTCTTGAAGTACTTAAAATCTTTGTGAAAGCTTCCTTTAATCTTTGTTTGTGAAATCGTTTGTGTTCGTTTGAAATCATTGAAATTTTGTTAAATTTCCTCAAATTTGTTGAAACCTTTTGAAATAGTTTAACATCTTTGAAATCTTTGTGAAATCTTTCGTATTCTTTTGAAATCATTGAAATATTTGAAATCATTTAAAATCTTTATGAAATTTTTATGAAATCTTTAAAATCTTAGTGAAATCTTTTATATTCACTTGAAATCATTTAAATATTTGTAATATGTGTGAAATATTTTGAAATTTTAGAAATCTGGTTCACTATAATCATTTAAAAATCTTTAAAAACTGCAAAATATTTTTAAAATTTTCAAATCTTTGGAAATATTGGAAATGTTTATGAAATCGTTGAAATCTGGTGTACACGCCTTTTTAAAAATTTTTGAAATCCTTGCAATCTTTATGAAATGGTCGAAATCTTTGGAAAAGTTTTTTGTAATCTTTGAAATGTTTTGAAATGTTCGAAATCTGGTGTACCCTTTTTGAAATCCTTGGAATTCTTGTATTCTTTTGAAATCTTTATGAAATTTTTATGAAATCTTTGTGAAATCTTTTGTATTCACTTGAAATCGTTAAAATATTTTTAATCTGAGTAAAATCGTTTGAAATCTTAAAAATCTGGTTTACTATAACCATTTAAAAATCTTTAAAATCTTTGAAATATTTTGAAAGTTTTAAAATCTTTGGAAATGATCGAAATCTTTGTGAAATCTTTGAAATCTGGTTTACACGCCTGTTTCAAATCTTTGAAATCTTGATGAAATGTTCGAAATCTTTGAAATTTTTTTGTGAAATCTTTCAAATATTTGTAAAAATTTTTGAAATCATTGAATTATTTGAAATCTTAGTGAAATCTTTTCAAATTATCTAAAATTTTTAAAAACATTCTGGTGTACTGTACCCTTTTTCAAATATTTGAAATCCTTAAATCTATTCAAAGTTTCAAAAGCTTTGTGAAATTGTTGTGAAATATTTGAAATATGGTGTACACATATTTTAAAATCTTTTAAATATTATGAAACCTTTTGAAATCTTTAGTAGTGTCTTGTAATCTGGTGTAAACTCAAAAACTGAGTGATTCTAATTCTGGACCTAAATTAACATCGAAGTTTTCAACTAATAATTTTTATAATTTGTAATTTAAATATTACACAGAAACTAATCTTTTAACATTCTACATTAGCGGAGACGAAATTAAAAATTAAGGAATTATTCACAATGTTAAAGTCTGTTCATTACAATCTATAAAATAATTGATAAAGTCTACAAAAAATGCCCAGAAATCTCCTTATTTTCTCTGTAATAAGTGAAATATAAATTATACCTTGATAAATAAAAAACATTTCAGTAGCAAGATTTTTTCTAAACGAGATGTTTCTTTCATAATAGACTCAAATATTTAAATTACTTTTCGCGTTTAAATAAAATAACTGTATTAAAAGAAAAAAATTTAATTCAAGATTCTCGTGAAAAATTCAAGCAGATTTCGAGGTTTTCAAGGTTTAAAAAAATTCATGGAGATTTTGTGGGTGATTCTGAAACCAATCCATTCAGATTATTAAATTTGTCAAATAGGTAAAGAAAACAATCCAAAATATTTAAATGCATTTCTAAAGAAATTTCTAAAAGTTAAGACATTCTTTTTGCAAAAATCTACATAAAAAGAAGACTTCTTACAAGAAAATTGAGTAAAAATATGTAAAGTCAATTGAAAGAAATCTTAAAAATTCAATTCATAAACAAACCCTGCAGATTGGAAAGAATCATGAGTTTAGTGTCTCTATTTAAATTTTGTAAACTAAGATTGAAAAGAAATCCATTTTATTATGAATAATTTTTGCAGAAGAAGCAAAAAATGGATTCACAATTTAAAAATAAACTTCCAAAAAACCTCACTTTTCGGCTCATTAGAGACAGGAATAACACAATGAAAAAACATGTTTCGAAGTCAATTTAGACCTCATCAGGGATTATTTATAGGGAATAACTAAAGGTATGAAAAATTAATAAAACATGTAAAGAATATATTTGAAGAAGTGTTGATACAAAATTTGATTAAGTTCAATGTCACCAATTATATTTATTGAGAGATTGATTGCTTTATAAAGAAGAAATCTTTCTGTTATGTAGTCAAAGAAAATTACTGTAACCAGTTAATTACTCTATCCCATACTTTGTTATATCATGAGAGGTCCCTTTTTAAATTAATAGCCTTGTTTCCCTCTCTCTTTATGAATAACATCTCCATGAATTCTCTCTTTTATTAAATTTTTGGACAAACGACACAAGCTATGAAAAAAATTAATAGACAAAAGTTGCTCACACAAAACAGAGCTATACAAATTTTTCATAAATAATTTTTTTTGAAGGAGCGTAGTTTTTGTTTTAATCATAAATGAAAATCGCATTAAAAATAAAACAATTAAATTTGTGAAAAAAACGCACAAGAGACGAAAAAAAATTAATAGACAAACGTTTTTGACCCAAAAATGATCTACAAATTGTTTCTAAACGTTTGTTATAAAAATTTTCTTAGAACCACTTCACGCTAGGATGCGAATTTTTGGTTCAAATCGTAAGAAATAACATGGAAAATAAACAAATTATATATATGGAAAAACGACACAAGTTGCAATGAAATGTTTCATAACAAAAAATTTGTTTCCAATAGGATGCGCACTTTTTTTAATTATAAAAAAAAGACAATGCAAATACATTTGTTGGATTGTACTTTGGTATACTTTTTTAGTGTCCTAAACTAAATGCCAAGTTCGTTAGCCAGCGATTATGGGTAAAAATTGAAAAAGTTACAACATTTTCAAAAATTTGTTAGACCACTTTTTTCCAGATTCAAAAATTCTCTTTTTGGTTATTCGAAGTACTCAAAAATACAAAGAATTTCTCCTAATGAATTTTTTGATAAAAAAAAATTACCAGAGTTATAGCATTTACAAAATTAAAAAAAAAAACGAAAATGAAAGTTGAATGTCAAACAAGGCACGATATGAAAAAAAGTCAAGAGGAGAAAAATGATGCTTTTTGAACACCCAACCCTACAAGATTGTCATATTAACTTTTCGAATTTTCTTGAAAAATAGAAAGTTCAAATTTTGATCGCACAAAAAATAATGAAAAATAAAAAATTTCATGTTGCACTTAAACTATACAAGATACGAAAAAATATGAATAAAAACAAATTGTGCATTCAAAAAAGATCTACAAATTTGTTAATAATCACGTACAAAATTTGTTATTAATTATTTTTCGATAGGATGCAGGGTTTTTGTTTTATTCGTAAAAAACAACATTGAAAAATAAAAAGTTTAATTTCAACTTTTGGAAAAAAGTTTCTCATCCAAGAAAGATCTACAAATTTGTCATCAGTAATTTTTTTGATAGGACGCGTAGTTTTTGTTTTAATCCTAAAAAAAGTTACATTAAAGATAAAAAAATTACATTTTTTTAAAAAACGACACAGGGTACGAAAATAAATTAATATACAAAAGTTGTTCAACCAAAAAGGATCTACAAATTTCTTATTAATCATTTTTAGATAGAACAAGTAGATTATCTTTTAATCGTATAAATAACAAAATAAAAAATTTAACTTTTGGACAAACGACACAAGAGACGAAAAAAATGAAAAGACAAAAGTCGTTCAACCAAAAAAATCTACGATTTTTTTATAAATTCTTGTTATAAAAATAGATTGGAAATTAAAATTAACATTTTTTGAAAAAGGACACAAGCTAAAATAACATGCTATTTAGCAAAATTTTTTGCCTAGATTATATCTTTACAAATTTACTCAAAACGACACAAAGCTCGGATGCGTATTTATAGTTTAAATCGTAAAAAATAACATTGAAAATAATGAAATTAAATTCATGGAAAAACGATACAGGTTACAATAAAATGATTAATAACAAATTTTTTTTTACATTCTCATCCAGAGAAGGTATTAGATTTGTGTAAAATTTGAGCCCCCCCCCCCTGGCTTTTGTCCAATGTCCACGTTTTGAGACTCCCTGAACCAAAACAACAGGTTTGACTAATGTGTCTGTCTGTATGTATGTCTGTCTGTGAGCACGATAAATTTCGAAAGAATTGACCGTTTGGATTTGCCTTTAGTATACTCTTTTAGTCTTCTGAATTAAAGGTCAAGTTAGATAGCCAGACATTTTGGATGAAAATTCAAAAAGTGAGCGGATTTTGAACATCTTTGAGACCATTTTTTTCAAAATTTGAGAATTTTCTGTGCGGCTGTTCATAGTACTCAAAAATTCAAACATGTTACTTTTTGCATGCCCTACAAGATTATCATAACGAATTTTGGAATTTTCTTGAAAAATCGAAAATTCACATTTTTATTGCACAAAAAATAATGAAAAATCCAAAATTTAATTTTACGGTCAAATTATGCAAAGTACGAGAAATGATAATTAAACAAAAATTGTGCACTCAAAAGAGATCTACAAAATTTGTTATTGGTCACATTTTTATAAGATGTGTAGTTTTTGTTTTATTTGTAAAAAATAACATTAACAGTGCAAAAATCTGCCCGATAAGTGGGCACATTCTCATCAAAACTTTGCTTATTTAATTTCTTTCCCATCTCATGTACAGTTTTCAAAATTATTCAAAAATTATTAAAAAATTTATCATATATATGATCCAAAAACGACTTAGATACTTTTTTTCTCCCCTTTTCAGATAGTTGGAAAAAATCGACGCTGTTGCCATGACGCAAGCTCGTAAACAGCAAAGAAACTTGCACATGGCATACATTGACTACAAGCAAGCGTTCCCTTCCGTACCACATGACTATTTGCTTAAAGTCTTAAAAATATACAAAATTTGCAGACGCATCATTGATTTCCTAAGTCCTGCGATGATGCTTTGGGGTACAAGAATCAAGTATTTTGATCATGGACAATCAAGGATAACTAAATCAATACGCATTGCGACCCACTGAGCACAACCCACTGAGAAAAACACTAAATAGCATAACTCATGGGTTCCGAATGCATGATAACGAGGGTGGTCTTCAATTGGCCCATCGATGGAAGTGATACATGGATGACCCGAAGCTATACGCTAGTTTGGACCAGAAACTGCAGCAAGTGATCGATGTCACAGAACAGTTTTCCAATGATATCCACATGGAGTTCGGACTAGATAAATGCAGAACAGTGCATTTAACCAGAGAAGAATGAGGGACCGCAGAGCTAGAAAACGATTTCGAGAATGGCATCGAGGCAATGACTGAGGTGAAGCCATATAAATGCCTCGGTATTCTCGAATCTAAGAGTATTCAGCATATGGTAGTTGAGAAAAACCTAACGACTTCCTTCACTAATAGACTCAGATTGGTTCTGAAGAGCTCTCTTAACTCGGCAAACAAGATCAGGGTGATCAACACCTATGCTATTCCTGTCCTCACGTACTCCTTTGGGCTCATCAAATGGTCGAACACCGACCTCGAACGATTAAACAGAATCATCCCTGTAGAAATGACGAAGCACCGAATGCACCATAATAACTCGGCGATTGAAATGGTAGTTCTACCAAGACATAGAGGGGGTAGGGGCACTGTAGATGTCAGGAAACTGTGTGCGTCACAAGTTATACAGTTGCGAGACTATTTTAACAGCAAGCGAAATATTATGCTTTACAACACCATCTATAAAGCTGATCTTGACGACACGCCCTTCAATTTGTCCTCAGAGCAGCCCTTAAGTACCAGGGCAGAAACCATAGAGGAACTAGAAACATAATGGATGCCTTTCTATAGATACATTCCAATGCCCGTTTTAGAAAATGAAGATCACATCTTATATTGGGATGTTACTATCCAGACGGATCATTACAACCGAGCCAATTGACCGGACATCGTAATGCGAGAAGAAAAAAGGTGGAAGAGTCTACATCATCGACATTGCTTGTCCACTTAACCGAAATTTGCAAGCAACCTATACAACCAAGATCCACAAGTATGGCGAACTAAGGCATGAAGTAAAGACAATAAGAAGGAATGTGAAACATGCATCTATTCATCCCATTGTGATTTCGGCTACAGGCAATGTGCATGCAAGACGCACTGAACATCTACAATATTTGAGATTCAGTAAGGTACTGGCAGCAGCTCAGAAGGCGGTTTTATTAAACACCTGTCTCATTGTAAGAAACTTTCTGGACCATCAGGAAGCTCATCAGTCACTTGACTCAGTCCCTGGCTATGATGGAAAACCGGGTTCTTTTTAACCCGAGAACAAGTTTTAAAAAAAACAATAGTGCGTAGGGATGTGGCCACCATATCGCCCGAGAGCCTCGGCTCTTGCAATACGACCGAGCTGAGGCGGCGACCAGGCAATGGTCCCGGACAAACGCGAGAACATCGATTAAAGTGGTCTGACCAACTCAGGAGGGACATCCTAACCTGTTGGCACAGAAACTCACCGGCGCGAAGAGGCTTCATGCAGAGGTTACATGAACGTTGGGTCAATATGCACCCGGAATATGCTCACAAAACGCATCAGTATTTAAGAGATCAGGTATTCTTTTCGCGAAAGAAAACGGATATGAAGCTCTTTATCGGGAAGAAAAAGAGCAACATCCTCCAGCGAGCATACCACCCGTTCCAGCAAGACCACCTTTATAGATAGCCGATAATGCGAACAATAGAATTAGCGATACTTCAGTACGCCTGAGTAAGACTCGCGATTATATTTCACAGCTTGAGTTTAAAATTGAAACGGCGAGACGGCATGCATCAAACATTCACTGCGAGATCAGCTACATAACATCAAATGAAAAATTCACTCCAAAAGTTAGGGCACTTGCTCAAAACTTAAGAAAAGCAAATCACGCGCTAAACAAGTGTAAACTGTTGGCCATCAAGCAGCACTGGACGCAAAAAATTAGATCTCTTTCAACAGCGAAACAGCGCCTTGAAGATCGAGTAAAATGGATTCAGGAAAATTCCACCTTTTCAACTCATCCTTCCCGTCTGCTCAATAAAACGCCACGTACCATTAAAAATCTGCCTAGCGGAGAAGAGATTCAAGTCTTCCGGGAGAAAGTGTATGAAGATACTTATCAGCTAAATGAAGACGCTTGAGATATATCACTCTTTCGTAACTTTTGCCAAAGGCAAAGGTTGCAGGCTCCAGAGGAAGAGTGTCCACTAATTACTGTTACCTGGACCGATGATTGAGACATATGAGCAAAATTATACTTTATTGAGTGACGTTTTTTTTTTTTTTACTTAAATATATTTTATTCTTCTATTTAGTGTGACAGCTTCAAAGAAAGTGTGTAACATATTTCATCTTTAATATTGTAAAAGACTTTTCTCTATATTTCAAAAGAAAAATGGCCAGTCTGAAGAGAACGGTGATGAAAACTCGGAAGAGATTGAGCAACATATTTTCTCTTCACTTTCAATTGGATTTAAATTTTCTTGGTCACAAGAAAATCAGCCATTCCAATCTGAAGGGAATATGGTTGAACATGTAGAAGAACGTCAGCATGTTCTTATATTTTAATAAATCTATGCCTACGAAAAAAACTCCTGTATCGAAACCTTTATTACTTTTTAAGCGATTCTAATTCAATGTTTATATTTCTTCTAAAATATCGTTTATAGAGTAGATGTTGTACTTTTCATTTTTTATAATATCTTTGCGTATTTGTCACAGCGAAACGGAAAAAAAATTTACTTGAGAGGGTGGAGGTAGAAAATATGAAGGACGCGGAAAAAATAAACATACGTATGGAAGAAGATGGACCTGCAGTCAAGAATTTCAAAATCAGAATAAGGGATTAACCGAGCCAGAAGGAAAAGAAGACACAGATTTTGATTTATAAGAAGGTAATTTATGATAAAATGTATTTATTTAAGGCAAGATATCAGAACACTCAATATAATGTTAACGTAAGTAAATTTGTATTACATTTTTTAATTAATAGATGACCAAGCTACTGTATACCGCGGTTCTAGATGTCGTGGACCAGTTTGTAAAGGGAAATAAACGGCTCCAGTAGCAAAAACAGGTAACTATTCCTCATCAAAAAAGAAATTTAAATACATAAATGATATATTAAAAGATCAAATTAAATTTACAACTTACTTACACTGGTACAGATTTAAATTTACGTAGAGTCTATTAATTCGTATACCGGGAACCAGCAGACCACGTCCCAGAGCCAACATGTCACTTTTCCTTACGGCCACCCGAGGCACTGACGCTAACTATTAACCGCGTGAAATGAAACACTTGCCCGGAGGCATCGAACAGTACGGGCTGAGAGCAAATTTCTAGAAAGGTTACCTTGTAACCACCTAGCGATGTCTTCTTTTGTTCGAGCCAGCCTTCTCAATTCGGTAATGGACAACGCTGACGCTGATTACAATTAAATGCGCAATAATACATGTCGTATAAAATAAAAATTATTTTAATGTTTCAATGAAAATTAAAGTTTAATGCTTCTTACATTTTGTGCACTAATTATTAAAATAATAATAATAATCAATTAATCAGTTCACAAAATATAAGAAGGGCATTTTTTTAAAAAGTTTTTATGGAATTATTTTAAATGTTATCAATAAATAAATTGTCTAAAAATGCAACTTTGAATGAAAAAATGTAACGTTAAGATTAATTGAATTTTCTGGTATTAGATTAAAAGGTTATTAATAAATCTTTCCAGAAATGAAACTTCAACTTTAAACAAATATATAAGTTAAAAATTATTTAAATGTTCCAATGAAAATTATAGTTTAATGCTTCTTATTTTGTGAACTGATTACTTAATTATTAGCTGATTAATTTTTCTCACAATATTGAATTACATAGAGATTAAATTTTGATTTGTTTTAATTGAGTACATAAACTGATTATTTACTTTAAGGTTATGTAAATAAATATTGGCTATAATTTGTATGATGTAAGTTTATTTATATTCGAAATACCTGTTTTTCCAATTACGTAATTTTTGTCAATGTTTGTGATATTGTGAAATGATTCTCTAAATTTGATTTTCTAAATTACATGTGAATATGTTTTCATTTTTTTCGAAAAAAAAAGATTACTAAAAAATGAAGTTTTCAGAAAAGAAAGTGAAAATTAAAAAAAAAGTGTGAAGTAAAAATTATTTTAACGATTAAATGATAATTATAGTTTAATTCTATTTACGTTGTGAAACTGAGAAGTTTACTTATATTTAATATACCCTTATTCCAATCACATAATTTTGCAAATATGTCTGATGTTGTGAAATGATTATATGAATTTAATTTTAAACATCATGTGTAAATATGTTTTAATTTTTTTCTGAATTTCGTGTAAAAGTTTACTATTAAATCAAATTTTTTGAAATGAAAGTAAAAACTGAAAAAATGTGAGGTAAAAATTATTTTAATGTTTGAATGAAAATGATAGATTAATGCTTAAATGAGTATCTGATATCAATTTTCAAAATTATATTTACATATTATGTTTTAATCTTTTCGATAGTTAGTATAAAAGTATATTAAGAATTTTAATTTTCATAAATGGAAGTTCAAGTAAAAAAATATATATAATTAAAAGTTTGTCATAAGGACAACCGCAGGATTTCGCCGGGAGCAGGTGCTAATCTTAAAAATTGCACTTGCTCCCACACACTATGTGCACGAATATGAATCAATTTTATGATAAAACTAAACAAGATATAGACCTGTTTGTAACCACCATCGACACATATTGTAATGCGGTATATGAATGTTTTATACGTGAAGGCCCAATAAATAAATATAGTAGTATAAAACACATGTAATAAATGTACAATATGCATACGCATTGTAGCTATGTAAATGGTCTTTGACCGATTAGCTTAATAAACTGAAATGAAAAAAAAATTCAATGAAAATGTGTATGATGTAAGAACAAGTCTGGTCACTGATCTAGACAAAAATGGAAAACAGATGGTAGAGAGCTTTGAAAAAAATGTGTTTTTGGTCCTGAATGTGAGAACTAAAAGCGATTACTCAGCTCACTGTACATGCCTAAAAGAAAAAAGTTCTGCAAATATAGATTTTGCCTGGTCTAATAGCGTAGGAATGCAGTCAATCGAGGATTTCCAAGTGCTGAGAGTTCCAACTCGATCAAATCACTTTCCTATAGCACCCCTTTTTTTAAGTAGAATAATGACTTTGCTGATAAATTTGAAGAAACTATCCAGTAACCTCCAAATATTAACTCGGCAATGTTGTCGATAGATGATCTTTCAAAAAATGTTTTTAATGCTATTAAAGAGACTGTAAAACATTCTAAAAAACTGAGTCGTTCAAAGCCATGGTTTGATATACAATGTAGAAAAAGTAAACAATATATGAAACAAGTACTTAAGAAATGCGAGGAACGAAAATTCAATCCTGATGTGTTGATTTGTACAAACTGTAAAAAAGTACATACAAAATTATTAGATTCCAAGAAGGAAGATTACAAAAATTCCTTATTAGATTCTCTCGCGAATGCAATCGACTCTAATCAATTCTGTAAAATAGTAAATAGCTATCATTTCAAACCTTCATATAATGATGATATGAACTTAAACATATGGGAATGGTACTCAAAATCTCTCTACCCAGTCCGGGATCCAAATTCTTACTTAATACCAAATAATAATTTTCGAAATCCTTATCTGGACTCACATATAACCTCTTGATGAAACTATTTCAAGCTTGAAAAAATAAAAACATGGTAAGGCCCCTGGTCCGGATGGTATTAGCTATGACTTTTTAGAAAATTTGCCCGGCAATCTGATCCTTTACTTCAACTCGTTATTTAATAGAATAATTGATGAAGAATAGGTACCAATATCGTGGTCTCAAACATTTCTTAGAATGATACACAAGAAAGGGAATGTAACTGATTTAGTTTACTGTATCTAGATTTCATAGAAAAAGTTCAAGCCACCTTTTATAAGAGAATTCTACATATTCCACAAGATACTACTGGATATGCTTCTAGATTAGAAATAGGTGGATCCCAACTTGCAGTTAGAGTTTTTGGTTCAATTCTCAATTGGATAGAGAAAATTCTCAATCATCAAGAATAAAACCTGCAGTTTGAATATTGATAGTCATTGTGTCTACTGGCATGAAAATAGTTTTAATACCGAATCTGTGTACCACCTTTTAGTAAAATGTCAATTTTTTAAAAGTATAAGTTTTCATGTATAAGCGAATGTAGGGATATGTGTGAGATAAGGAATGCCTGGCTGAATATTCTAGAAACCCCAAAAAAATTCTATCAAAAGAATTATTATGTTCGTTAGTAAGTTTCACGAATGAGCATTATAATTAATTATATAGTTCAAGGTTTTTTGATTTGCTTCCATTGTAAGTAAGATTGACCTCCTCTGGGGTAATGTTTACCATCAACCTTTAATGTTAGTTTTTGTTTTTATTTATTAGAATAACAGTCTTGAAATTGAACTGTAACCTATTTGTATGAATCAGATGATTCTCAAATAAATAAAGCACTACTACTACTAGTTGAAAATGTTAATATTTTGCTAAAAATTAGTCCTTCATTGTTTGAAAATTATTGTTTTCTCCTGAAAAGGTAACTATTCCATTTTTAATTAAAAATGTTCTTTTCTGGTTGAAAAACATGTATTTTGTCAATAATTGATCTTTTTTGGTTGAAAATTTATCCCTTTTGGTTAAAAATGCAACTTTTTTGCTTGAAATTAATCTGTTTTGGTTGTGGATTCAACTATTTTGTTGAAAATTCGTCTTTTTTAATAAAATTAAACTGGATTTTATTTGAAATTAAAAGATGAAAAAATAATTTTTTTTGTTGAAAAATTAAGAACTTGGTTATTGATATATATATTTCCATTACTTAGTTTACATTTGAACTACGCACTTTGTGAAAAATTATTTATTTTTTCGGTTGAAAATTCAACTATTTGGTCGCAAAGTAACTTTTCCTAAAAATGTATATTTTCGGGTTAAAAATTCAGCTGTTTTGTAAAAAATCGGTCTTTTTGGTTTGTCCATACACTTTTTTTCTCTATATCAAATAATTCTTACTTTTGCCCCTGTTTTCAAGAAACTTCCCTTTTTTCTCGTTTTTTTTTCACATAAAACCAATACCTTCTCATTATGATGAGAATGTAATAATTCATTATGTTTTGTGCGAATAAAATTTGAATTTTCGATTTTTAAAGAAAACTCAAAAAGTGATCATGAGAATCTTGCAGGACTATCAAAAAGTAACACTTCTCTCCGTCTGACTTTTTTTCATATCATGCTTTAATTCGGTTACAATGTTAATTTTCTCTTTATTGGGGAGATTTCGACGCAATTGTAGATCTGTTAATTTTGTTTGTATTGAAAAAAGTCGTGGAAATAGATTGTTTTAATGCTTGCGTACTACGGGCGCCCGTCCATAGAATTTATGAATTTTGAAAAAAAATGGTCTGAAAATTTTTGAAAGTGCCCCAACTTTTTGAATTTATATTCAAAATAACTGGTTAACGAACTCGATCTTTCTTTTGCGTCTCTGAAACTGTGTACCTAAGCACAATTCAATCAGATTAGTCTTTCAAAAGTTATGCGATGTACAGACGACGACGACGACAGACACCGATGTAAAAACTATATTTTCTGATTCAGGGGGCCTCAAAATGTCGACATTTCATGGAATCCACCAAAGTCATTCGTGACATAAAACCAATACCTTCTCATTATGATGAGAATGCAATAATTCATTATGTTTTGTGCGAATAAAATTGGAATTTTCGATTTTTCAAGAAAACTCAAAAATTAATCATGAGAATCTTGTAGGACTATCAAAAAGTAACAATTTCTTCTTTTGACTTTTCTTCATATCATGCTTTAATTGGCTTACAATGTTAATTTTCGCTTTTTTGGGGATATTTTGAAAATGCTGTAGCCCTGTCAATTTGATTTGTATTGAAAATACTCTCGAAAATAATTTGTTTTAATTTTTTAGCACTACGGGCGGCCGTCCATGGAATTTATGAATGTTGAAAAAAAATGGTCTGAAAAATTTTGAAAGTGCCCTCACTTTTTGAATTTCTATCCAAAATAGCTGGTTAACGAACGCGACCTTTCTTTTTCGTCCCTGAAACTGTGTGCCAATGCACAATTCAATCAGATTAGTCTTTCGAAAGTTGTGCGACATAAAGACGACAACGACGACGACAGACGAACAGACACCGCGTAAAAATTATTTTTTCTGACTCAGGGGGCCTCAAAACGTCGACATTACATGAAATACACGAAAGTCATTTTTCACATAAAACCAATACCTTCTCATTATGATGAGAATGTAACAAGTCGTTACGTTTTGAGCCAATAAAATTTGAATTTTCGATTTATCAAGAAAACTCAAAAAGTGATAATGAGAATGTTGTAAAACTATCAAAATGTAACACTTTTCTTCTCTTGACTTTTTTTCATATCATACTTTAATTGGCCTAAGATGTTGATTTTCGTTTTTTTGGGGAGCTATCAAAAATTCTGTAGCTCTGTCAATTTTGTTTGTATTGAAAAAAGTAGAGGAAATAATTTGTTTTAATTTTTGAGTGCTACCAGCGGCCCTCCATGGAATTTATGAATATGAAAAAAATGGTCTGAAAAATTTTGAAAGTCCCCTAACTTTTTGAATTTCTATCCAAAATAGCTGGTTAACGAAATCGATCGTTCTTTTTCGTCCCTGAAACTGTGTGGCAAAGCACAATTCTATGAGATTAGTCTTTCGAAAGTTATGCGATATACAGACGACGACGACGACGACGACGACGACAGACGGACAGACACCGACGTAAAAACTATTTTTTCTGACTCAGGGGTCTCGAAACGTCGACATTTCATGGAATCCGCGAAAGCCAATTTTCACATAAAGCCAATACCTTCTCATTATGATGAGAATGTAATAATTCATTATGTTTTGTGCCAATAAAATTTCAATTTTCCATTTTTTTTAAAATATCAAAAAGTGATCATGAGAATCTTGTAGTACTATCAAAAAGTAACACTTTTCTTTTCTTGAGTTTTTTTCATATCATGCTTCAATTGCCTTAAAATGTTAATTTACTCTTTTTTGGGGAAATATTGAAAATGCTGCAGCTCTGTCAATTTTGTTTGTATTAAAAAAAGTCGTGGAATTAATTTTTTGTTAATTTTTTAGTACTACGGGCTGCCGTCCATGGAATTTATGAGTTTTGAAAAAAAAAGTGTCTGGAAAATTTTGAAAGTGCCCTACCTTTTTGAATTTCTATCCAAAATAGCTGGTTAACGAAATCGATCTTTCTTTTTCGTTTCGGAAACTGTGTGCCAAAGCACAATTCAATCAGATTAATCTTTCGAAAGTTATGCGATGTACAGGCGACGACGACAGGCGGACAGACACCGACGTAAAAACTATTTTTTCTGACTCAGGGGTCTCGAAACGTCGACATTTCATGGAATCTGCGGAAGTCATGTTTCACATAAAACCGATACCTTCTCATTATGATGAGAATGTAATAATTCATTATGTTTTGTGCCAATAAAATTTGAATTTTCGATTTTTTAAATGTCACTCAGACAAATAACATCACTTTCCAACATCTTTTATAAATTATAATTATAAATTTTAATTATAAATTATAATTATAAATTTTAATTATAAATTATAATTATAAATTATAATTATAAATTATAATTATAAATTATAAATGTAAATTATATTTATAAATTATAATTGTAAATTATAAATTATAATTATAAATTATAAATTGTAATTATAAATTTGGTGGTAGGAGGGGGACCTACAGTTTAAGGTGAGTTCCGAACGACCAAGAGCAACAGCTTTAAGTACATAGAGAACCTTTTTCTGTAGAGATACCAGTCCCACGACTCTCCGGAGATGAACAACTCCCTTGCCAGGATAGTTTTCACCGCATGGGCCGTCGAGGTTCTTCCAGATTGCGAGGCGGGAATAGAACCCGCACGCCGACGGAGAGGGTCCGAAGCCTACGACCGTCGTCCCACTTGAATTTTGAAAAGTATTCTTAACAATTTAAAAATTAATAATTTATATACGATTTAATTTTGTTAATAATTTATATTCTACAGTCATTATGTAATAAAACACAACTCTGCATTTTTCTTTATTAGACACAAAAATTTCCTTATCCTACTTATTTATATTATTGAAAGTCAATAGATTTCTTGCAAAAAGGTTTGCTGATGCATAGAAAAAATCAATTTGAGTAATTTAATTAATTTTTAAGGCAAAGATTTCAAGGTCTAGAGGAATAATGTCCACTTATTACTACTGAAGAAGTGAAGAATGTGATCACTAGAACTAAAGACTTTTCAGCGCCAGGGCCAGATAAAATCAACAACTTTTTTGGAAGAAGTTCGCTTCCACGCACTTTTACTTTCTACTTTCTTAATCGGAGAACAACCCGTCCCGCAGTGGCTAGTATAGGGACGCACGGTATTGATCCCTAAGAACGGAGATTTGTCAAGTCCAAAGAACTACAGACCCATAGCTTGTTTAAACACCAGCTCCAAGCTATTCACTGGCATCCTCGAAGAGAGGATATTAACATCTATCGAGCCGGTATGGAGTGCAATAGTTTAACAACGTGGATGCAAGAGAGGTTGGCAGGTTGTAGGGAGAACCTATTAATATACAGGTGTATTACCCAAGACTCGATCAGGTATCGATGCAATCTGTCCATGGCTTGGATTGACTACCGTAAGGCATTCGATAGCACGAACCGTGAGCTACTTATTAAGCTCTTCGAGTGCCTGGAGGTGCATAAAAGAGCTTATGCTCTTGTGGCGAACAAGATTTGTCATATCGTCTGACAAAAGACAAGTGACTACCATCTATATCACATATAAGAGGGGATGCTTCCAATGAGACTTTCTAAGTCCGATACTTTTCTGCATGTCCTTCTTGCCTCTATCTATTGTGCTCCGAGGCAAAAGCTCTACATACCTATGTGGCCCGCCGTACATACTTATATGCATATTATACTTATATACATATTTACTTACTCAATATAAAACAGGAAATAGAACCAGAAATCTGATATACCATATAACTAAAATCATCCACCCTCGTTACATCGAGACATTAAGACCAGCTATATTGGATGAGATTATAGACGCCTAACGGCAGAGACTTGATGTTCTTACTGATAGACTGTGTCGGTACAAGAAAAGTAGTGCAAGAAGGCAACAAAATCGAACCTTTCAGGTAAATGGAAGAAGGTTCTACCGTGAACTGAGTGTAAAGCAAAACAACCAGCAAGACACCAACGTGCCTCCAATGCAAGATATGACAACTATTAGTCGGCTGTTTGGGGGAAAACGAACAGAAGCAATTTAAACTCTGCGTGGTTCCAACTAGAGAAGTCAAGAGCTAGAAATAATCCCGAAATGGAGCTGACTAACATCACAGCTTCAGATGTTTCAACGGTTTTGAAAAGAAAAAGCAACTGGAAAACTCCAGGTCCGGAAATGGTGCACTACTTCTGGCACAAGTACCTGACTAGTGTGCATCCTGCGTTGGCACGGTGATTTCAGAAGATCATTGAAACACCAGATCCGAGGCCAGGCTTTATGCTCCAGGGTAATACGTATATGTTGCCTAAAAAACCGGACGCTCAAAATCCATCTGATTTTCAACCGATAGCCTCTCTTCCAACAATATATGAATGCCTTACAGATATCATAGCAGATAAGGTATATTCTCACTGTGACGAGAGTGACATCCTTACAGAAGAACAAAAAAAGGATGTTGTAAAAACTCGCTGGGCAGTAAAGATCTAGTCACCATAGACGCTGTTGCCTCGACGCAAGCTCGTAAACAGCAAAGAAACTTGCACATGAAATACGTTGACTACAAGCAAGTGTTTCCTTCCGTACCACATGACTATTTGCTTGAAGTCTTAAAAATATTCAAATTTTGCCCACGCATCATTGACTTCCTAAGTCGTGCGATGATGCTTTGGGGTACAAGAATCAAGTATTTTGATCATGGAGTTTAACAACTTTTCCAAAAAGCGACAAAAACGATTTTTTGTTGTTACTTTCTGACCCCGTTCTTTTTCAAAAATTTTACGTGATGGATTATTTTCGTTTTAAGATTCGCAAACTGCGTGAAAAACTCTATAGGAATGATATCTGATGATACAGAAACCCTGTGGACTTTCCGTTCATCACAGTATTAGTGTCGGACTGCGAGTAAGCGCACGAGGCCGCCAAGCCCGGGTCCCCGCTCTGTAGTGGCGAGTCGAGCGCTCGAGCGCAAATACTCATACTTCGATATTTCGAAAACTAAGGTCCATTAGATCAAAAGAAAAAATACACCCCTAATGGATTTTGATTTACTTTCATCCTGCAAAGTCCCAGTCGAATCGGCGATTCCCTTCTCGCGTCCTCTCCTTGTAAGATAATAAAATATAGGATGGGAATATAGGATGGGAAATTTCGGTTCTTATTATGAGTTTGTGTTAAGGCTCCTACATTGATATGAGTTCGCAATTAATATTTAAGGAGTGCGCAGTAGTTTTCTATACTAGCTAAGACTGCGGAGTATTTTTCTGGTTGTTTTTAGGATTGCCGAATACCGAAAAGCTATAGGAGGGAGTAGGGTATGATGCGGTTGAAGGGCACGGTGACAATTTCAAATAATGCCCGTACTTTTTTATTTTCATATGTGACGTGGAACGAAGAAGGACCGAAAATGAGTTTAAGGGGCTTCCATAAACCACGAGGCCCAATTTTGGTTACGTATTTTTTTTCTATTTCTTGTAAAACGGAAATAAAACAAAAAAATTATGAGGTTTATTTATTTTTTATATTTTTAAGAACAATCTGAATCAACAAATAGCGACAACAGCTACTCATATAAATTACTGATGACTGGGAATACATATTCCCTAGCATTCTCATTAAAATAAGGTAGAGTAACGAGTGGCAGTTTCTATATCGTCTTCCTTCTTCATAAGCCATGCGTTTTTTTTAACGCCTAAGTTAACACCACGTGTCTCGTACCCCCCCCCCCCCCCCCCCCCCCACCTTACCCCAAAGAAACCATGTGGTTTATGAAAGGCCCCTTACGAGAGAAAGCAGACCAAAGTGAAAGGAAGACGAAAAGGTAGCAAAGGGACCCTCGTACTAACGCAGTTGAACGGTCCGCATCTGCATGAAGGTTTGAGAAAAATGAATGAGAATAGCGGCTGATTACGCCCGACTTGATCAAACATGAACGATAGCAATGCATAATAATCATATTCTGTGTTATTTTCATGTTTTATTACGACTTATAAAACAAAATTGAAAAATGCCTGGAAAAAATATCAGGAAAAACTGTCTAATCGCGCGCAGCCAAACCGAGCCAAACGGACATAGCTTAAAGGTATCACACAGACACGACGCGTGAGAGTGTTGGTACAAGAGTCGAGCGCTATGCGATTAAAATCACCTCCCTCACAACTTTGAGCTCCAGAAAATTCCATTTTGATCGCGGAACAATGGGGATTATTCAGAATCAATAAAAACCGAAAAATCGATTTTTTGGCACTGAGGCTAGTTTCTTCTTCCCACGTCACATATTAGTTTTTCACATAAAATAGCTTTCTCCGTTTAGAAAAATAGTGATTTGATGTAATTTCTGTTTTAAAAATACGCGTTAGAAGAGTAATTATACAAAAACATTTTTGGCGGACACCGATGAAAAAGTCTTTAGCTTAAATTAAGCACTTACAGCATATTTTTAAATACTTAAATCATGAAAAAGTTAGATTTTAATAGGTGAAGTATTTTATTAAACTTCTGGTATCATAATTCGTTTCTATAAATGCTTTAAATATATTAAAATTAATTAAATCTTGTGGCTTCGCATATGGGGCATAACGCCGCGGCGCGCGCGCGCCCACGTATTTGAGTAGGGAGTAAGAGGTTATTAATTGCTTTTACTACATACTTTACTTTGATTGATAAGAAAACATTAAATTAGTGTTGAAAATGTCTAAAGTAATTTTTTTTTCGTCACCTTACACTTTCCAGAATGATTATACAGGGCGTCCTAGACTCAAGTGTCTGGACTTATATGGCCTTATATGGACCTTATATGGCAAGAGCGGTAATCATTTAATGGTAAGCAAAGACAACGTGTTTAAACTATAAAAAGTAATTGGAGTAAAAATTTGAGACATCTATTTTATTCGTATATATTTTTCAGCTCTTAGAAATGTATATAATATTAAAAGAAATAAAGAATTGCCTCTCTGACTGCTCGTAGCAGACGATATAATTCAAGTAAAATGTTGGAATTTCGGCGGGCTATTTTAAATAATGTTTCAAAATATGTGGTTTATTTGATGAAAATAAATTAAATGTTGGAATTTGAAAGTAAATCATAAGGTACTATGGCATCTTATACTTCGTGGTAAATAAATTAAGTGCAGGAAATATGAATTTTCAAGTGCAGTCTGAAAATGATATGTTTCTTTTCACACATAATATTCAGAACTAGTTAAAAAACTATTATTCTCTAATAGCTAATCGACAAATTTGATTCATAAGCACATTAACAAAGGATTAATTGAACTAAAGACGACAAAAATAACAACACTAACGACAATATCAATATTGACAATACTAATCAAAATTTCAAAACAATTATCTCAATATCCTCTCTAGACCAAATTTCACATAACATTCAAAGACTTCTAAATGAAACTGATAACACTAGAACTGTCTTTAGAGTTGATACTAAACTTGACAAATTTTTTCAATTAGGGAAAGACTGACTTGAGACTTTGGACCAATGTAATATTATATACAGAATTTCCTCTTCATTTGCTCTTCATTTGTTGAACTAAACAAATTTTTTTCAACGTTGCCCAATTCGACGCCAATCTAAACTTTCGAGTGGTTTTTATTCGAATGTTGCAGAATTCGTTTCTGCTAAAATATTTGTAAAAAAATTCCTGACTGCGGGGTCATGTCTTTTCATTGAAAAATAATATCTCGTCACCGTAGATTGTCTTTCAACCACAATTTTTCAATTGTTATGAACACTCGTCATAATCATCTGCTCTTATATCGCCGTTTTCAAGCGAGAAAATTTGCATTGCACTTCAATAACATAATTATTATCATTGTTATTAAAATTTCTTGAAACAAAATTCAAAGTCTACGACTTTTTTTACTTATACACGAGGTTCTTCCTCCTGCCTAAATCACTACTTATAGATGTTATTCTTGAAAGGTAAAGGAATTATTCCACAGAAAAAATATTTGGCGTTTGAAAATAAATGTATTCAAACACCAAAAACGCCAATTTTATCCATAAATTTTTTTATGACGAATAGAGAAATGAAAAAAAAGTAATTCAATAATTGAATTTCCGTTCACAGGCAGTGAATTCACTAATTCTATTTGTTTTTGAGTGAATCTAAATAAACAGAGCATATATAAATACATGGAATCCTATTTCGAGAACCTGGAAAATTTCTATCAAATTCCACTCGACGCAAAATCTAATGCTTTTCTAGAAATATATTGTCATTCACTTCTATTAAATCCTATGCCGTGACAAAGTTTTGATAAAAAAAAATGTCTTGATGCATAGAATTTGACAAAAATTTCCGAAACTTAGAAGCATATGATTTCATAAAATTTCTCCGAATAATATTTCATAAAGTTTTTATGAAAAACTGTTGACAGAAAAGTATAAAATTTCTCAACAAAAAGAATTTTGCAAAAATATCCTAGAGTGCAAAACATAGAATTTGGTACATATCTTGTACTGATATGGTTTTAATTTTTGCTTTCTATTAATTAGTTCCTGTGCTCGGGTGAATAATATTTAGATTTCACAAGCTGTTATAAATTTATTTTTTTATATACCAATCCTGATGCTCTTTTCGCAATTGACTTCATTTAGTGCATATTTTTCCTCTTTTTAACGTATTTTGTATGTATAATGCGTCTTTAAAGTGCATGCATGGAAAAATAGTGTACTGGAAATAAAACTTCGATAAATGCCAAGTATTAAATAACATTATTTTCACAGTTTTTGAAGCTTCATGATTATTTCTGGAATTTTTATGCATATTAACTTTATAAAAACGTTTTCAAAATTGTAGATATAGTATAGTATTATATTCACCAATAGAATTGAGGATGACCGTTAAAGTAACGACGAGAGTAAAAACGATCCCCATTTTTTGTAATTATGGAAAAAACTGAGTAATGCGTCACTGCAAATTTTGGTTTAAAGAATATCGAATTAATATTTAAGTGTTATTCTGCTTAATGTTCTGGCATCTTAATCATTATTTCATGGAATATAGGTGTCAAGTTTGTCCTTATGAGATATTCATATGTATGTATTGTAATTCAATCCAAGGAAGGCATATTTGACCAAATATTTCATTCTTATCGCTGAAATGATAAGATTTTGAAACCTCAGAGAATAAATGATTGTGCCTGATATCATTGTTTTTTACAATTCGAAATAACTGCAAAGTTTAAAATTGTAGAAAAAATTATTCCGGACGTGGATCAACCCTTTCACTGAATAATAATTGGGATATGGGTGGCTGTGAACATTTTTAGCAATTGAATTAGTACTTGAGTATTCACCTTACTAAATAGTAATATTTAGGCATTTCACAAATTGAAAAGTAAGGAATCAGAAGTTTTTTTATCAAAGTCAATTAGTAAGAATATTTACTAATTTTTCAGTGACTTTGGTTACTAGACAATTAGTGAACTTTATTTTCGATAATATTTTTGATTCAAAATGGACTTATTGAAAAAGCCTGGAATTTAGAAATCACAATTCTGTGACATTCCTGATATAACAAAATGAATGAAAAAGTTTAATTCATAATTATATCAAATCATAACAAAATAGCACTTCTACATTTGAGTTTGGAATTTACAAAACAAAATCTTTTAGTACAATTGATAGTCCAGAGGTCGGATTCTTCGGAAAAATCTCCACGAAGCTCGTCATCCAGTTCAGCCAGATCTTTGAGCTTGAGAGAAACCTGATTGTTGATGTTTCTCCGGTTCCTGAAGCATCGCTCATCCTCTATTCGATGCCTGCTTGCGGTTGGTCTCAGTGTCGCCTCTTTTTCTCTGTTGCGGGCTTGTTCTGGCTGCGGTTGAGTAGGCGATCCGCTTACATAACCCGTTTTCTGGAGTTCCTCGGTACGGTTTCGCAGACGTTTATGCGAAAAATACGAGAGCTCTGGATTTTTCTCGCATTATAGAGTATTCAGTCGCGCCATGTAACTTTTTCGTTCAGGGGCCATACTGGTATCATAACACTCCCACCCATTGTCGGGAACCCTGCGGGTTCGATTGTTTTGAACCACACTTACTACAGCTATGTTTGATAAGATCATTGTTGTTCCCACGAGCAGCTGGGGAAAAGGATTCGTCCATCCTTGTAGGGCCCCGCATGCAAGAACAAGGCTGCATACACTGAGATGACGCCCGGTATCCCAGAGTCACCGTTTGAGACACCTCACGCAGGTGCCATTCAGCTTTTGGCATGGTTGTTACGACTTCGCTTAGGGGTACATCCCTGTACCCAAAACGAATAAGGTAATTTTCTCGGAAGGATTATAATTCGCTTACATGTGAAATAGATATATTTACTATTTTCAATAAAAGCGAATTCGGAAAGGTAATAGGTGTTCGCGCGTGGCGTGTTTGTGTGTGTCGTGAAACAATCGAAGACTAGAGTTGAATATCTTGTATAACCAGTGCAATAAAACCAAAGTATTTCGCCCGCTACGAGCCATAAAGGACGAAAGGACATTCGCTCCTTTTTGTCCCCAATTCTATTGTCAGCGGTAGATTAAGAAACTAAAAACTGGTGAGCTGAATCTGTTTCAATTTTTCCTATTTTTTTCGCATCGTTATTTCATTTTACTTTCATATTTTTCCCTGTAATGACGGTTTGGTTATTTTAAATAAATATGGAGAATATTTAAAATAATTTCGACTTCAAAAAAAGGAAAGGACTGCTATTATTGACTTCACCAACCCCGTAGTTTACCGTTGTTAATATTTTACAGGGCAACGTTTCTCAGTCAAGAATACGAGAACTTACCCATAAAAATAACAATAAAGGGAAAGCGAATTTTTCTCGTACTTCGTTCAGTTTAGGGAACCTCCCCACCGTATATGATTGAATCTCGTTAACTTCTTTAAATAAAATCATGGGATTACTTTCAGGTGGCTACTTGTTCGTTCTAAAATTTTAATCGGATTGATATGAGACAATTTGTTATCATACTTTACAATTTGTTCATCCTCTACTGTAAAAGAGTTAAACATTTCTGAAGCGCTAAATGTTGTTGGCCCCACCGATTTTTACATCAATTCAATGACCCAGGGAATGATGTTTAAATACGCCTAGGAAAAGATCTTCGCAGTAACACTGTTTTCAATTTACATTAAGGGCTGTGCAAAATATTTGTTTATCCCCTACTAGGAAAAATCGAAAAAATTTCAAAGTGATAAATGTTTTTGGTCCCGCTGATTTTTTCATCAACTAAATGATCCAGGGGATGATGTTCTAACAACCTCCAGACGCCACCATTGCAGTAATGCAATGTAATGGGGTGGTAGATTTGATGAAAAAATCAGTGAGGCTGAAAAAATATTATCATTTTGGAAATGTTCCGTTCTTAGTAGGGAATGAACAAATATTTTGACAGCCCTTAAAGTAAATTACAAATAGTGTTACTGCGAGTCTGGTTTCTGGAGGATGGAAGACTATTATCCCTTAGGTCAGTGCGTTTATAGAAAAAAAATCAATAGCGCCAAAAAATGTTATCATTTCAAAAATGTTACCTTCTTTTATTGTAGGGGATGAATAAATATCTATAACTCCCCTTAAATTGAATTGCGAACGATATTACTACGAGGGTTATTTCGCAAGGATGTTAGAACATCATCCCCTGGGTCATTGAGATTATATAAAAATCGGTGGGACAAAATCTTTTATCACTTTGAAAATTGCATAATCTTTCTTAGTAGGTTTAGAAAAATATATCTAGCACCCTTTCAAGTAAATTTGAATCAGTGTATCTGCAATAGGGTGGTCCTAAAATTTATTAGAAATTATTTTTTTTAATTTTTATCGGGACACCCCCCAAATTTGTTCTAATCCACCCAAAAATAAATCCATTTTTTTTTGTTTTGAAAAAAATTATACTTAGGGGTGTCGCAAGCCTCATGAAGTTGAACTTGTATTTCCCATAAGAAAAAAAGACGTTTTTGTAAATCTTATTCAGAATCCTCAATATTATCTCAATCGATTTGAAACTCACAATTTCTCTTCACAATTAGCCATAGAATACGAATAAAATATCACTTTTCAAATATCACCCCCATAAGTCTGTTTCATACTTTCGACGACAAGAGGTTCCTATTGCCAAGCAGTACCGATACTCTGGCATGGGGACACTATAGAATTAAGGAAGTAAAAGATAAGAGTATGGATGTGGATAGTGAATAAATTGTAAATAAGGAATGAATGTGTGTGTATAGATTGTAAATATATTGATGGTATTGGAATAAACAACAACATGATATGTACATATAGTCTTCTTTATTTTTCAAAAACCTTACATCTAATTGATATATAAGTTTAATATTAGTTTAAAATTATTTAACTATAGTTTAATGTTTAATTAACAATGGCTTAACTGTAACTTAACAATAGTTTAATGTTGAATAACTTTAACTTAACTATACTTTAACAATACTTCAACAATACTTTAACTATAATTTAACTATAACTTAACTATACTTTAACTATACTTTAACTATTTTGATGCCCTGATTCACAAAAATGGCCGTGAATGTATCCGCAAATGTCATTGTACGAAAATTATGTTTTTTCACAATATTAAATTACATAACCTAAAAATGCAGCAAAAATATATTTTAATGATTTGTCAATATACTTTTATGCGTTATTTATAAATATGGTGATAAAGTATCGTTTGTATTTAAGGTATCCTAATTTATTTTGTGGACATTTTCATGTCTACATTAGCACCACCCATGCCTTCTTTCATGATATATTCCGTGATTTTTCTTATATCTCCTTTTCATAATAACAGGATAAATTGTTAAAGACACATTATTGGTATTTAAATGTATTATTATATTAATTTTTATTGATATTTGTTTCCGGATTTATTGCCTTAATAATAATGATCCTAAATTAAATAATCCTACGTTACATGGATTTACTGAACTCTCTAAATATGAATCAGTGAAAAATTCACTGACGGAAATAGTAGTTGGATATTTTAGTGATTAATCAGTGATTCCGGACTTATTCACTAATCAATTCAGTAACACCAGTTTAAATCAGATAAATTGTAATTAGGGAATGAATGTGTGTGTGTGTGTATATAGATTGTAAATATATTGATGGTATTGGAATAAATAAAAACATAATATGTACATATAGTCTTCTTTATTTTTCAAAAACCTTACATCTAGTTGATACATAAGTTTAATAAGAGTTCGAAGTTATTTAACTATAGTTTAATGTTTAATTAACAATGGCTTAACTATAACTTAACTATAGTTTAATGTTAAATGAACTATAACTTAACTATACTTCAACAATACTTTAACTATAACTTAACTATAACTTAACTATACTTTAACTATACTTTAACTATAACTTAACTATACTTCAACTATAACTTAACTATACTTTAACTATAGCTTAACTATACTTCAACTATACTTTAACTATACTTTAACTATAACTTATAGATAAGGTATGGTTAAAATATAGTTAAGTTATAGTTAAAGTATAGTTAAGTTATAGTTAAAGTATAGTTCAGTTATAGCTAATGGCATGTGGAAGTAATCTTTTCACTGACACAGTGAAAATGGCTGTTCATTCATGAAAGCTGTGTTTATATCCTCCTCCTCCGCCACCTTCTCCTCCACCTCCTAATGTCCTCCTCTTCCAACTGATCCAACTGATGTTTTTAAGTGTTTGGAGGAGGAGAAGTTTGAGTTGGAAGAGGTGAATGATGAGCAGGAAGATCAGTTGGAAGAGGAGGGCGTGAGGAGGAGGAGAAGGTGGCGGAGGAGGAGGATATAAACTCAGCTTTCATGAATGAACAGCCATTTTCACTGAGCCAGTGACAGGATGACTTCCACATGTCATTAGCTATAACTGAACTATACTTTAACTATAACTTAACTATACTTTAACTATAACTTAACTATATTTTAACTATAACTTATCTATAACTTATCTATAAGTTATAGTTAAAGTATAGTTAAAGTATAGTTAAGTTATAGTTAAAGTATAGTGGAAGTATAGTTAAAGTATAGTTAAGTTATAGTTAAAGTATAGTTAAGTTATAGTGAAAGTATTGTTAATGTATAGTTAAATTATAGTCAAGTTATAGTTAATTCAACATTAAACTATAGTTAAGTTACAGTTAAGCTATTGTTAAAAAAACATTAAACTATAGTTAAATAACTTTAAACTAATATTAAACTTATGTATCAACATATTTAGATATAATTCTAAAAATTAAGTTCAGATAATCATTTAACGACATCACAAACATTGACAGAAATTACATAATTGCAATAGATGTACTTTAAATGTAAATAACCTTTTATTAGACAAATTTTAGCGAATATTCAATTACATAACCCTGAAGTAAGTAATAAATTCATGTAATTGATGCAAACAAATTAAAATTCAATCTTTATATAATTTAATATTGTGAAAAAAATTAATCAGCTAATAACACTGGTTTACAAAAAAAAAGGTGAGGACTATTTGACAAGACCACTTTATCCTTATGTATTTTGACGCTCTGAATAACCAAGCGAGTAACTGGATGTCATATTACAATCATCAGTTGACTTTCAACCGGCGAATGATCCTTTTGGTTACATCTAAAATTCAACCTACTTTTTTTACTGAAATTCAGATTCTTGTATTACTGTGTATAGAGGAAGTAAGAGTTCGTTCTTTTGTATTTGAGAACACAGTGCACATTTTAAAAGAACATGTTATCACTTCATTTTTTACTTTTCTACTGTCCAATTCTATTTTGCTTCAATAGGGTGTATGGGCCCATTTTTCAAAAACATTGCAATGCAGGATGAAATCAAATCCTCGAGACACATGAATTCTTGGTAATTGGTTGACTTACGAAAAGGTCGCAAAGCATTGACATGCAAGTGCGTTCTACGAATCGTGTTGTCGCTCCTGGTTTTGATCAAAAACCGGGCATTGATTATAACAAAACATTTGCGCTTGTTTCCAGACATGCCAGTTCTCGCTTGCTATTGAGTCATACTGCAAGTGAAAAATGGTATATTCATACATTTGACATCAAGACAGCGTTTTTATACGGATACTTGTCCGAGGAGATTTACATATTTGAGCCGAAGGGTTTCAGTGATAATTCGAGTAAAGCATATCTTTTGAAAAAGAGCATATATGGTCTCAAACAGGCTTCAAGAGCTTGGAATGCCAAACTTAAATATTATCTGAAAAGCCTAAAGTTTCAAAACACCGACGATGACCCGGATTGTTGACTAAGAAGAAAATCAATGACAAGGAACTGGAGAACAAACCATATCGTGAGATTGTAGTTTATTGTATTTGTCAAATATCAAAACCCGGCACTAGTTTCACTGTACATTTTTTGAGTCGGCAAGTCGGCAATCCAAGTCCCTACTAAAAAAAGTCAGGAATCGTCACAAATGACCAGAAGTTTTGACGATTTCTGAACATTCTGACCATTCCTGACAAGTCTGACTATTTCTGAAGATATGCTATTTCACATCCTATCAGGCAGCTCATCGGCTAGGACCGCAACTAGGATAACCAAATAGAATTGAACATTGAAAATAAATTTTTTCTACAAAATTTTCCTACAAAAGTTAGAATTAGGATAAATATAATGTATCTTGTAAAGAGAAAGAGATACTTTAAAACAAACGGAAATTTCAAATTCACCTTTAGAGTCATTTATTATATAAATAATACTGAGTAAATATAAGTAAAAAGAGAATATGCATAAACAAACGTAGTCAGAAATGGTCAGAAGTTCTGACTTTCTTCCTGACGATTCCTGGATTTTTTAAGTAGGAGTGTCAGTCATTGGAAGATGATTGAGCGTGTTCAGATTTCTTAGGAAAACTGAAAGCCTTTATATATTATTTAATGGGAATAAAGAACTAAAGGCTTACACAGAGTCCAACTATGGTGGAATAGAATCGGATATGATCTCAGCAAGTGGAATCTTAATCGATCATGGTGGTCCAATTATGTAGATTGCCCAAAAGCAATCAATTACTTCTATTCTATCTGCAGAAGCAGAGTATCATGCTGCAGTGAGTGGAATTCAAGAAGTCTGCTGGATTCGTCGAATGATCAAGGAGTTGAATATAGAAAGCCTGACTGGACCGACAGACTTGTTTATCGACAACAAGGCAGCGATACATATGCTCAACAATGCAGAAGAAGGAAAGGTGATGAAAGGAAAGAAACATATTGAAATATGTTGCAAATTCAAAAATCAGAATGTTGAAAAGACTGGTAGTAAGCATTTTTTTATTGTAGTTTGTTTCTTTCAGGTAAATACTGTCTTTCATTTGAAGCTTTCAATATGACATCTTTCTAAGAAATAGCTTTTTCTTTTTTTTTGTCGGCAAATGTGTCGATTTATATTGTATAACCAAATTTTTCGTCTGTAGGTTATCACAAAATTTTCTACATTTGTAACTGTTTGAAAAACAGTGCATATTTTAAAAGGACATCGTATTACTTCATTATTTTATTTACTATTGCCCAATTCTATTGTACTTTAAGAATGTCTCCTTCCCCGCGGTTCATGTTTAACCCAAGAATATGAAAAAAACGAAAACTAAAGTTAAGATTCGGACTACTTTTTTCAACACCCGTAATATACAGTTTATGTTATATATAAATATATGTGACACTTCTTTTAAAATTGTTTCAGAATTAGAATATAATCTGTGCTTCATGTTTGCTTATATTTGACACATTATTATTGCAAAATTGTGCTGAGGATGTACATTTACATTCAGAAAAATAATTACCTTGAAACAAAAATATCTTCCTCTTGTAAGCAATTGTTTGAATCGAAAGAGTATTCTTTCGTCATACTCTCTCAATTTGAAGCAGTGAGAAATGGGTCAATGAATTAAATCAGTAATAATTTTCAGTGACTCACAACGCAATCTCACTGATTTAAATATCTCTCTCTCTCTCTCTCTCTCTCTCTCTCTCTCTCTCTCTCTCTCTCTCTCTCTCCTACGAATGATGAATTCTTTCAGTTTCGTATAATTTTTAACATGATTGTACTCAAAATTTGAACGAAAATCCCGTAACCTTCCACTGCTTCAATAGCTGTTTTTTTTTCTTTCTTTAAACCGGTATTAAAAATGCTACTTCTACAGTAATTAATTAAAATAAATGGACAGAAAATATATAATTTAAATGAAACATTGGTGGATTTTCCAATATTTCGAAAACTTTGGAAATGACGTTTACGATTTTATCGTATTTTACACATGAAAACTATGCGTCAAAGTAGAAATACAACATTTAAGATTATCGCTTGTTTTCGCTTGATTCTTGATTTTATTGACTGAAATTTCAAGACGGGATTGATTTCTTGGCTTGATGTTCGATACAAATGATTGAAATTGACTCTTTCTTGTCTTGTATCGCTTCAATGCATCACTACTTCACGGGAGTTGAAAGCCCGTTTCAGTGTCGCAGGATTTGTTTCCTCACGAAGTGTTTCAGCGATATTTATTTGTTTTTCCGTATGTGTCCCATTCCCGACATCGGATAGTTGGATTCTGAATTGAATACCAGTACCACATTTTGGCTATTCGGACTATTACCGCGATAATCATTCGTTTTTTATTCCTTATTGGCTTCTATCCTCCAAACTGAATACGAACAGCTGATTTCCGAATATTCAGCTGCATTAATGAAATCATTTGAAGAAGATGTGTTGCCTCATCGTTTTGGAATAGCTGCTTCCACTAGAGATGACCTTATCAAGAACCACACAACTGAAATCGCTAAGACTTTGTTTGAGGCTCATGAAAATTTATTTCCTATCTGTGATGGTACATATGCACGTCACCAAAAGAGTTTGAACAATGAATGTCAAAAAAATCCAACCACTAGATTATATATATATATATATATATCTTAACCATCTGTAATTGTTTTTGTTTTACGTACGGAATAATCGTCGTTTTACCAGAGTTGTCACATTTTTTGGTAAAGCATAGGTATAATTTGTTCCTTTGAGGGCTGTTTAGACCTAAGGACTTAATAAATTAATTTTAATTTTATATTAGTATCATCAAGTAACGAAATAATTGAATAATAATTAGAAAATAATCCGCGTTTTACATTTTTCAACTTCAAATACTCTTAATAATTTTGCCAACAATTTTTTTTTCGGTTACTCAATAAGACATACATTATACACCAGACCCGCATTTTAATATCCCGCTGTTTAGTAATTCCTACAACAGCTGTCCCATGCAGTTTCTCACCTCGCTGGGAGAAATGTCGTCTCAATTGAAAAACTTGAAGGTAAACTTTCAAAATTAAAATTTGTATACCTTGCGTGCATTTTGTTGTCCTTGTAGCTATTTTCTCTCTAAAAGATCATTTTCATGTTTTAATTTGTGGTTTTTTTCCCTTCATTTCTTCTAGTTTTCTTTTGAGAAAAATGGCACGCTCTACACATATCTGCAGAACTTGCTTGTTTTCCTTATAATCTGACTGATTTGCTTCGTACTTCTCTTCATAATTAGAATAAAAAATTATCGATTCTATTAATTGAATGAATAAATTTTGAAAAATGAAAAATGATCAAGAAGCGCTCATTGCAAGACCTTATTTTTAAAAAAAAATATTTCTAAAACTGAAGCTTCGTCCAAATAGCGAAATAGCAAATAGTTCAAAGCCCTGTTGCTGAGGCACTACATTCGCCACACACACACAAACATTTTGTCCCCGATGTGCCAAGCTGGGCCACACACAACCTCATTATTAAAAACAATTGTCACATAGGATATAAGCTACTAAAAATAAATAAGAAATATATTTTTGATGGCATGGAGAGTAGAAGGTGCGTTTTTTAACACACAATACACATTTTATAGATATTACATAATAAAGTAAGAAAATATTCTGCAAAAATTGAGAATTGCTTCATCCCTCTCATAAATTTTGAATAAGGGGCTGTTGATTTCACCCGTTAATCCATTTTTTTTTATTTCATCACGATTAGTAACAAAAGATTCAATAATATAAATAAATAAACATATTTTTTAACGGTGGGGTGAAAAGTATAAAGTAATTTTCCTTTAGTGATTGTGAAGAGGGTGAGTTAGGTCAGGGAGAATCGACAGTTTCTCGCTGACACATTGCGCCTCTACAACGATATCCCTGTTTCTGTCAAAATCCACCCAAGCCCAATGAGGTAGACTTTTTGGAGAGCAGTATACAAGATCCCGAAAACACTGGAGTTGGAAGAAGATACTGTTAATATCATCCATTTCAAGGAGTTTTGCGACAACCTCATAAAATCTGAGGAGGAATGTCCATCAATCACTGCCGGAGAGGTGAAAAAAGTACTTAGAGGCCCGAAGAACTTTTCCGCTGCTGGTCCAGATTGTATCAAGAACTTCTGGTGGAAGAAGTTTACTTTTACACACCAACATTTGGCCCGCATATTCACCTCATATTCATGAATTTCCAAAACCTCGGAATCTAAAAGAACTGCGTGGATTTTTGGGTGTAATAAATTTTTATACAAAATTTAATAGGAAACACGCACAAGAAATAGTACCGCTTTTGAATTTACTGCGCATAGGGACTAAATGGATATGGGGTTCAGAAGCGGACGATGCATTCAAGAAAGTCAAAGCGCTATTTTGCGAATTCATCATTCTAACATACCCAGATTTGAATAAACCCTTCTACTTACAAACAGATGCAAGCGATCGAGCATTAGGAGCGGTCCTCTATCAAGTTGATGTAAATAAAGAGCACGCACCCATTTTATTTGCCAGTCGCACTTTGAAGGGATCCGAATTATCGTATTATACGACAGGATAGGAGTTATTAGCTATTGTATGGGCCCCAATGAAATTTAGATCATACGTGTTAGGCGCTAAATTAATAATTCGTACCGATCATAAAGCGTTAACACTTCTAAAAACGTATAAATTAGTTAGTGGCAGATTGACACGATGGATCTTGTCAATACAAGATTATCGTTTCACGATGGAATATTGCGAAGAAAAAAAAAACATAATAGCCGATACTCTAAGCGGAATTCCGTCAACAGGATTAGGATACCCATTTGATATTAATGAAGGAAAAAATTTTCTTCATACTTTAGCAAAGCGACCCCCATCTGAGTTATGGAATCGCTTAAAAAATATTGCAAAAGAGCAAAAAGAGGACCCCATTTTGCAACGATGCATTAAAGCAATTAATGAGGAAAAAACTAAAAGATTTGAAATGCAAGAAGAACTCGTTTACTTTATTGCTGGGAACGGAAAAAAACTTTATTTAACTAAAACCATTATAAACGATGTAATAGACGAATGTCATGAGCTTTATGCTCATATAGGACCTAAGAAAGTATTTAGCATGCTACACGAATACTTTTATTATCCACGTTTAGCAAAAACCATTAGACAAAGATTATCGAGTTGTGACTCATGTCAGAAAAACAAGGTAACAAACCAAGCGTTCTACGCGGAAATGAAAGACTATACGACTACGAAACCGGTAGAAATCTTATCGATTGATTTTTATGGTCCCTTACCCGCATCAAAAGGGGGATTTAAATACATATTATCGACAATCGATGCATTTAGTAAATTTGTATGTCTATATCCTTTAAGAAGAATGACAACATGAACGAAACACATCATGATACAACCGAATTTACGCCGATAGAAATTCATACGAATGTTAAACCCAAACAGACTTGGGAAAATTGGCTTTGGTTCCCCCCAAAACCACCTGATCCAGAATATGAACGAAAAATCGAGATGGTATACGATAATATCTTAAAAAACGGTAAAAAAAGTGCCGAAGCGTTCAATAAAACTCATAAAATAATTAAATTTAAAGAAGGCGACCAGGTCCTTTTAAAACTAATAAATAAACCAGATAAAGACAATAAAATCCTAGCGAAATTTCTAAAAATTTATGATGGACCTTACGTTTTAAAAAAACAGGTCACACCAGGGACATTTATCCTATGGGACCCGCAAAAATTAGAAGAAAAGGATATGTATCATACTCAGGATTTGAAAATGTACCATAAGAGAATTGTCTAACCTGAATCAGTTTTAAAGTATCATGTATCAAATCGTGAAAACTCAATTATATGTCGCGATTATAAGTCAAGCAAAGAAATTGCAAAAAATAAATACCCTGAATGATTAATACCAGTGTATATATAATTGTGAGTGAGGAGAACTCATCCCTGGTTAAGAAGGTTGGGAATAAGGTACTACCTAATTATTACAAAGCATTGAAAAGCAGCAAATAGAAAAAAATATTTTTAAAAATAAATAAATAAAATAAACAATTTGGTGAAAAAATATCTATAAATATAATCAGTTAGCAGTTAGTTTATAAACAAATGAATTCAATTTCATTAAACGAATTCGTTTAGGGGGGCGTTGATATGTTATCCATTCCTTAAAATTCAAGCATCATGAGTTGATTTTTTTTAAAAAGAACTTTTCAGTTCAGGGGGGCATTGATCGATATGTATATATATAAGTCCCTCAGATCGATATGCCATTTTCCCGTAAAAAATCGGAAACTTTCCTGAACAAAAGACAAAAACTAAATACAATTAAAAAACCTTAATTGCTAAGCTATTTACGTTGTTGGTAGTGTAAGTTGATTCACGAGCTCGTGAAATAAGGTTTTTTTTTTTTAAACGCATAGATCTTTCAAAAGATAAAATCTCTATCCGTTTAGTGGGACGTTGAGGCGGTCCATTCTATTTTCATATTTAAAATTAAATCATAAAGCTATGGGCGAATATCTATATTGATACGCCTCTGACTCAGAGAGGACAACCAGGTAGAGCTAAGGGATGTGTCACGAAATCATTCGATCATACGATCGATTGCGCGCGCCATCAGCTAATAAGTGGGGATAGCGTGGGACCAATGCACACTGTAAGGATACGTAACAGTTCTGGAATTCTGTAATGTAACTAATATAGAACAGAGTGATAGAACTGTTATGTCACCAGAAAGTCAGACGTGTTCTAAGAAGCGAACATAAAAGTGACACTGTTCTGTAATGCTGTTCCTGTAAGGATATGTAACAGGTGTGGAATTCTGTAATGTAACTAATCTATAACGGAGTGATAGAACTGTTATGCCACTAGAATGTCACACGTGTTCCAGGAACGGAACATAAAGGTCACACTGTTCTGTAACGATCTTAGATCAGAGTTGTGCCGACGGTCGGGCCAAACGAGAAAAAAATATTTTATTTTATAACTTTTTTTGGAAGGGTATAGCCGAGTGAGCATGCAAAAAATGCCCCTTGAGGGAATCAAATGTTGAGTCAGGCATTTGAAAGCATACAATAAAACAAAAATTTTCCCTCAATTTGAAACGGTTAGCCGCCATATTGGACGAGGTAGGGGGGGGGCAGTGGTAACGTCCATTTTTTCTCTGTTTCTATCGTTAGAACAAATATAAAAAAATTCACAGGACCTCTGTCAATCATTCTCAACGTGCATGATCATCTGAAAATCTTATGACGGGAAATTAAAACTGGAGCCAATTTTTTATTAATTTGTTTTCGTGATAAAACCCAAGTACTATCTCAATTTTTTACCACAAAACCCAAAGAGCTATTATTGTGGATTTTTTCGGAGTTTTAAAATTGGGAGATCTTAGAGTAAAAAATTAAAAACTGTAAGCTTCACGTATTTCAACTCCTGAGGCCCATTGATACCTGAATATATTCATATAATACAATTATATAAGTGCATTTATACATTATCTGATACATTATATATACATTGTAAAAGAAAAGATACAATGATTATTCGTGGTAGTCTATCATTTTCGAAATTTTTTTGAAGCTTTATTTATTTATCTGATTTAGTTTCATATTGATTGAGAATTTAATCGTCATTACTGTCCTCATTTATCACAATTACACATTTTGTTTTTGTGAATAAACTGTTCAAAATTTCTGCCGGTCTGATGATTGTCGACAAATATCAACCATGAGTTGATAGTACGCTACAATAGTAGTGGTAATATTACTGCAGGAAATTGTCGGTACGATCAGCGAAAGTGCTATTAAAAATCACTGCTGACAAACGTGAAAACTCGTTCTTAAAAGTTGCGAGAAATTTTTTAAAAAACCCGTTAAAAATCGTATTACATTATGCGTCGGATGAGCCCCAAAAAAAAATATTTTTGATATTTTGAAGAGAATACACCACGTGAGAAGTTTTGCAAAAATTAAAGAAATTTTCGAATTTTGGACCCTGACTCAAGCTTGTGGCATGACCTAGGAAAGTTGTAACAAAAATCTCACATTGACACCACACAGTCTTAAGGTCTTATCTTTACTTTAAGCTAATAAAACTTTCAAAAGTCTTCACGGGTTCTCGAGATACGACTAAAAATGTCCAAACGTGTCTGCAACAAATTTCAATCGCTGTAGCAGCAAGTCTGGACATCTGCGGTGATCGCCGACTGAAACGCGAAGCAGATATGCTTGAACATTTATCTCATGTCTTGAGAATCCGTGAATATTTTTTAAGTTCTATTGGCTTGAATTGAAGATGAGATTTCACAGATTACGTCCTGTCAGTTTCAGTTTTTTCCATTAGTGTTGTAAGTCACAACACGAGTTGAAGTTAAGAAACAAAATCTGAGAAATTCTTGGTGATCACCGCTTTCGCGGCCGACAGCAATAAACGCCGTCTGAAAATTAAAGTTTGAGACTTGGACATTTCAAGACGTATCTCTGGAAACCTTGGAGATTTTTCAAGTTTCATTGGCTTAAATTGAAGATAAGACGTTAAGGCCTATGTCGTGTCACAAGTTGAAATAGAGGCACGAAATTCGAGAAATTCTTGCATTTATTTAAACTTCTCAAGTGGTATATTCTCTTCAAAATGTCAACAATATCTTCATTAGGACTTATTCAACGTGTAATTCAATACGTTTTTTAACGAGTTTTTAAAACAATTTCTCGCTCATTTTGGGAACAAGTAATCCCGTTTCAAAGTCAGCAGTGATTTATAATAGTACTTTCGCTGATAATACCGACAATATCCGACGGTAATGTACTATTTAGCTTATGGTCGATATTTGTCGAGAATCATCAGACCACCAGAAATGTTGAGGAGTACATTCTCAAAAACAAAATGTCGGACTGTGATAAATGAGGGTAGTGACGAGGATTAAGTTTTCAATGACTATGAAAATAAATCAGATATATAAATAAAACTTCTAAAAAATTTCAAAAATAATAGTACCACAAATAATCATTTTATCTTTTCTGTTACAATGTATACATACATTATGTGTATATATATATATAATTAAAAACTAAAGGTTAACAACCACCGCAGGGTCCCATTGGGAGCAACTGTCATCTAAAAAAATTTCAAATAAAAAATTTGTAATTATTACTGGTACTGTAATTATTACTGTGGCTGAGACTAGGAAAATAAATAAAGCGAAGTTGGGGCCAAGTCGGTCCGTAATTTTGGCTCTGGCCGGGTTAGGCGTTTCATTTGTGGTTTGGTCCTATCTAAACCCCAATTTGGGCCCAAGTTTTTCCTATTTTGGGCCCAGCTAGCGCCATGACAAAATTTCCACACGGGAAGTGATCAAGGGAACTTTTAACAAAATTGGTTCAAAGTGGATAAAAAGTGACAGGTTTATGACATGAAAACCATGTGGAACATAACCTCAAGGAGAAAACGACAAATTGAACAAAATACCTTCGAGTGCAAGAATTAATCAATATTCATTTAATTTACATTTAATTTGAGGTGACGTAGTGTATTAAAACGATTTTTTGCCTGCAAAATGAAAGGAGTAATCAAAAGAACAATTTTCATGAGTGAAGAATGCGACGTACCTTTATGCAAAGAAGAAAACATTGCTTATCATCGTCAATCAAAAATTTAAGTACTTTAATACAAAATTATAATCTTAATAATTTAAGAAGGGTAGTAGATTGAAAATTAAAAAATTTTAAATTTTTTGTATGATTTTCTTTCTTACCTGTCACGAAAACATAACTTCTCTTTACTATTGCAGAATATGAAATGACCTTTTAGGCGCGAAAATTGCATGAAATCTTACGAACAATCGTTTTAATACACAATGTCACCTTGAAATAAATGTAAGTTAAATGAATTTTGAACAATTCTTCTACTCAGAAGTATTTTGTTTAGTATGACGTTTCCTTCTTGCGGTTATGTTCCACATGATGGGTTTCGTATCATAAGCCTGTCACTTGGTATCCAGTTTTGAGCAATTTTCTTGAATATTCTTCAACTTTAGTACTTATACTTCATTTTGAGTATTTTTTAAAAATAATTCACTTATTATTTCTGAAGTTTCCATCGAGCGGCACTTGTGCCCCTCGAAATAGCTATACGATGCAGCTCTATCGCACTTACACACATCACGTTACGTAAATGAGCACTACCATTGGTTGTTCCCTTTCTACATGCCTCATTTGACGATTTTTGACCATGACGGTAAATTGAACAGACAAAGGGTGAATAAAATTAGTTATTTTAATCGAGTAAGAAAGGTACATGGTAGTACTGAGGTCCTTCAGCGGGACATGTATGTAAAAAATAATAACAAACATGTAACTTTTTAAAGTATTCTTGTCAAATATTATTCACCGTAAAACTCGTGTGGCAGATAGTTGTTAATAAATAAATCATGAAAAAACGTTTCTTACACCTGGCGAGCGGGACAAACTTTTCTTACACCGTGGTGTCAATATTTTAAAAAAAGATCCTACAAATAAATTTCAAACTAAATTAACACAACCTTTAACTAGTTTCAAAAACAATGAGATGATAAATGATAAAACCTAAAACTATCTTAATTGTACTAATGGTACAGCTCCACGCTTTTATGGACTACCAAAACTTCATAAAGACGATTAGCTGCTCAGACCAATTGCATCTTTCCCAGGTTCGCCGTTGAATAATCTGTCAAAAGTTTTATCAAAATCTTTGCAAAAAATTGTTGGACATACTAATAACCACATAAAAGATAGTTGGGATTTTAAAAATAAAATAGACAAAAAGGATTTTGATAAAGCTTTAAAAATTTGTCTAGAATCATCTTATTGCCAATTGAATGATAAATACTATGAAGAAATTTATGGCCTACCAATGGGATCACCCATATCAGCAGCTCTAGCTAACTTAGTTATGGAAAATACTGAACAGAAAATCTTAAAATAAAAATTTGAACAAATTGGTTCCGCAAATAAATTTGGTCAGGTCGTTTTTTGAACTATAATTCATGTCATCCTATTTATCGTACAGTCGGAGTAATATACGGATTAGTAGACAGAGCTATCAAATTGGCTGATACTAGATGCCATAAGGAGAACCTTAATTTAGTACGAAATACTCTTTTAAAAAATGGCTACCCACTAGAATTTTCAAAAATTAAAATCGCTGAACGTTATGAGAAAATCAAAAAGATTAATCAACATATACAGTTTGATAGCAATTTAAACTTAAACTCAGAAAAGAAAAAATTAATAGTTTTACCATATATTGCCGGTCATGACGAATGTCTTTTTAGAATTTAAAAAAAATGTAACATCTAATTAGTTTTTTCAGTTGAGAAAAATTTAATAAAATATTATTTTAAAGTACTAAAAATAATATAGAAAAAGGAAAAAAATGCAACTGTGTATATAGACATACTTGTAAAAATTGTAAAGAAAACTATATTGGCCAAACTAGTAGACCATTATATCTAAGAAATAGAGAACACGAAAGATCTATTGATAATAATATGCAAAATACAGCTTTAGCAAAACATGCTTATCAGCACTCACATATTTTCGATTTTGATATTAAGGGGGGGCGGATATGCACTTCTTCCAAAAAAGTCCAATTTGTTTTTCACTTTTATATTTGGAGGTAAAAGATTCATCTTTTTGAAAAAACTCTTATCAATTGAAAGAGCTTGAAAAAGCCTGCCGTATGTATATGAGAAGAAATTTTTTTATGGTTAATTGAAGGAATAATAAATTACCAAACTGAACAAATTCCACGAAATTCGAAAATTGTTTACGTCGTCCGCGTCGGCTAATATCTATTCACATGATACAATTTTTCAGGATACACCTGATATGTAATGCCCCATGTTTGAAATTTACAGATATAACTTATGTTAAGTTAAAAAATATAAAAATCAAGAGACAGGTGACTACATAAGAGTAAAGAATTTGAAAAACAACTTCGAAGTCTCGTCAAGCTGCATTGATATTTTAGGATAAAACTCGAAAAGAATTATTTACACTATTCTCAACGCCGGATAAAATTATTATTTTCATACATACGGTAATTTTATTAAACAGTACACAATTATCACTATTATTGCGTCGTATTCTATGTAAAAGTCCCTTAATGCCCCATATTAATTTACCACACTATAAATTGAGAGATTATGTTAAAAGACTGAAGTAAGAATGAAATAAATTGTAAAAAGAATCATTTTTCCCTCGGATTTAATCCCTACTTTTTAAACATTTGTATTGTTCTGCTTTTATTTTTTAATGGTTTTTGCAATTTTTGGGTCACACAACCTTTAGTAAACAATAAAATTCATATCCTCCATAATGACATTCTTTGATCTCTGAAAAATCTCTGAAAATATATATTGTGTACTCTCAGCGACAATGTTGCCTTCAAACAAAAGCATCTTCCTTTTGCCTGTTTTGTTTTCGGTTTGAATTTGGAACCACTTGAATTACTTTCTTACACTAACAGAAATATTTGCGTGCAAGTTTAAGTGCAGTTTGTCGCGAAAGGATAATGTTTGCTGGAAAAATATTCCTTTTTGAGACAAATGAAATTCCTTTTAATATTTTTTAAACTTCTTTTGAAATATGCAGTCTGAAGTCTGCACATTGGAAACTTCATAAATTCATATACTTCTTGTTGGTGGAAAATTGTCAATGCTTGTGCATAAGTGATGAAATTACGATTTCACTTATATATAAGTCACCTTCAATTTGTTTTTCTGTTAAAGCTAAATGAATAATGATAAATACTACGTATAATATTAATTTTAATTATGATATAAGTTTTACAAAATTGAAAAAAATGAATAATGGCATAGAATAATGGCAGTAATTACCAATGTTTCAGATTTTGAGAAATCTGATAACAAATTTTCAAGTTGTCCATTTGCTCAGAAATTATTGCCTTTTATAATCTATAGTAATCCATTCGCCACTAAGATTTTAATATGCATTGAGAGATGTAGTGAATTTCTTTCATGAAAAATTAATTTTCTATTTTTATCATAAATGATGCGCGTTCTTACGAAAAAGTGAAATGTATTTTAATATAACTTTTTTATATGTAAACATTTTCGTGTGAACATTTTTATCGTGTCTGTTGTTGTTTACGTAAAAATGATTAAATTCTTTTATTATAAGAAGAAAATGATCCTGCGGATAGACCCTTCTAGGCCTTTATAAACCTTGCAGTCTCTTTCTTATTATAAACTAAATTCAACCAAAAAATTTCAAAAAATTTAATTTTTTTCCTTCAGCGAAAATCTGTTTTTAATTTTTTTTAACGTTCCGTATTATTTACTCGAAAAAAAAATTCTCCCTGATATATTCTGCGACTGCAGGGGAGAGTGGGATATGGTATCTCACTTTGACTTAAATGTCCTATAAATTATGGTTGAAATGTGATTTTGATGTGTGTATTTTTTAAGGTGAAGCTTACATTACAAGGGAACATATTTTATTACTCTAAAACGCTTTTTAATTTCTTAATTATTTGATATTTAATTAATTGATGGATGTTGCATTTCAGTCAGCGTCTCCCTAAATTGGGGTACGGAGACCGACATATCACTGCCGTTTATTTAAACAATATGAACATTGTAAAATAAAAATGATATAATATAATATTTCTGGAAAATGTAATGTAACGAAAAAAAAATTATTCCAAGCATTTTCAACACTAATTTAATGTTTTATTATCAATCAAAGTAAAGTATGGGACCAAAAGCAGTTACAGCCTCTTACTCCCTGCTGAAATACATAGGCACGCCGCGGCTCGGCGTCATGCCCCATATGTGACGGCCCAAGATTTAAATAATTTTAATACATTTAAAACGTTTATAGAAACAAATCGTGATACTATAAGTTTAATAAAATACTTTACCTATTAAAATCTAACTTTTTCATGCTTTAAGTATTTTAAAATACGCTGTAAGTGCTTGATTTCAGCCAAAGACTTTTTCATCGGTTTCCGCCAAAACTGCTTTTTCATAATTACTCTTCTGACGCGAATTTTAAAAGATATGCGCGGCGATTTATTGGAAAATGATGATAAGGAAATGGTAAGAAACCTCGATAAATGTCCAGTAATACACATAATACCTCCTTTCGAAAAGACGCGTTCAGATGGTGCAGACATTGCTTGGATGCTGAAGAAATCCCTGCCCATACGACTTTGGTTGGGATATATGACTTGATGTTGCTTCCACCATTAAGCTACATCTGCATTTTGATCGGTGTATCCAATTCATCATCCTCAACGTGATCGTCTTCAACCTCGTTATGTTCAAGTTTAATATTCGACTGGGATCTAAAATGAGGAGTGCATAGTAAATCCATTTACATTTTTGGTAACGTCTTAGAATTCTACTTTGTGCTGCTTGAAAAGCATTCTCTAAGAGCAGCCATTCAGATGCAGTGAGGATCAATGGTTATAACTGAGAATTGTTCTCGCATAAAAATTCTAAAGCCTTTCTCATTTCATGATCTGCGCTAATCATATCAAGAGCAGAATTTCACCTAGTTGATACGTCCAAACCTGGAGAATGTATTTTTACCCTCATGACGTCGCAGGCAGATTTTAATTTCTCATGCAACTGTTCAGAATATTTTAGTTTTTTAAAAAGTGCTCTCAATTAAACCATTACTTTAGACTCGAAATCAATCAATTCTTCATGACTTTCTGGCTCATCTGCAGTTTCTTAGTCATCACTATCGTTTTCTTCTTCTTCAAAATCTTCAGCGATTTCCGAATCACAAAGCCCATCTTGAGCAGCTAAATTTATGATGTGTGCCAAGCAACACCAGTAAGTCGTTGGGATCAAACTGGGTACCGAAAAGTTTGTTTAATAAATTTTCTATTTTTTCCATAAATTTAGTATTCGCCGCTGCATTATCCATTGTTACACCTTGCAATTTTTCTGCTAAGCCGTAATTCTTGAGGACGCCCAAAAATAATTCCGCTATATCATTTCCAGTATGGTTACCATTTGTTGCAAGAAAATCAATAACCAAAGGTCTAAATGTCAAATCTTTATCGATGAAGCGGCCCATAATACCATAATGCGATTTTCCGCTGAGTGAAGTCCATTCATACAGAGTATATAAAATCTTAGAAGTGTTCTGTTGTGAAATTTCCAAAACTATTTTCTAGGATTCTTCAAAACGAAGAATTGCTAATTCTCGATTTTAATTTTTTACGTACATTTCTCTTGTGATGAGGTATGCGAAAATACCTTCTGTTTCTTCATCGCCAAAGAAATTGTACAGCAGATACTTCTTTGACGTCAACTTCTTCTCGATTGTGAAAGATACATTTTTGACCGACTGCGAATAAAGGGACATAATGCGTCGAAGTTGAATTTTATAGAACGGGCGATCGTAGCAGATTCCGTAAGCCAGCATTTGAGTAGTGGGGATGCGTCTACGAAAAGCGCCCCTACACTTAACACTGCACTTTTAGGCACGAACCAGTGGAGCTCACGGATACGTCGAGTACAGCTGTAGTGGTAAGTGGTGGGCTGGCTTTCGTAGGCCTCTCGTTCGGTTTGCGCGTACGCTTATCATGCCTATTTTTGTCGCTTAATAACAAGAAAAGAAATTACCTTACAAATTTTCTGATTATTGGAATTGCAAGAGTAGCTCAGAAACTATCGATTGGCGTAAGAAAATGAGAATCGATTTTTTCCACATTAGGTCCCTTTCTTCGCGGAACCCTTCACGAAAGTCTTGATTTTGTCGCGAAATTAAAGTCAACATTTTTTCTGTGAAAAAGTTTCTCTTTCACTCCGCTGTGAATCGAACTACAGTTCTTCCGATTGTTGTTCGGGTGCTCTTACCACTAAGGTACTAGAGAGATAGAGATTTACTATTTTTTCACATTATACTTTTTGGGTTGTACTAATTTTTTCTTGCCGTATATACATTATTGATCTAAAACGCGTAAAAAATCAAAAGTTTCATAAAGGGTAGGTTCCTACATTTCAACACTCATCTGTGATGTACGCTCTTAATTTCAAAATAAATATTTCATCTAAATAGAATATTACTCTTCTTTTGAAACCAATAATTTTATTGTTGAACATTCATAATGTTGGTGGAAAATTCATCTCTGGTTAAAAACTAATTTTTTAAATATAAATTTAACTATTCCAATTGAAAATTCAATCATTTGGTTCAAAATGAACTTTTATGTTGAAAATTTCTATTTTTTAGTTGAAAATTCGTCTTTGTTTGGTGTAAATTCAAATTTTCGGGCTGAAAATTCAAGTGTTTTATAGAAAAGTCGTGTTTTTGCTTGCAAGTTTAGCAATTGGGATAAAAGTGTTTTCTTTCTCGACTAAAAAATCTTTATTCGTTGAAATTCCATCTTTTTGGCTGGAAAATTCATCATTTGATTTGAAAATGCCTCTCTGTTAATAATTTGTTTGATGTTATTGTTCCTCTTTTGATTGACCTTCAGGTTTCATTGATCATAACATGGTCTCCAGCGCTCCGCGTACATATCCATTTTTCGAGAGGTAGGCACGTTGATTTCGCAAGGATTGAAGTGAAACGTGCTGAAGTTCCGGGTGTTTTTAACACCACAGAGTATGCATACGTGCCAGAAAGCTTCGGTGAACAGGCATAATGCTGGCATCGTGGCAGTCTAGCAAGTCATCCGTGAGTTGACTCCTCCACTCAATGTGGGCGTTTCGCCGGTTCGTTGTCGCGTTTCCATCTAAATTATTTTCAGCATCCCGAACTCTAGGATGATTGGCATTTTTTGCCCATCGATTGTCGGGTGCTGTGCGCGTTCGATCGTTTTGAACCGCATCTACAACTTTTTGATGTTTTGGTAGTGCCATTGTTGTTCCCACGAGCTGCTAGGGAAATGGTTGGTTATTCTTTCGGGACGATCCCTGGACAATTGTCCGCGACTGCTTATCAATTATTGTAACCATATTCAGCAGAAACCCTTGGTAGAGGGTCCCTGTAGGAAGGGTTCCCGCTGAATATGGTTACAATAATTGCTAATCAGTCGCGAAAAATTGTCCAGGGATGGTCCCGAAGGAATAATCCCTAAGCGGAGGCGTAGCGATCATGCCGAAAGCTGAATGACACCTGGGTGAGGTGTCTTAACTGGTGACTCTGGGACCTTGGGCGACCTCTCAGAGTATGCAGCCTTATCCTTGCACGCGAACCTCTACAAGGATGGACGAACCCTTTCCCAAGCTGCTCGTGGGAACAACAATGACACCACTAAAAGACCAAAAAGTTGTAGATGCGGTTCAAAACGATCAAACGCGCAGAGGACCCGACAATGGGTCGGCAAACAATGACAATCATCCTAGAGTTCGGGGTGCTTAAAATAATTTAGATGGAAACACGACGACGAAACGGCTAAACGCCCACATTGAGTGAACGAATCAACTCAAGGATGGCTTGCTAGTTTGCTACGATGCCAGCATTAGCCCTGTCCATCGAGGCTTTATGGCGCGTATGCATACTCTGTCGTGCCTAAAACACCCGGAGCTTCAGCACGTTTCGACTCAATCCTTGCGAAATCAACGTGTTTACCTCTCAAAAAATGGATATGTATGCGGAGTGCTTCCCCAACCGCTGCTTGATGAAGCTGCAGCCGAATATGAGGACGCGACAATAATGCCAACCGCGGAAAGCAGTCACCCTCTGAGAGATGATCACGATTTCAGGACAAGAATGCAACATAAATGCCAAGGATGCCTTCAACGACTGTACCCAAAATATATTGTACGTGTAATTGTCCTTGTGATAGGTGCTCTCGTAGGTGCGAAACTATCACTGGTTCGTAACCTTAAAGCGATACCCGCGTGCCAAAAATATGCCACGGCACTTGCGAGATGGATGCAGAAAGCTGTCATCCTTGGGTCGCTTCGTGTTCTCAAAACACGCAAGGGTTTCGCCGGCCTGTAGTTGTGATTTCATCGTGTCCTGTGAGCACCCATCTCACGGTTGTGAGACGTGGCCTCGATCGGAATTTACCGCGGTCCTACTGGGAGCCGATTGTATTTTATAATTATTATTATTAATATTAAGAATTATTTATAATTCTTTGAAATTCAGCAAAATTCTCTTGAATTCAGTAGAATTTTCCTAGGCTTGGAAGAATTCTCCTGAATGGAGTCAAATAATCGTGCTTTCTTTCGAATTCAGAAGAACATTCTTTAAATCAGGAAAATTCTTTCGAATCTAAGAGAATTCTCTAGAGTTTGGCAGAATTCTCTGGAATTAATCATAATTCTTTGAAATTCTCTAAAAATATGTCATAAATTCAGTAGAATTCTCTTGAAGTTTTTCTCTTGAATTCAGGAAAATGCTCTTGAATTCAGTAGAATTTCCCTAAAATATGTACAATTCTCTCAAGCTTTGTGTAATTTTCCTAAATTCAGTAGAATTTTCCTTGGTTTGGCAAACTTCTCTTGAATTTAGTCCAATTATCGTGTTTTCTTTCGAATTCAGCAGAATTTTCTTGAAATCAGCAAAATGCTTTCGAATTCAAGATAATTATCTAGAGTTTGGCAGAATTCCCTTGAATTATTCATAATTCTTTGAAATTATGTAAAAATATCTCGTGGATTCTGTAGAATTCTCTTGAATTACGTAGAATTCTCCTGAATTGTGTATAATTCTTTTAAATTCAGCAGACTTCTCTTAAAATATGCAAAATTCTCTCAAACTTTGTTTAATTCTCTTAAATTCAGTAGAATTCTATTACGTTTAACAGAATTCTCTTGAGTTGAGTAAAATTCTCTTGAATTTAGTAGAATTCTCTTGAGTTCGCCAGAATTCTCGCGCAATCTGTAGAATTCTCGTGAATTGAGTAGAACTCTCTTTATTTTCGTAAAATTATCTTAAACTCTGTACGAAAAAACTCTTGAATTCTGTAGAATGAGCTTTGATTTATTTTTAATTTATTAGTCTTTTCAATTTTTATTAACCGTATACGGGAGGCTTGAAATGTCGGGGTCTTGAAATAATGGCGTCTTGAAATGATGGAGACTTTACTGTATTATACTGTATTACGTTTTTCTACCTAGAGACCTACAACCTAAAACTTTATCACTTGAGTTGCGCTCTTATTGTTCTGCCACTACCGTTAAGGTCAGATTGTATTTCGAATCACCAACAAAATTCGACTCAGCGCGGTTTATTGCACTCGTCATAAAGGCTTCACCTATTAACCTACGGGCGAACTTAAAGTAAAATTATGAGTTTCTCCCCATTTTTAAAATCATTTTTATGGTAAATCTTTGACCATTTTAGTTGTTCTTTTCAAGATTCATTCTGAGAGGTTTAAAACTTCAAAGTATACTCTGTACAAATTTCACTTCACACAAACTTAACCAAAGCGTGCAATAAGTCTGCAAATATTGCAATTTTTGTAGAATTCTCCTTGTTGTACAATTGTTACATAATATTTCTGAAATAAGAAAAGTTGACAAAAGCCATATTGAAGTCTCGGATGACAAATAACTCCAAGATTGAATAAATTGGTTCATAACTTCTTATGAAAAATTGAACTTGAAAAAGAAGTTGTATTTTTACGTGTAAACTCCATAAGAAGAACAGCTGCTTTTAGCGAGCTGAAAAATGACTCTACCACAAAACAAAAAAATTGGCATATTCTAATTTTGCCTTGGCTATATGAATTTCCAGTCGCCCATGAACATTTAAACAGTTGCTTTTCTTGGACCACTCTATTATATATTTTTCTTAACTTTTCGACCTTGTTTCAGAATACACATATACCTATAATGCACGGAAATTAACTGAAAAGACTCATTTATATTTTCGTTTTTGCTCCCTTATTATCTCATAAATATCTCAAAATCGGCAAAAATGCAAATAGACTCATGCTCGGAACTTATTGCATAGTCTCATTCAAGGTTTTGTCAGGCTCATATTGAATGGAGGCATCGATCTTACGAGTTGGGTCTAAAACTAAAAAAGAAACCACAAATAGATTTATTTCTTTACAGAGGGTAGTTTCTTCTTGCCAAGGGTCGTAACCTAGCTTGCATGAGGTGATGTTACTTTTTAATCAGACCCAGCCTCATTTTCTGACACCCTAGTAAAACCGTTAGGAACTTTTCTAAAAAATACGGTATTTTACACATTTTAACTTCTGAAGGGTCTGATTTTCAATCATCTAAGGCCGAAAATAGCTATGGTATATTGAAAATGCACATTATAACATTTCAACCCCTATAGAGGGTGTTTTCTTCACTTCTAGGGGTAATCTTCCGAATAAAATTAGGGTTAAACTATTTTCAGTGATGTTGACATAATTTTATTGCCATTTATCATTTTTAGACATCAACAAAAATCAACACTTTTGAGCGTTTAAAGGCCTTGGACCACGAGTTAAAGATTTTTTTTAAATATATAAAATTTGAAAATCTATTTTTAACCAAGCGCAAGAAAATAGGGAAATGAGACAACAAAATCTTCTTTTTTTTTTGCCAGCCTACTATACACAGGGTTCTAAAATTTCAGGGAGGAGGAGCTTGAACCCCACCACCCTGGATACACCGCTGACTCAACCTGAAATACCTAATTTTGGGAACTGCGTGCGAAGACCACGCGAAACTTTCGGGGGGAAATGGAAATTTGTAATAATTTACAAATTGCACTTAAATGCGGTCAGATGTATTAAATCATCATGTGCGAATAATGGTAAGATTTACCCAATGCAATATTAAATTTAATATAGTTTCAGTTAGTTTTCATCCTAAATTCCTTGCATTCAATTCAAACAATTCATAATATACGCGTATATTATATAGGGTATAACCTTACTAAATCGCTTTTATTGACTAAAAATGTTCAGCGGAAATTTCTTTCTTTTTGTGCAAATATGTATAGGATTGCAGAGTGATTTCGCCTGATTGCAGGTTGAATTCAAGCGATTCCAGGTGCTTTCAAGAGATTGCAATAAATTTGTACACTGATTGCAAAAGTTATGTACCCCTAGCACTAAAATCAAGATTCGTTCCAATCTGCAGGATTGCCTATGAATACCTTTAAGATTTCTTTTAATTGCGGCATAAATATTTACCTCAATTTATCGAAAGCTCTACTTTTTGTTTAAATATTACTTGAACGATGTTTTGAAATTAGCCATTCCGAGAAATTCGTGATTTTTGCAGTATTTCTTTTCGTACTTGGAAAAAGTAATAATTTGAATAGATTGGTTCAGAATCAACCACATAAAAATTACACATGTTAATATTTTTATTCAATTTCCAACATTTTGTTTTTTATATACCCACAATAATATATATGTGAATACTATAAATGATATTAATTTCCCGGCAGAACATACACTGTTAGAAAAATCTGCACTAGATTTAGTATACATGTAATGGAAGCAAGAATGCACAACATGAAACTAAATTTAGACCCAGGTTGCTGATCAATCTCTCTAGCGATCACCTGACGTGAAGAGCCTCACAAAATTGTTATGTGTGGTTCCCCACTTGGGCCCATTAGTAACTAAGGTCTTTTGTTTCAGGCGTCATTCACTCTATTGTCACTCTGTTTACAAACTATTTGTCATCACACTTTTCTGTCCTGGCATACTACTCTAGCTTCCTTCACCTGCATGCATTTTTCATGCAAGCTCTCGTGTTTCTATATACTTACTGAACATAAATAATGAATTCAATGTACAATTAAAATATTGTAAACCATTTTTATAAACAAATACTTTAGTACAGTGTGCAAATGTTGAAAAATCTGATTTTGTACATAAAATGCCTTATATTTTTTTATTAGATTAATAATTAGTAATGACTTATCATCATATAGTAACGATTGATGTTGTTATAAACAACTGTATCAACAAATATTCATTTTTTTCTCTAGGATTTTACCTCCTGTTTCCCACTGAAAAAAAATGAAAAATATTTAAAAATACATATATTAAACAAATGCTTTCAAAGAAACGTACATTCGTAGAATTTGTTTTCAATAAGGTATATGACTCTATGTGAAGCAAGTTAATACTGATACTCAATCAATATTTGTAGTTTATAATTAAATTCACAATTGTTATCAACAATGCATTAAATAAATAGGCTAATGTATTTTTTTTTACTTGAGTAAGTGCTTTTTTACTCAAGTATTTTGATAGTACCTCAGTATTAATATTTTAAGATAAATGTTCAGCGACAATCTGACAATTTTTATTGTTCGTAACAAAATGGTATAAAAACATTATACAGAAGAACATATATTTCACGAAAGAAATTAATTTTCCTCATTAAAGCTTCTTGAGAGTTAGTCGATATTAACATTTTATGTACGCATGTTAGATCAATAACGAAATTCACAAATTCCAGATTCCCTGTGGGTATGAAATGTAAAGACATAATTATAACGTTCTAAAAACGTTACTTGTAAATACGAGTCAAAAGATGTTATTTGGACGTTTTAAAAACTGTCGTAAGTCAGGACAAATAATGTTCTCAAAACTTTTCATGTTCTAAATACGTCCTTAAAACGTCTCTGAAACATTGTATGTTCAAGGGGCGTTATTTGGACTGCCTTAGGACGATTTTGAGCCGTTTCAATGAGGTTCTTTAACGAACGTTTGTGTTTAGTTGGTAATAATTGGATAACGCGCAATACTGCGTGACAGGTATTAATTTGTACGGGTTTTTGACAAGTAGATTCCCCCTCACTTCAAACGTTCATTCTATCCGATTATATATAATCAAACATTCAAGAGACTGAGGTCTATCTGCAGCTCAACAAAAATGAAGAATCTCTAGTGACGCAAACGTTCTTCTATCTCCATAAAATAATGTTTAATTCATGGATGCAAATCCTAAAACATATTTTTCGTGAACCAAGAAAGAAAAGAACGAGTCTTAAAACAAATGAAGATGCACTGTACGAGTTCATGCCCGTGCAAAAATATAAATGTGGGCCTGATAAGGCACTGACCAGTTTTCCCTACTTCGGACATGGTCCTAGTCGGGTAAATTGGCAAATACCATCCATGGCATGTAACGCTTTTTCAGATCATTGCCCCACTCAGGGCAAACTTGCCAGGGCCCACCCAGTTTTTCTATGGTATGCCCTACTTTTAAAAATAATAATAATAATTAACCAGAACTCCTTTGTTTACTTTTTTTTGTCGTCAATTATGTCTTAGTGTACAAAATATTTATAAATAATTATTTAATGAAAATATTAATATCATCGACACACACAACAACAGCATCAAACAACTAAACTAGGTTAGTTTGACCAAACGTTCGACGAGCGCGAAACTTGTATTGTGTACGCTAAGACATAATAGATAAAAAAGGAAAGCAGTGAAAAAGTAATTTTGGTTTATGATTAATACAGTTCAAGAAGTAGTACACACCTTAGAAAAACTGGACAGGCCCTGATAAGTTTGTTCTAAGTAGGTCAATGATCTGCAAAAGCTGTACACGCCAGAAATAGTGATAACTGATCAGTGCCCTACCAGGCCCAATTTATATTACTGTAAGGGAGTGTAAGATGTGTAGCGTAACAGAGCATCTCTAATGAAATAGTAGTTGAGTGAAATAGTAGTTGGACATTTTACTGATTAATCAGTGATTCCGGAATTTTCACTAATCAATTCAGTAACACCAGAGTAAACCATGCGAGACATAGCCTCTGAGTTTTAAAGTAAAGCGTTTTCATACTCTTACTTAAGTAGCAAAAATAATTTCTTTGAGAAATAAATTTGTAAATTTTTGGACTATAAGTGTGCTGAATTTATTGCGGGAAAAATATACTTTAACTCGTATAAAAATTACTTACTTGACGGGTGTGCACATGACAGTCGAATCTTGAAAGTAAAGAAATATGTGAGGTTTTTTGTCATTTTGTCTACCATATACGATAGAAAGAGAGCTTTCGAAACCATCGGTTCGTTTTCGATCGCGCCTCGTTGTCTATCTGACCTGGTAGAAAGAGAGGTCCGTTTGACTCATTCGACTCAAGAATTCGGAGTCCCACTGCAGGTTATTTTTACATATAACAACCTATATGAAGAGGGAGCAAAAGATGCAATTATGCCCAATTTTACAACTTCCCGCTAATTTTTCCCGCCAATTTCAGTGTTCACTCGCATCCACCTACCATTTTTCGACGGATGAAATAGTCACACACCGAGTGACCCCCACCCGTCACTCTGGTGATTTCTGAACGGTTCACCCGGGTGGATCCGCCCACTCAGCTAGCACCGCTGAACGGCTCCGAGTGCACTTGGTGAGAAACCTGAACGAACCCCAAGGAGTGGAAGCAGCCCGTGTGATCAGAAGAGTCGTCAATGAAGGCGACAAGGCTTCTCAGTCCGCAGAAAACGGAGAGTTACTACGTTTCGGGTCAGAGATCGGAATCCTTTCATTGCAAGGAAGCTGAGACTGAGGCGGGTCATAGTGTCGTAGAAAATTTAGTCAGGCGAAAACCTGTGCCTGGAGGTCGAGGTGTCCATCATGCATCTCTTACAGTCTGGAGGGTCTCTCGACTCTCCTAGTGACACTCGGAAGAGTGAGGGAAGACCACTGTGATTTTCTTAGGCGGTGAATCGATGTTTATTGAAGTATATTGTTGTCAAGAGTGAATACTGAAGAATTTGAACAATTTTTGCTGCCCAAGTCAGTAGTAATAGATAAAAAAAATCACAAATTATAAAATGTGCATGCATCACTTCTACCGTCAAGAAAAGGAAGTAACTATATATACATTCTGCATGAGTTCCATCCGTTCTTAACCTCTAATTTGGCAGCTTATGTATATTATATATAAATAAGTAAACAAAAGTAAACTGTTGAAGAAGGCTCATTTTGATTAAAACATTTTTTCTAACTCTCCCTATTGATTATTGAATTTCTTGAAATCGAATAGTAACCCAAGTGGTTAATATAGAGATGCTTAGATTCATATAATTTCAATGCATTTACATGAATTATGTATAATGAGACTGCCTAAACATAGCTATATAAAATATATTGCTGGTCTGCACGAAAATTCCCATATTTTAACTGGAAGTATTCCTGGTTTTCACATTTATTGTTCATAATGTAGAGATGAGTTTTTATTAATAAAGCGCTCTTAATTTTTTGCCGTGTATTTTGGAATCAAAGACAGTTTATTATTTCAATAACGCCTAAAGAGGGAAGGGGTTACATTTCGCGACTCAGGTGTAAGAGCAACTATGTTAAAAAGGGCTCGATATAAAATTTTCGCAAATGTATACTGCGTAATTTGTAAATCCTGCACCACACTTTCTTTGTTTGCTCATATCTAGCGATTGAATGGACCAACTTCATTTGAATATTTTGAGAGTGTGACAAATACGTTCGTGTAAAATTTCCCTGCCAATGCATTTATTTATATTATGCATTTATTAAAGAATATACATTTTTCTAAAAAATGAAAATATTGATATTTATAATTTTCTTATTGTATTTTTTGATCACATAATAATTATATTACATAATATATTTTATAACTAAACAATTCTACATCCATTAACTGATTACTGATTGTATTTTGAAATTTATAAGTAATTACATTTATTTTAAATTACTTTTTAAAGTTAAGAAGAAATTTATATCTTAATATTTTATAAGTAAAGATCTTCTTTCAAATTTGGTTTTGCAATTATTTTCTCACCTTTCATGAATTCTCGAGTCGCAAAATTTTGATATTTTTCGAAAGTGGTTTTGAACACTTGTCCCATATTCGATCAATCTTGAATTGTATTTTTGACCTTATGAATCTAAATTTTTCGTGAAGGCGGTTCCAAACAATTTTTACATCTTCGAAGCTTCTCCGAATTAATTTTTGAGTCAAATGTCTAACTTGCAGCTACACTTTTTTAATACTCTTTCAATCTTTAAAGATTCCAGGAATGAATTATTGAGATAAATAAATATCTAACTTTCTGTGAAGGTGCTTTAAACAATTTCTTCATTATTGAGGGATCTTGCATTACATTTTCGAATTGAAAAGATGTATATTATTTTTCATAGATGGTTTTGATCACTTTTTCCATCCTCGAAAAATCTTACATCCGTTTACTATAACATGATTGAATTTTGAACTTTAGTAATAATTGAAACACTTTTAATAGTATGAACGAAAATTATTAATGATAAATTTTTCGTCTTAATTGTCGATCAATAAATAAACATTTTATACATAAAATATGAAGAAATTTCTTTCAAATTTGATTCCTAAGGAATTGTCTCACCTTCCTTGAATTCTTGAATGAATTCTCCAATCGCATGTTTGTGCTGTCCCCGCACGTATCAAGCCCTTATTGGCCTCACCGAGACATAAAATTGACGAGATAATTGATCCATTTGGATTCAACAACTAATCCATGAGCAGTATTGATGAATCGCAACAAAAAGATGATAAGCTTGATTTTTAAATTCAGAAGCATCGTAATTTATCTGTTTTGTTTACGTTAAATGTATTTTACAATATTTCTTAGAGTTTAAATATCAAATGTATCTTTATTAAAATTAAAGTTGGTCAAGCAGGCTATCCTGGGGGTCGACTGCCGACTATCCTTTTAAAACTTTGCGATAATCAAACATTTGATATATAATTCAAAGTAATTCAATAGCCTTACTTTTTTAGCATGTCTGAGCGTGAAATTTGCTTTCTTGATTAGATCTAGTTTAGAAAAGAATTTTACTTTAGTAATGCTCTTTTAGACAATACATGTACGGAGAAAAGCTGGATCAATCGATGCCCTGGTCATTTATATCAGTTTGACCATCCTGGTGTAGGTTGCTTCAAATTACAATATTTCAAGCGCGTCTTCTCGATCTATGCAAGTGCTACTTGTGTTCTTGACAAGGTTGGCTTGTAGTGTCCATTTTTCCTAATTGATAAAATTATGTTTTACCTTATTTTGCTCTGATGGAGATTTTTCTTGTTCTTTTGAAAGTTTTTGATAAATAGAATTTCAGGATGTCTTTGTTTAAGTATATACCATCAATATGAATTATATATTTCTGCTACTGTAAAATAATTTCATACGGGTGATTTAATTCTTGTTTTGTCCAACTGCTGAAAAAAAGACAACATTTCTTAAATATGTTTCACGAAGAATAAATTTTCACTTGTCCCATATTTTCTATATGGGCAATTCTCTACATACAGGACACTTTTGTGTACAATGGATGAATTATCAAAACTATTGTTCGCATTGTAAGAAATAATCGGCAAGGATCCTTCCTCAAGTTTTTCAGAACATGATTCACAGTAGAAAACTTGATTTTATTATTGCAACTCACAATAAAAATACCATCAAGTACCTAGAAAATGCCTCTGAAGTATGTCCATATATGCCCGAAGCATAGTTTACAGCTCAATAGGAAATATGTGATGAACTATTTTAAAACGTATGCCCAATGATCTTAAAATTTATATAAGTGCCCACGAAAATCATTTTGTGGTTACCTCGATACATAAGCAGTTAACATGAGCGTATTTTAATTATAATCTCTCGACGTTACTGGTGATAACTTTATATTTCGGAACAAAGCTAAATTGATGTGTGATAACAATATGAATTAGAGCGGGATGAGGCAATTTTCTAAAGGATATTGAGATCCCGTCTATTCTATAACTTTGGGATGACTTTTTATGCTGTTTGCCATTGACATAACATCCATACATGTATTCTTTCTTTGGATTTTCCTCAAGGAATACCGAAAGTAAATTATTATATTGCCCCGAAAAACTTTTGCTAATAAGTTAACGTAAAGCAAATTTTTTACATAAATAATTTTAATTATATACAAAAATATCAAAATCAGCGAATATAGTATAATATTCTAACGTTTAATTTAAAGTTAAAGCTTGTGTTACTAGATTGTATAAATTCTACAGTTCCTTTTATACTCAAGGACAAAAAGTTCCTTTTTGTCTGACCAACCTTGAAAACGCGCCGTTGCATGCAATTGAAGCAGGCGTAAAGTGGCCGCTTCCAGCCCAGTGACGTTCGCACATGCGCACTCCGTTGCCGGGCCAACATGAAACTTTACGCCCGCTACACATACACTGTACCGCGCAAGTGAGAATATGGAGGAATTGATCTTTATCTTTGAAAAAATGGTATGGCTGGACCCGACAGTTTCCCTTCTGCAAAGTACGCTGTTTCTTCCTTCCATCTAAAATTGTGATGTACACCAAACATCCTCTATCTGCTTCTCATGCTTCTTTTGAAGGAGGAGGACAAAAAGTATGGTGTATATCAAGGGCGTAAAGCTATTCTGCCTTTTTTACGCCCTCGATACACAATATACTATTTTAGATATTTAACATAGTAATTACGCAATAAGAAAATCCAACTATTTTTGATTGAAAGTTAATTATTTTTATTAATGCGGGAAATGGATTCTTCTCGATTGATGTTGCGATTGCCTTTAAGATCCAGAAATAAAATGACTGATCTCTTTGCAAGTCAAACAAACAGACGTTTCGACCTAGGTTCGCTCGCAAGTTTGAGCGCGCCTATGGCGCGCACCTGTTGGATCTCGCGCTTCGCGCTCGATAATGTATTCGCCTCGAGCTACGCGCTCGGGCGCATTTGCCTTACGCTTTAAGCTCGGTTTGTCTAGGGTTTCGCACTTCGTGTGCTCGCTATTGCGCACTTTCCGGGCAAATACTCTCTTATTAACACAGAAAAAAATGAGGGTTTAGCAAAGTTGCGGCTCGAGTAAAAGTTGGTATCATTTAGAACTGAGGCTCCAATGGAACTCTTTTTGAGGGTTCCTTTTTAGTTCGTTGATATCGAATATAACTTTGGTCGATATTGTAGATTTCCATGTTATGTGTGGATTTCTCTTCTCGATCCGTTACCTTCTCCGATCATAATACAGATTTGTAATCTACCAACTTAGTTATATTCTTGAGTCCAAAAGGAAGCGGTGTTACGACTATCATTCATATATTATGCTTTTCTGTTGATTTTAGTATATACTGAAAGTGCTTGTTTATAGAAATTTGCATTTCGCGAAAATCTGTTCACCGAACATTTGATTTTCGAGTGAAATAATTAACAAAAGAGGTTTTTTTTTATTCCAAATATTGCATCTTGTTAATGAGATGAAATACTAAAAATTAAGAGCCTGCTTTGTTCAGTTACATTCAGCAGTTTATGGGGCATCGTGACAAAAAATAGTTGGTCCTATAGGACCCAACCGGCCTTTCCAGGTAAAGAATTGGACGAAGCTGCAATAATTTCGGAAAATTTTTCTGCATCAAATCATTATCATCTAATAAAAACTTTTGAAAAGTGTCAGTTATCCTATTTGAGAAAAAGGCGCAAATCAGATTCTATCTGTCATATGCACAGAAACTTGAAACTTCGACAACTTCGAGAGTCGAGCCTGAGGCTCTACAATTTCGATTCAACTCAGAATTTAAAAGCGCCTTTAGGGCTAAGATTGAATTCTGATTTTTATAAAACCTGTGCAAAATAAAGGACTGGAAAGGAAGTTATTCCTACAAAATATTTCTGAAAAATAGACAGTTTCAAAAAAATGCATTGGATCGATTAAATTTGAAGTGAATTAATTAGAATTCAAGGAAATAAAAAACATTCTCAAGTATTCAAAAAAATGCAGAGTAAACTAATGAGAATTCAGGGGGAATTCCAACAAAATTCAAATAACTTGAAAAAAAAGTCTGAATCCAACATATTTCGCATTGATTTTAGAAATATTTCTATATCTAGTAGGCTCTAATCTTGATTTTTGCCAGGAATGATTCTGATAAGAAATTAACGCACGCGGCGAATCTCGTATTTTCAGCTTGGCAAACATTTCCATTTCTCGGGTAAAAATGTTTATGATTATTCAGTAATCATTTCATATTTATTCATGTGCTTGTTCCCGATTTTAAAAGTACGATTTGTTCTTGGTTTTATAAATTTGAAAAAAAATTTAGGAACATTTACGCGAGCTGAGCGTGACGTTAGCGCATGCGCCCTCGACAAATTGCCACTTTGGGAAATCGGCAAGAAATAGGAACTCTAGAGAGAGCCTATTAAAATCCAAGTTTGAATTTCTAAGCGGGATCCAACTGATAGAGAAACTTGCACTGCATTTCGAAGTATTTATAACTTTTAGTCATACTTTACAAATTTGATGAGCATTTAGACCATCTTTGATGTCAACCGTAGAATTTTATTTTTGCTTTTCAAGAAACACATTCGCATATTATTAATACCAAGTACGTAAAATCTTATAATTGTAGTTGAAGATAATTTATAAAATGATAGTGTTACGTTCACAATTCGGGAATTCTTATTTTACCTTCTCACTATTGTTGATTAGTTTTGTTTGTATTCCATTTTTAATATACAGACAATTTTATCATGTCTTTCCGTGAAGAGTAATCGTTCCATTGCGTAAGAACTAAGACATTTTGGTAGCTGTGAATTTTAAAAAATAATGTCATAAATCTGAATTAATTAAATACAAACATTGAAAAATAATGTATGAGATTATTTGTGTAATATGTACTAGATAGTTTTGCAGAATATTCATTCGTTATATTCTTATCGATATTCTTCACAAGTATTCCCCGTTTTAAGAAAATGAGGACTGTGAGTGGCATTGTGAGTTTTATCTTACTGGCTTTTCCGAATCCTATTGGTAAATATTATATCTATAATTTTGAGTGCAATATTAGTTGCTTCGAAGTTTCACTAAAGAAACGTTTGAAATTTCAATAAAAATTCTGAAAAAATTCTGAAAGTGGCGACTGCCGAAACACGAAGGCAAGAATTCTACAAAAATTTCTACTTTAATAACTGTTTTCTTAGCTGGCTGGTGGAAACCCTAATTCATTTGTTATACATTCAAAAAAAACGGCATGAAGATCTCCTATTCGAAAACAGGACAACTAAAAAGTGATACCCTAAAAAACAGGGATCTCTACTTTTTACTGTGAGATATTCCTAAAAAAATATTGGAAAATCAAATTATATTTATAATTATACTCTGTTATGTCAAAAAGACTTTCACTAGATTTCGAGAACAAAAGAAAAAAAAAATTGCAGACTTTTATGAACAAACCAAAACTTAGATTCATAATAACCCCATCAGGAGTGTGACTTTGGATCATACTTTGATTATTGATAACTTTAAAGGCCAATGTTTTTTAAATTCAAATCTTAGGATATCTTCACAAGACTCTTAAGATCAGTTGTATATGATACCAAAAAATTGATTACCTTTCCTGATTTTTGGCTAATATCAGAAAAACAGTATCTTTCTTTGATCTCTCTGTAGCTCAATTGGTTAGAGCACCTGACCGGAAATCAGTTGATCAGGTGTTCGAATCCCAGTGGAGTGAGAGGAGAGAGATGCTTTTTTTCTGAATAAAATTTGAATTTAATAAATCTTTTTCATGTTTTCGAGCGCTCGACCGGTTCTTGCATCCCGGCCTTCATTTATTGTACCCCGTGTATTTCGGAAGTCAGTCATAACAACCAAAGATATAATATCTTTAATAACAACTTACATTGAAAGTAATAGTAAAAATACATAAATCGAGATCATTATCGGCGATCGATAAAATTAGAAATCTTCTTTTTTAGTTCTATTAATTTTACATTTAATAGAGAGGTCACCCTATGACTTTTAAAATGTCGACTACTACAAAAGGTCCCACCATAAAACTACAATGGAGGTTACGAGTTTTCATCTATAGGAGAATAATAAATAGTATAATAGTAAAATAATCTACAAACATAGGAAACTGAAGTAAACGGTGTTTTTTTGTTAAATAATTTTTTTATTGTATTTCTGGAACAAGATTTGAAGGGTTGCATTATACAGCATTAGAGAAGCATAAAATCGAATTTTTTTAGGAGAGCGAAAGAACATTCTGTAAAATGGAAATCACCACTTAAAGTTGAAAACAAAAGTTTACTCCCGAGCTAAAGTGATTTTGAATTGAGGCCAAAAAAGTACAATTAAAAAAAATTTCCAGTTCCGAGAAATAAAAAGTGGAAGTGTACAATCTCAAAGTGACAGGAACAAATAAAAATTTTCTCCCGAGATATTGAGTTGCTAAATTGGGAGAAAATGAGTTTTGCCTAGGAAAAGTGAACCAATTTCGAGTGAATCGTTCAAAAATTTGGCGGTTCTAATTTCATGGGTTTTGAAAATCGTTTTTAGATAGCGACTAAAAATCTATTTTTCAATTTTCAAAAATAATAAAAACTTGCTCCCGAAATATCGGGAGGCTGAATAAGAATAAAAAAGTTTTCATAGAAAAAACTTATTCTGTTTCAGGAAAATAAAGATTTAATATGGCGGTATCGCACTGTAACTGTTGTAAAAGTTATAAAAGTGGCTTTTGGTAGAAAATGAAGATTTAACATTTTATGTTGGAATTTGATTACGGTATTTTGATGCGAACAGCGTGGCAACTAGCTTTATTTAAGAGTTTTTTCTTTGAAAAAAAGTATATTATTATTTTACAGTATTTAAAAACTTTTAGGAAGAGGAATATGGTCACAAAAAAGTTTAAAAAAAGATAAGAGGTCAGGCATGGAAAAAAAATAAGACAGCAGACATGTGTGCAGAGAGTCAGCTATCTGTTTACGATATTACCAATCTTTTTATTACTCCAATAAAAATGACATTTCCAACAAATCCTTTAACAGCATGAGCTTGATTTTCTAATAAATTTTAATGCAAAAAGCTCATTTTTGCGAAAAATGTCGGTTATCTAGCTTTTTACTGCAACCCTTTATTTAAAAAACGTATAAACTATATCTTACAAGAAAAAAACATATTGTCATATTTGAATTTTGTGTTTCGTTTTCCATAAACCCCCAGTGTTTTTTTTAATCTCTATAACTTTTGAGTTAATTGAGATATTCATCGTTTTATTTTCATTTTAATAGCTCTTATTATCTTCTTTTGTAATCCGAAAAAAATATAAAGAGGTGTAGTCGAGAATGGCGCGAACTCGCTCATAGACTCAATGTTATTGACTAATAATAGCGTCTCTAAGCGCGTCGTATATTCGACATTGCACGACGCATTTTATTTTGACTCTAATCTTAACTATACATAGTAATATATTTTGAATAGGATGTACTGAATAGGCGTCTTTTTCAAAAGGTACTGTATTTAAATGAATCAAAGTAATATCTATATCACATTTAATTGTATTAGTCTATTAAACACTCATTTATACATATAGAAATGATGTGATCTAGTTTTCACAACTAAACAGTTTAAAAAGGGTACCTGTACTCGAGCAATAGTTACCAGTACCATAATAATCCGTGTAATGTAAGTTCCCACATATTTCCAGGTGGGGCCACATAAGATTCCGTCGGGAAAATAATTCAATTTTTTGTTTCCAAAGTTCGCTTCAAAGCCGTATAGATCCAGATAGAAAACAGTTTTTAGACTTGAACGAAAACAGTCTTCTAATGTAAGTTCCGACATAGTTCCTGATAGGGCCACATGAGATTCCGTCGGGCAAATAATTCAACTTTCTATTTCCGATGTTCGCTTTAAAGCCGGATAGAGGCAGGTAGGCAATCATCTTCGGACTTGAACGAAAACATTCTTCTAATGTAAGTTGCGATAAAGTTTCAGATAGGGCCGCATAAGATTCCGTAGGCCAAATAATTCAGTTTTCTGTTTCCGATGTTCGCTTCAAAGCCGGATAGATCCAGATAGAAAACCGTTTTTAGATATTTTTAGAACAATTTAGGAACAGGGTTACAGAGTAACCATGTTCTATAATAGTGCCGTAACACATATGTAACAGCGTGACGATGTAAATTTGTTCTGTGATTGTTCTGTAACAATTCTGGAACAGCGCTATATGTCAACGAATATTTTTAGAACAATTTAGGAACAGGTTTACAGAATAACATTGTTCCGTAATAGTGCTGTAACACATATGTAATAGTGTTATGATATAAATTTGTTCTGTAATCGATCCGTAACAATTCCATGACGGTGTTACAACGTTTTCGCATTTATTGTATCAATTCCGTAACAGTGTTACAACGATATGTGACAAAAAACTGTTTTTTGTATTATTGCACTTAGTTTATATTTTAAATAATCCAATTTCACGCACGGTCCCCTGCACATATAATCGCATGCTTAAACCCGTTGAAAAATCCCACCCTCTGGGGATTGGAAGCCTATCTAAACTACCTAACCCGTATGTACCTAGCCGATACCTTAGCCAATTGCGCTATGGGGCCGCTTGAACGTTCGTGAAAAAATCTCGGCTATGCTTTTTTGTTGAAAAGGCCAGGGTCATCTCAGAAATATATTCATTATTTTATTAGTTAAGGCATATTATGAGAAGATGGGCTTGAAAAATTGTAAGGTGCAAAAAAGGATGTAACCGGTAAGCATGCAAAAAATGCCCCCAAAAGGAATCCAATGTTGAGTCAGCCATTTCAAAGCATACAATCAAAAAAAATTTGTTTCAAAACTTCAAACCGTTAGCCGTCATATTGGATGAGTTAGAGGGGATAACGTACATTTTAGTTTTTAGTTTTTTTCTCTTTCTATCGTTAGGAAAGATCTGAAAATATGCACAGTACTTCTTTCGGTCACTTTCAACGTGCATGATTGTTTCGAACAAATTTTGGCGGAAAATTCAAACTCAAAAAAAATGTCACAATTTTTTTTGTATTTTCTAGTGTGATGAAACTCAAGTAGTATCTCAGTTCTTACCATAGAATAGTCACCCAAAGAGCTATTATTGTACACTTTTTCAGATTTTTAAATTTAGGGGATCTTAGTGTAAAAAATTAAAAACTGTAATTTTCACATATTCCAACTCCTGAGGCCCATTGATACCTGAATATATTCATATAATACAGTTATATAAGTGTATTTATACATTATTAGATACATTATATATACATAATGTATATATACATTGTAACAGAAAAGATAAAATGATTATTCGTGGTATTATTATTTTTGAAATTTTTTGGAAGTTTTATTTATATATCTGCTTTAGTTTAATATTGATTGAAAACTTAATCCTCGTTACTGTCCTCATTTATCACAGTCAAACATTTTGTTTTTGAGAGTAAACTCCTCAAAATTTCTGCCGGTCTGATGATTCTCGACAAATATCGACCATAACCTAAATAGTACACTACCGTCGGATATTGTCAGTATGATCAGCGAAAGTACTATTAAAAATCACTGCTGACTTTGAAACGTGATTGCTCGTTCCCACAATGGAAGAAGAATTTTGTTTAAACCCCGTTAAAAAGATTATCAAATTACGCATCGAATAAGCCCCAACAATGATATTTTTGAAATTTTGAAGAGAATATACCATTTGAGAATTTATGCAAAAAATTGCAAAATGCAAGAATTTCTCGAATTTTATACCTCTAATTCAACTTGTGACACAACCTAGGTCTCAAGGTCTTTAATTTGAGCAAAAAAAAACTTGAAAAATCTCCACGGGTTCCTGAGATACGTCCTAAAATGTCCAGGTCTCAAACTTCAATTTTCAGTTGACGATCACTGCTCTCGGCCGCGAAAGCGGTGATCGCCGAGAATTTCTAGGATTTTGTTTCTTAACTCAAATTCGTGTTGTGACTTACTAAACTGGTGGAAAAAAACTGAAACTGACAGAACGTAATCTGTGAATTATTATCGTGGGCTACAATTCTATGGTAAAAAGACTGATAGTACTTGAGTTTTATCACACAAACAAATTGATAAAAAATTTTGAAAATTTGTTTGAGTTTGAATTTACCGCCAAAATATTGTTGGATAAACATGGACGTTGAGAATGATTTAAAGAAGTCCTGTGAATTTTTTCAGATTTTTTCGAACGATAGAAACAAATAAAAAATAAAATAAAATATGGACGTTACCCCCGCCCCCTATCTCATCCAATATGGCGGCTAAGGGTTACAAATTGAAGGAAAAATTTGTTTTGATTGTATGCTTTCAAATGCCTGACTCAAAATTTGATTCCCTTTTTGGGAATTTTCTGCATGCTTACCTGGCTATACCCTTAGCAAAAAAAGTTATAAAATAAAATATTTTCTTCTCGTTTGGCCCGACCGCCCGCACAACTCTGGTCTAGGATCGTTACAGAACAGTGTGACCTGTATGTTCCTTTCTTGGAACACGTGTGACATTCTAGTGACATAACAGTTCCATAATTCATGGATTTTGTTAAAAAATATTTTTTTTTTTTCGGTAAGAAATTAATCTTTCTGGTTGAATATTAGTATTTTTTTAATTGAAAATTAATTTTTGTGACTAAAAATTTAACTAATTTTTTATTTTTTTTAATAGACATTTAGTCTTTTTGGTAGAAAATTAATTTGTTTCGTTAAAAATGTAACTATTTCTTTGAACATTTATTTTATTTGCTTAAAAACTTAGTTCTCTAAATGAAAATTAAACTTCTATTTTTTGTTGAAAATTAATTTTTTTTTGGAAATTCATCTATTATTTCGAAAAATTGTCTTTTTTTGGTACAGAATTACCCTTTTTGGTTGAAAATTCCATTAAAAATTAAAATATTTGGTTGAAAATTCATGTTTTTTGTTAAAAATTATTCTTTTTGGGTAGAAAATTAGTTTTTTATTGAAAATTAATTTTTCTTTGGTTGCAAATTAGTCTTTTGATTGAAAATTAATTTTTTTAACTAAATATTTTACTACATTTTTTTTGATAGACATTTAATCTTTTTCATTGAAAATTCGTCTGTTTGGTTGAAAATTTAACTATTTCGTTGAAATTTTATTTTATTTGGTTAAAAAACTTATTTCTCTAACTTAAAATTAAACTAATCTATTTTTGGTTGAAAATGTATATTTTTTAGTTGAAAATTTCTCTATTTTGTAGAAAATTTGTGGGTTTTAGTAGCAATATAACCTTTTTGGTTGAAAATTTAACTATTAGGTTGAATATTAGTTTTTTTTTTAATTGACAATTCATTTTTTTTTACTAAAAATTTTAATAATTTTTTTTTTAATAGACATTTAGTCTTGTTGGTAGAAAATTCATTTGTTTAGTTAAAAATGTAACTATTTCTTTGAAAATTTATTTTATTTGCTTAAAAACTTAGTTCTCCAAATGAAAATGAAACTATTCTATTTTTTGTTGAAAATTAATTTTTTTTATTTGAAAATTCATCCATTACGTTGAAAAATTGTCTTTTTTGGTAGAGAATTAGTTCTTTTATTGAAAATTAATTTTTCTTTGATTGAAAATTAGTATGTTGATTGAAAATTATTTTTTTTAACTAAATTTGTTGCCGGCATTATTATCATTATTTTTTTTATAGACATTTATTTTTTTTTGTTAAAAATTTATCCGTTTGGTTAAAAATTCAACTATTTCGTTGAAATTTTATTTGGTTAAAAAACTTATTTCTCTAACTTAAAATTAAACTAGTCTATTTTTGGTTATAAATGTATATTTTTTAGTTCAAAACTTCTCTATTTTGTAGAAAATTTGTCGTTTTTGGTAGCAATATAACCTTTATGGATGAAAATTCAACTATTGAGTTGAAAATTCCATTAAAACTTAAAATTTTTGGTGTCAAATTAGTTTTTTTAAATTGAAAATTATTTTTTTTTTACTAAAAATTTAACTAGCTTTTTCTCGAAACTTTCTTTTTGATAGACATTTAGTCTTTTTGGTAGAAAATTCATTTGATTGGTGGAAAATGTAACTATTTCGTTGAAAATTATTCTTTTTTTATGGAAAATTAGTTTTTTTATTGAAAATTAATTTTTCTTTGGTTGAAAATTAGTGTTTTGATTGAAAATGAATTTTTTTAACTACAAATTTAACTAAATCTTTTGTCAAAACTTTTTTTTGATAGACATTTAGTCTTTTTGGTAGAAAATTCATTTGTTTGGTTGAAAATTTAAGTATTTCTTTGAAAATTTATTTTATTTGGTTAAAAACTTTGTTCTCTAACTGAAAATCAAACTATTCTATTTTTTGTTGAAAATTAATTTTTTTATTTGAAAATTCCTCTATTATGTAGAAAAATTGTCTTTTTTGTAGAGAATTAACCTTTTTGGTTGAAAATTCCATTAAAATTAAAATATTTGGTTGAAAATTCATGTTTTTTGTTAAAAATTATTCTTTTTGGGTAGAAAATTAGTTTTTTTATTGAAAATTAATTTTTCTTTGGTTGAAAATTAGTGTGTTGATTGAAAATGAATTTTTTTAACTACAAATTTAACTAAATCTTTTGCCGAAATTTTTTTTGATAGACATTCAATCTTTTTGATTGAAAATTTATCTGTTTGGGTGAAAATTTAACTATTTCGTTGATTTTTTATTTTATTTGGTTGAAAAACGTATTTCTCTAACTCGAAATTAAACTATTCTATTCTTGGTTATTGATTTATATTTTTTAGTTTAAAATTTCTCTATTTTGTAGAAAACTTGTCGTTTTTGGTAGCAATATAACCTTTGTGGTTAAAAATTCAACTATTAAGTTACAAATTCCATTAAAAAATTTAAATATTTGGTTGAAAATTCATGTATTTTGTTAAAAATTATTCTTTTTTGACAAAAAATTAGTTTTTTTATTGAAAATTAATTTTTCTTTGGTTGAAAATTAATTTTTTTAACTAAATTTTTTGTCGACTTTAGTTTTTGATTAATTGTTAACGAATGAAGATTTTCAGTCAAGAAAAAAAAATTTCATCCGAAATGTTAAACTTTTAAGTAAAAAGAAGAGTTTTTTGTGAAACAGTAGAATGTTCCATAAAAAATTGTATCTCAATAAAGAAAACGTATTTCAACAAAATAGTCAAACCTTAACCAAAGAGATGAATTTCCAACTAAAATAATGAATCTAAATAATTTACTACAAAAAAAATCTAATTTGAACATTTTAGTTTATTTAAGAAATTTAATAGTCGAAAAAATATACGAATTTTTAAGTCGAAAGAAGAATTTTAGCAGAAATTTTAACTCTAAAGATTATTTTTCTACTAAATAATACAAACTTTAACTAAAAAGATCAATTTTTTACTAGAAATGGAATAGTTACATTTTCAGTTTAAAAAAATTTTTTTCAGATAAAAAAATTTTTTTTGCACAAAATGGTTCTACTTTCACCTGAGTAGTGGATTTTTTAATTAGGAGAAATAAATTTCCAACCAAAAATGGAATCATTACATTTTCATTTTAAAAAATCAATGTTCAACCAAAAAAATGAGTTTACAAAAATGTTGTTAAACTTTCAACCAACGAGATGAATTTTCTACTAAAATGATGAATATGCAACTGAAGTAGTTCCAGTTTTATTTTGAAAATATTAATTTTCAATCAATAACAAAACGAATTTTCAGCCAAAGAAATGAGTTTTCAACTAAAATAATGAATCTTTAACAAAAAAATGATTATTGAAGATATTCAATCTAACAAAAAATTTGTTTAAATTAAAAAACAGTCAAATTCAACCCAAAAAGACGAATTTGTAAACAAAAAAGTTGAATCATCAACCAAAGAAGATTAATTTTCAACAAAACAGTTGTATTTTCATCTAAAAATGATCAAATTGCTGCCAAAACAATTGAAATTTCAACCCAAGAAGAGGAATTTTAAACAAAATAGTTTAATTTTCCACCAAAAAGGATGACTTTTTAACAAAATTGTTGACTTTCTGACAAAATTGTTGAATTTTTAATTAAGTAATACAGTTTTTAATTTAAAATATAATCTTCAGGAGGGAGCAACTAAAAATAAAATAAAAATAGAAATAAAATACAAATAAATTAAGGATATTATATCAGGGTAGCCGCACACTTCATTTTCAAAATTCACTAACTTTTTCCGGACTACTTTTTAATTTTCTCTGATAATTGATATTCGAAAACCAGAGTTCTAATATTATAACATTTTTAATCTGGAACCTTTTTTATAAACGGAATCAAACAATTTAAAAATTATTTTAAAAGTTCCTCTCATAGTAATTCCCCGACTTTTGCAAGTTTTTGAACCGTTTTTTAACCTTGTTTTCATTTAACTCAAATTTAAATAAAAGGAAAATTTGTATTGGAATAAGAACCCTTTTTTCGAACCAAAGATATTTCTTTGACTTCAATGAATTTCTTTCAAACATCGAAACTTTTCTCTGGGATTTTTAATCAATTTTTTATTTTTCTTCACCTTAATATTCAAAAACCAGCATTTTATTCTGGCAACATTTAATATGGAATCTTTCCTAAACGGAATAAAACAATTTCTGATTAAAAATCAAAAGTTTCAAATGTATTCGTTTATTTATTTCAAACAAAAATTTTAAAAAACCTAAACAAAAATAGTTGCATTTTTCAACCAAATAATTACATATTTTGGAAAATAGTTGAATCTTCCACAAAAAAAAGATGAATTTTCAATCTAAAATGAAGAACTTTCCATCAAAATAGACGAATCTTCAATTTAATAGTTTTATGTTCAAGGTGAAAAGTCGATAGCTTTAGAAAGCATGTGACCTTTGAGCCCTATAAAATGAATTTTCAGCGAAGAAGGTAATTCTCCATCAAGAACCCAAAAATGAACAAGTTAAATTTTCAATAACAAAAATTAATTTTCATTCAAAAAACGAATTTTCAACAAAATAGTCAAATTTTGAACCAAATAGATGAATTTTAAACTAAAATGATGAATTTTCCAACCAAAAAGAATAATTTGTAACTAAAATGATAAATCCTCATTGAGAAGAGTTAAATCTTCAACCAAACAGAAAAACCAATTGTCGGCGATAGAAATAAATTTTCAACTAAAATAATGAATCTTCAACAAAAAAAATATTTTTGTACCAAGTGGATTAACCTTCAACCAAGGAATTGAATTTTCAAATAAAAAGTATGCATTTTTAACGAATAATGTAATAGTAGATATTTCAACCAAGAAATACTTCATTCAAATTTTAAAAACTAAAATATGAATTTTTAAGAAAAAGGTAATTTTATACCAAAAAAATTGAATTTTCAATCGAAAAAGACGAATTTTCAGCAAACCAGTTAAATTTTCAACTAAAAGGGATGGCTTTTTGACAAAGTTTTTCAATGAATAATGTGATAGTAGAAATTGAAAAAAAAACGAACTTTTAACATTCATCATTTTAGTTGAAAATTTATATCTTTGCATTATATATTGAACTTTTCGGTAGAAAATTCGTCTTTTTAGATTGAAAATTGATCTATTTTGTTAAAAATTAACATATTTGTTGAAAATACCTTTTTTTGTTGGAATGTCATCTATTTGGTTGAAGTTCAACTTTTTGGGTTGAAAATTCCACTACTTAATTAAAAGTTGAACTACTTTGCTAAACATTTTTTTATGATCCATCTCATTTGTTAAAAATTAAACTATTTATTTTTGGAAATTGAATCTTCCTGGTTAAAAAATCATTATTTATTCAAGTTGAAGATTCATTCCTTTGGTACAAAATTTAACTATTTTTTAGATTAAAAATTTATGCATTTTGCTGAAAATTCATATTTTTGATAGAATATTAATATGCTTGGTTGGCTTGGAAATTCCAGAATTTTATAGAACATCAAATTATTTGGTTAAAAATTAACTTCTTTTTTAAAAATTCATATTTTTGCTTGAAGATTTAACTATTTTGTTCAAAATAATCTCTTTATGTTAAATATTCCACTTCTTGGTTAAAAGTTGAATTATTCTGTTGAAAATTCTTTTTTTTTCAATTTACATCTTTAGTTGAAAATTTAAGTACTCTATTTTTGGTTGAATAATAAATCCTTTATCAGTTACAAATTAAATGTTTGGTATAAAATCAATATTCGACGTTGAAAATTCATCCTTTAGCTTATAAAATTAATTTTGTTGTTGTGTATTTATTATTTTTTATTTAAAAATATCTTTTGTAATTAAAAATTCTTTTCCTTTTTGCAGAAAATTAATATTCATGGTTGAAATTTATCCTTTGTAAATTGAAAAATCAATTATTGGGTAGAAAATGTATGTGTTATGTCAAAAATTTATTTTTCTGGTTACAAAATCGATCTTGTTTGTTGTAAATTCATATTCTCAGATAAAAATTCAGTTATTTGTTTAAAAATTTGTATTTTTTGGTCGCACACAACTTTCTTTAAAATTAATTTTTCAGCCTGAATATTTGGCGATTCCATTTTTGGTTCGACAATATCTTTTTTAGGTGAAAATTTAACTATTCAGTTTGAAATTTACCTATTTGGTTCAGGTTTCAACTATTTTGTTAAAAATTATTTCTTGTTCTGATAAATTCATGTAGTTTAAAATTGGTCTTTTATTGAAAATTTATATTTTATTGTGGAAAAGTCATCTTTCTTGTTTGAAAATGAACTTTTTTGTTAGGAATTCAACTTAATTTGACTCAAATTTATTAAAGAATTCATTTTCAGCAGAAAAAAACGAATTTTTAACCAAAATGGTTAAATTTTTTAGCCAAAGAAATAAACTTTTAACTAAAATTCTGCATCTTCATCCAAAAAGATGAAAATTCTATCAAAAAAGAAAAATTCGACAAAAAATTGTATAGTTACGTTTTTAGTTGATAAAATTAATTTTCATTAAAAAATCAACTAACTTTTAACTAAGAGGATGTAATTTTAAACGAGAGAAAAATAATTTTTAACAAAATATATGAATTTTCAACCAAAAATGATAATTTTTAATAGAATTTTCAACTTAATAGATATATTTTAAACTAAAGAAGATACATTTTTGACAAGAATAGTTTAATTTCGAGTTGAAGAAATAAGTTTTTAAACAAATTAAATTAATTTTAAACGAAATTGTTAAATTTTTTAGCCAACAGATGATTTTTCTACCAAAAAGATAAAATGTTTATGAAAAAAAATTCGACGAAAAATGGAATAGTTACATTTTTAGTTTAAAAAAGTTAAATTTCCAATTTAAAGAAAAAAAAAACTAATTTCCTATCGAAAAAGAATCATTTTCAACAAAATACAAGAATTTTCAACCAAATATTTTAATTTTTAATGTACTTTTTAACCAAAAATGGTAATTTTCTAACAAAAGAAAGACAAATTTTTTACATAATAGATGAATTTTCAATTAAAAAAGATCTATTTTCAACAAGAAATAGAATAGTTTAATTTTAGGTTCAACCAGTAAATTTTCGAACAAATAAAATAAATTTATAGCGAAATAATTCAATTCTCAACCAAACAGATAAATTTTTTACCAAAAAGATTAAATGTTTAAAAAAATCGACGAAAAATGGAATAGTTAAACTTTTAGTTTGAAACAATTGATTTTCAATTTAAAAAACTAATTCTTCAATTCTTAATTCGACAACTAATTCTTTATCGAAAAAGAATCATTTTCAACAAAATACATGAATTTTCAACCAAATATTTTAATTTTCAATGAAATTTTCAACCAAAAGTGTTAATTTTCATTAAAAAAAGACAAATTTTTGGCAAAATTTATATGAATTTTTAATTTAAAAAAATGTATCTTTAACAAAAAATATAATAGTTTAGTTTTTAGCTAGAGCAATACATTTTCAAACGAATAAAATAAATTTATGGCGAAATAATTCAATTTAATACACCCCACAGTATGTGAATGACTTCGATTCGGAAAATGAATTTATCGATGCATCAAATTTTCCATCAGAATTCAGAGTCACAGGTACATTTTCTAACAGGCCAGAATTTGCTAGAGACTTTAATTGTCCAGTGGGTTCAAAACTGAATCCAGTTAAGAAGTTTTCTGTATGGTAAAACTAAAAAAAACTGTAAAATATTAAAACCGTTTGGTCGAGATTAAGTCTGCTGTACTAAACACGGGTTTTACTGTGATTTTCCTTGTGTACTACAATAACAAATATTGTAGGTGAATACTAGTACAGATATTTAATGAAGTCGGGCGCAGCCGCTGGGATGTAGCATCAGCAGTAATTTTTGTGGATAATTTAGTAAATGTAATCTAATGTAATGTGATGTATGGTATACCATAGCTTGAATTATTTATTTTACTTCAAAGTAAATCTACCGATGTACTTCCATGAATAAGCTTCCATTGCAAATATAAATTGAAAAAATAACATTTCTATTGAAATCTCCGAAAAAATCTTTCGTGTATTCAAAATTCAAATTTTCCTAATTTACCCTCTGGATCACTATGGCTTTGAGAATTAAATTATATTCCTGAAGAAAGTTTACTTAAGATTCAGCTAGTTCTTATTCTCACTTATGTCAAATCAACAACTTCCTAAGAATAACAGGAAATGTTTTATAACAGGTTATATTTCGAAGTAAAAAAAATTACGATGATATATAGCTATCAAAAGCTAATGTCCCAAATATTAAGAAGATAATTAGAAACCGAAATTTTGACTTCCGCAAGTAAAAATAATTTTCGTAAAACAACCCTAATCGGCTCAGAATGAAAGTGAATGTCTGCTATTGAAGCTGAACGTTGTAATTGAACCCAAATTATGTGCCTTGCTTTCATGTATTATAAAATATGATTAACCTAATGAGTCAGAAGAAAATTATAAACACAACTTTAGAGTGTTCGGGGACAAACAAATTTTCTGGTCTTTAATTATTATTCAAAATTCTCGAAATTACTTAAAATAAGATAAATGATTCAATTTTAAAGCAAAACTTATTTACCCCGATTGAAAAATATAATTCGTTTTTTTTCTAGTAATTATTAACTAAAGAAAATAGCTATATGTGAAAAATAACATTGACTTTTATCTCATAGAGGAAATTGTAATTCTTACAAATCGTTTGAAACATTACATCAATTAAGGATGACGCTACGCTTACATAATTCTGACAGGCCTTCTCTTGTAGTGCTTATAAGAAATTGAACATTCCAGTTCAAGTTTGAGTTTCTGAACATGGAATCATAGAGTTTAAGCAGGATATATCTGAAATAATTTCTTTAGTATACAATAAATTTAGAAGAAGTTTTTCAATTCAAAATAGGTTTAATGTAGATTTTTTCAGTAAAAAAACAAATTGTGAAGAATCTTGGACGTATCTAATTCACTTTTTCCAATTATTTGTTTATCCACTTTCTATTCTCAGTTTGATTTGTTATATCTCTCTTAAGTAAGTAATTGACAATTTACAAAAATTGTGGAATTCTACAATATAGAAAATCGTTGACAGAAATATAGTACTCTGGTTAAAGAAAATTCTGAAAGCTTAGAAGTGTGTAGATATAATTTAAGCGAACAATTTTGTTTATTTAAATTTTATTGCATCTTAAGTCGTTTTTCACAAATGGAATTTTTATTTTTCAGGTTATTTTTTACAATAAAAAAAGAGATTCGTCCTTTTAAAAAATTACTCATAAAATATTTGCAGCACTTTTTTGAGTGAATAAGTTTTGTTCATGCATTTTCTTCATATCTTGTGTCGATTTTCCAAAAATTTAATTTGTTCTCTGAATGTTAATTTTTACGATTGAAGCAAAAACTGCGCGCCCCATACAAAAATAATCAGCAGCAAATTTGTAGATATTTTTTGAGCGAACAAGTAATTTAAACTCTTTTTTTTCATATCTTTCATAGTTTGACCGCAAAATGGAATTTTTTGAATAACATTTTTCACGATTAAAACGAAAACGATCCCTGTTATCAAAAACATGTTTGAAAAAAAAATTTGTTCATCTCTTTGAGGTTAACAATTTTTATTGTTAACATTTTTTTCATATCTTATGTAGTTTCAATGAAAAATGGGATCTTCAATTTTTTAATACGCATATTTGATGGATAAATCCAGAACCGTTGGTCGACAATGGCTGGTTAACGAACTCGTAATTTCTTTTCAGTCCTAAAAACAATGTGCCAAAGTACACATTGAGATAAAAATTTTAAAAGTGCGCAAAATGTGCTGTCGTCCACCTGTTCCATACTACAAATTTTGAAAAAAAAATTTCTATAATATAAATCCTATAATACTGGCTACGAATAAGCCTGAATATATTGAAATTCTATAGCTAGAATGAAATCATAGTATATTGCATCACTAGTAGTGATAGGCACGTATATACAGGAGGGTTTTGAACACATACGGGTGGCTCGCGGGCTCTCGCGGGCGGGGAGAAGGTTGCTAGCGCTGAAGGTTGCAGGCGAGCGAGTTGTGCATGACTGATGTAATGTAAGATTATTATCTACTGTAACAATAGTTAATATACCAAAATGATGTACCTTTAACCAGAAAAATGAATAGGTAACAAAGTAGTTAACCATACAAACAAGTAGCTTAGCCTGTAATCTTTCTAATAAGAATAATATATAGGTCTACCGGATATGGTTTTGATAATTTTGCAAATCTTTTGTGATGTTGTAAAAGTCTGTTATATATACCCTTTAAATAAATATTTCAAGATAAAGAACCACATTTGATATTCCCAGGAATCTTGAAAAAAATTTGTTATTTTGAAACTATTCAAAAGTTTTGAGAAACCATCCAGATCTTATTTCGATATCTTTAAAAATCTATATTTCATTCAAAAAAATTTCAAATAATTTCTAATTTTGAATTATTCTAAGAAATGTTTGATAATATCCAAATATATTTTAAAATGATATGAATTTCTATCACGAAACTATCACTAATTTATTTTGAAAAGTACAATTTTTTTTGGGATGGCACGTGCAAATAGACTTCGAGTATTTTAATTCGTTCATTCGCTGAAATAATGTATCTTTGACGTTCGAAAAGCCGGTTCAGATTTCTATTACAAATAAGCCGAATAGGTTGAAGTTGGTCAAGTCCACATCTATTCCTGTCAGAAGAAAGGAGCGTGATAGGTGGAGCTATATAGCTGGCAGAAGGAGACCGAGACCTTGCATGGTGAGGAGGTTCGGAAGATGAAGAAGACCTGAGAGAAGAATGAGGTCTGGCAAGAGAAAGATAACTGGCAGAAGAATTTTGTCTGTCAGAAGAGAAATATGGCCCGCCACGAGGACCATCAGGAATAGGAGTGCCATTAGGCAAACAATCGAACTGTGAACTTAGTTCTGCAAGAAGAAGCATACGATTTCATTTTTTAAAAGAAATAATGCTCTTGCATTGCTAATAATAATCCACAAGAGTTCCCAGCTAATATATTCTGTTCGTATCATGCAGTTGCTCCGTAGTGATGCTTTTGCTTTTTCGTTATTTTGTTTGAGATTGGTATTTTATCAGAAATTTGCAGCTACTGTCATGTTCACCTAATAATTTTAAATATAATTGTGAAAATTAATCTTTTAAATTTCAAACTAATCATACAGATAGTGATTATACATTTTGGTATTAAATTAATTTGTTAGGTTTACTTCAACGTTATATCACTAATAGAAGTATTGAATGGTTATAGCCTTTCTCTAACGATGATTTTTGCACGTTATAGACACAGTTTTATTTCTTTTAGAAAGCTTTAATGTATGAACAATGAGAAGGTTGGTTTGCGAAGATACGTTCGCTTTTTTATTTCTTAATAATAATAGTATTCTTTTTGAAAGTCGTCGTCTATAATAATGAAAAATTTTGTCTTCTAGAGGGCGAAATTCCGTAAAAATTTAATTTATCTTTGATGTTGACTTATTTGCTTTGAAAATGCACTTTTCAGACGAATGATGAGGAGAAAAAATTAACGCACGAGACAACTCTCATATTTTTAGCTAAGTGGAAATTTCCCTTTCACGTTCAAAATCTCTTTACGATATTTCAACAACCACGTGATATTTATTCGTCTTCTTGGTTCAGATTTAATCAGTATGATTAGCTATAAGTTCATAAATTGAAAAAGATTTTCGGAATAATTTACTATATTTTTCAATGACTCAAACGTAAGATATTGGACCGATTCTTGGACATAGAAGTTACACTGATGAAAATGGATTATACCCTTTTCTATTGGAACTTCACGCAATCCTATGTCTCGAAATATCGAAAGTATCTATCAGATGCCGTCCATTGAAAAATCTTACACTTTTTCTATCAGCAGCTTTAATTGAAACTCTATCCAACATTATCCACAATAGACATGCTATCAATCCTCTTTGATTAAAATATCTGAGATTGGGAAGCATAAGTTTTGATTTTTTGTCTTGATAGAATTTTATAGATTTGCAGTCAGTAACGGTTGGTAGAAATATATACGATTTCTGAACACATAACATTTTATTAAATTATTATAGATTCCGAAACATTGAATTTGATACAATTCTTGTCCTAATAAGATTGCGTATAATGCTATATGGATAGGATTTGGTAAAAGGTGCGCTGATAGATTATGATTTGTAACATTCGTTTAAATTAATTAAATAGGACTGACCTAATATCCTGATAGAATTTGATTCTTAAAGTTTGGTTGATTGAGCACTGTTGGAAATCTATCATTTTTTTATTAAATTTTCTTTAAATTACACTTTATGGAAATAATGTTTTTATTCCAAGAGCTGGTGACGTTTTTCGAAAATAAATAATTTCTGAATCATTGATGATACATGTAAGTTTCTCGTACATAAGAGATACATTATCAAACCAAAAAGATGAATGTTCAACAAAATAGTTTAATGTTCAATAAAATAGTTGAATTTTCAATGTACAAAATGTATTCAAGAAAGAAAGAAAATTTTAATCAAACTGTTGAATTTTTAAAAAAGTAATTCAATTTTGAGCCAAATAATAAAATTTGTAAATAAAAAATATGAATTCTTAACGAAAAATTTAATAGTAGAGTTTTCAAGTGAGAAGAATGAACTTTAAACCAAAAATGGTTGGATTATCTTATTATAGGTTCTATTAATTAAGTTCGCATTTAAGTGGACAAATAAAAAGAAAGGGAAAGACTGTGAAGCCTGTGATAAAGAAATAGGAATTTTGATAATTTAGTCTAAAGAAAAACATTTCAAACAAACATTGAACTTAATTTTTAATACTCGAGAAATTTTATGACACTATTTTGACACTTTTTTTTTAATTTTTGACACTTTACACTATTTTTTATCTCTAAAGAGAGTCCGAGGCCTGCTATCCACCTTTTTCCCATTTTTTCAAACAAAATTCCTCTTTTTTACCCTGTTTTCAATAAGCTTCTGCTTTTTTTTCAATTTGTTTTCACTTAAATGCGAACAGAATATTAACAGAACCCAATAAGAATTTCCAAATTATTTTGGTTAAAAAGTCTACTGTTATATTTTTGGTACAGAATTTATCTCTTTTAGTTAAAAATTCTACTATTTGGTTGAAAATTTTATTTTATATGTTTGAAAATCAACTATTTTGTTCAAAAGTCATCACAGCCAAAATGGGGGTACGAAACGTTGAAGGTAATCGGTCAAACAGGGTAATAGTCAGCTGATTACTCGGAGCTGAGGTAAACTTTCCATTGTTACAGGCCTGTAATGTGCTGCCTCTAGCAGAGTCCGCCGGAGATATCTGCGATTCACCGCGGAAAGTTTACCTCTGTTTTATATACCAACTTATCCTGCTTGACCAGTTACCTGCAATGTTTCGTGCCCTCAGTTTTTTCTGTGATCTTAACCCTAGATGGCAGCACCCCTCATAATTTTTGGTTGAAAATTCAACTGCTTTGGTGAAAATTCGTCTTTTTGGGTTAAAAATTCCACTATATTGGTAGAAAATGCAACTATTTGGTTGACAAATGAATTCATTGGATAAAAATTAAACTATTTGGTTGATAATTCACATTTTTGGTCGAAAAATCAAATATTGATGGCAAATTAACTTTTTGTTGAAAATTCATATGTTCGGGTTGAAAATTTAATTGTTGTGTAGAAAATTCTTCATTATCTTGATTTTGCTGTTTTGAACGATTGCCGACATTTCTAGATTGAATTGTGTTCATCTAAGCTTTATTCGCGTATAAATCTTGGTAAAAAATTGCAGGGTGTACGTGTCTAGTGGAATCGTAGAGTTCGATTACCTTTTCACGTTTTTCTATTTCAGGAGGCGATTATATCGTTTCAGACTTTACACTCTTTCTCCTTTTTTCCCCCTTTTAAAAAAATTCCGACTTTTTGACCTATTTTCAAGGAACTCCTCTTTTCTCGTTTTTTTTTCTCACTTATATATGGGAACTGAATAAAATAAGAAAATTGAACTATTTTTTGGTTAAAAGATCATTATTCTACGTCATTTTGAATATAAAATTCGTCTTTTTTTATTGAAATTTCCACTTTTTTGGTAAGAATGTCATCTTTTGGGTACAAAATTAATCTTTTTCGTTGAAAATTCACCTTTCTTGGTTGAAAACAACGGTTTTGTTGAAAATTCAACTGTCTACTGAGAAATTCGTTTCTTTTGCTTCAAAATTCAACTTTTTGGTTAAAAATGCAACTATTTTCGGTGAAAGCTTCATCTCCTTTATTTGAAAATTCGACCACTTGGTTGAAAATTCAACTCTATATGTTAAAAGTTCAACTATTTGGTTGAAAATTCGTCTTTTTAAATAATAAATTCCTCCTTTGGGATTAAAAGTTCATCTTTTCTGGTAGAAAATCAGTATTATTTGGCTGGAAATTTAATTATTTTAATTAAAATTCAACAATTTTATCAAAAGTTGATCCTTTTTTTGTTGAAGATTCATCTTTTTTGGTTTGAAAATTGAACTATTTTGCTATAAAATTCAACTACATATTTGGTTTATACCAAAGTTAACCAGGGCATAGGGGGTTATTTAACTGTACCATTTATTTGGCCTTGAGGTCAATTTTCAAGGTCTTTGCAAGGTTAAGACGATTTTTTGAAATGGAAACCCCTATTTTTGACTGCAGATTTGAATAGAGTGGAAACTTTTACGTCAAAAATGTATAATGGAAATCTTATTTTTTTTTTACCTTGGAGAGGTCAAAAATCAAGATCAAACGTCCAAAAAACGATCAGATGCAGATTAACTTGTACTTGTTAAAGGCACCTTCAACGTTGAGATTGCTCAGAAAACCAGTAAATTAAAAAAGAAGCTTCTAAGCGCCTTCCAACCATAAGCTTTGTACCAATACAATTGATTTTTCCGCAAAATTTGTAGATTTTAGGACGGAAAGCTTAAAAAAGACGAGTTTTAGCGTATTTCATAAGGCGCCATTTTGAATTTTTCAAAATTTTGACTTTCTTACATCCTGAAATATGTTTCTCTGCAATTGTGGAAATTGTAATTTTGTTTCAAATTTAGGGGTCCGCCATTTTGTAAATTTTGAAAAAAAAAATTTCTTTGAGATGTTTTTTTTTTAACATAGTCTAAAGATCACAATTGCACAGAGCCAAAGGATTCCGGTGAAATATAAAAAATACATGCATTTAAAGTTGTACGCTACTTTTCCACATGTTAATTGCATAAGAAACTTTAAGTGCTTTGAGACACGTGTTAATATAACCCGATATCCCTAAAATTTGGTGGAGATAATTTTTTTGTCATTGCAAAAAAATAGGGGGTTGAGACCAATAAGAATTGAAAGTCGAAAAAGAAGGGCCACCCTACTGAACATTCATCTTCTATGGTTGAAAGTTAATTTTTATAAATTGACAACTAATATTATATCTTTGGTCTAGAAATCATCTCTTTTTGTCAAAGATTCTACTATTTCTTTGGAAATTTGATTGTTTTGTTGAAAATTCAACTACATTTTCGTAAAAAGTGATTTCCTCTGGTAATTCATTTTGTTTGAAAAGTCTTATATTATATATTGATTAGAGAATTATTCTATATTATTTTCTTGAAAATTCATGCTTCTTGCTTGCAAATTTTATCTTCTCGGGTTTGAAAGTCAAATATATATTTTTTTAACATTCGGCTTTTTAGCCAGTAAACTCAACTCTTGTATTAAAAATTTATAATTTTTGATGGAAAATCACGCTATTTTATGGAAAATGCAATATATGTCGGCTTAATATGCTAGTAATATTGTACCTGCATTAATGCTATTGGAAAGGATTTATTTTCCTATTATTCCCCTATTTTCTTCAAAAATCATCCTATTGAATAACTTTTATTATAAACGCTGAAAAATTAACCGGCAAAAATGTAATTATTGATCCATCGGGGTCTTTTTTTATTGAAAATCCATTTTTCACGGTTAAATGTTCGTTTTTTTTTAATTGAAAACCCTGCTCTCATATTTTTGGTCCAGAATTCATCTCTTTTGCACGGACAAAAATTAACATTGATTCAAGAAAATATTGGCACGAATACGGAGGATACAATATTTTCACGATCCAAGATAAATTCTCTTGTCTCCAGAAAACGTACTCAAACAAAGAAAATCAAGTTTCTTCAATCTAGTTCATTTTCTTGAGACAAGAAATATTTTCCTCGATCAATAAAATATTGCATCGTACGTATTCATAACGATATTTTTTTGATTTAATATCAATACTTTTTCCGCCTAATTAAAAATTCTACTATTTGGTGGACCATTTTTAATTATTTTTTCGAAAAAGCAACTATTTTGCTAAAAAGTAATCTCTTTTGGCCGAAAATTTAATAGGTTGGCTGGATAGTTGTCTTTTTGTATAGAAAATCCGTCTTTTTGGATTGAAAATTCATCTTTAAGTAAAAGATTCGTCCTTTTTTGGCAGGGAATTCATCTTCTATGGCTGAAAGTTAATTTTTTTAAATTGGAAACTCTACTATCATATTTTTGGTCCAGGATTTCCTTTCTTCTGGTAAAAACTCTACTCTTTGGTTAAAAATGTAATTATTTTTTTGTTAATTCAACTACAATGTCTTAAAAAGTAATCTTCTCTGGCTGAAAGTTAATTCTTTTTGGTTCAAAATTTAACTGTTTCATTAAATTTTTTGAAACATTCGACTTTTTAGCTAGAAAACTCAATTCTGTTGAAAATTAATCTTTTTTGGTTGAAAATAGAAGTATTTTGTTGAAAATGCAATATTTTTCAACTTGAAATCGTTAGTGGTATCATACCTACATTAATGCTACTGAAAAGAATTTATTTCCATATTATTCCACTATTTTCATGAAAAATTATCCTATTTTCCCTGTTTTGAGAGCATTCTGGGGTTGTGAAATCTGAAACCGCTTTTACATTAATTATCATTATATATTTCGCCTTGGAGTTGCAAAATTTTTAATTGCTTTCAAAATTGATATGATGGATCAATTAGTATTAAATAATTATTAATATAAGCGCTTAAAAATAAACCGGGGAAAAACGTAATTTTTAATCGGTAAAACCGGGAAATAGTCTAAAATTGTTTTTTATGTTTGACTGGCCACAAACAAATACAGCGCGATCATTCTTGTTGCAGCTGATTTGTTATGTTCTCGAAATGATATTTTTAGTGGAGGCAGCGTAGACCAAAAAAGTATGTTATCTAACATCGGTCTGTAACAGCTCGGATTTGAACAATTTTTTTTTTAATGTTCCAAATTGGAAGTACTAAAAGTTTTACCATTTTAAAATTTGTGCTCTAAATGCAAAATTGAAGTAGGACAAAAAATCCATTTGCTGCCATTTTTATTGGATTCTGGACCACTATGTGTTAGTTCGAATCTGGATTAAGGCCGTTTTTGGGGCTGACCTTGACGTTAAATCCAGAGACTCGGAACTATTTTGTCTCTCTCCTGTTTTATCTTTCTCGTTTATTCTCTCTCCTGTTTCTCTCTCTGTCTTGTCTTGCCTGAGTACACACCGCAAATCCCCGCGCAAACGCCTCTCACGTATCCCCCGGCGCGGCTTCAATTCTCGGAAGGGCACAATCCAGGGGAGCTAAATCCGGGTTTAACTGTACTCAGCAATTACATAATATTTATTCATGCTCTTACATTTAAAGAGTAGGATACATTTGGCAAAAGGGTTAACTCAAAATTTTAAAATGTTTTGGATGTTCAAATATATAAATTTTGTTCGAAAATTTGCTAAATATTCTTTCGAAAGAAATATTACTCCAAACATCTGTTAATTGTTTTATTATTTGCAGAAAATAACTTTCCACGATTTAAAGCGGAAAAATTAGTGAAACGAATGAAAATTATTCAAACATATAATAATTACTTTGAAAATTGTGAAATATACTTTTAAAAATATTACTCTTAAAATCTGTTAATTTTGTCATTAATTCCAGAAAATAATAACTTTTCACACTTGGCTGGGGAGAAAATTCTTTAAATAAATGAAAATTCCTTAAACAATTACTAAATATTTTTTTAAATATATGACGCAATATTCGTTAATTATGTAATTAATTCCAGAAAATACAAACTTTTTATGATTTCAAGGGGAAATAGTTGTTTGAAAAAATGAAAATTTTAAAATAAATACAAAGTATGTTGAAAACAAAGGACTGCTCTTTACATTCTTCAACTATCACTTATCCTGAAAGATAATAACTTTTCACGACTTACAGGAGAAAAAAGTTCTTTAAACAAATAATGATTATTTAAACAATGAAGAATAATTGAACAAATATTTTTAAACTCGTCACTTATCGATTAAAAATAATGTGTGTGAAAAAAAAGTTTGAAAAATGTCGTCTTTAGCATGAATTTGTAAGAAAACTGCTATTTTGCATTATTCGGGATAATTTTCCGGGAACAATAAAAGGGTATGGGGGGGGGGCATAATAAAAACGTAATTGGTTGCAAGTTATGCCTTGGAAATTTCTTAAGTGGTGACAACTCTATAACTCCTGTTCTCTGCTTTTACTACCAAAAAATATGGTGAAGTCTGAATAGCAACCTGCTGCAGAAAAAATACCGGAAAAAATAATCGTCAATAACGCTTTTCGTATTATTGTTACAACTATTTTTGTTGAACAATTGTATTCGTAGAATTTTTTGAAATATTTCAAGCTTAGTTATAAACATTTTGGAATTTTATTTTTGACTATGAATTAAGGAATCCTTTAGAAAGATACCTGACTTTTTCAATTTGTTTCCACAATTTTTAATAAAGATGTGACAGCTGAAAGTAAAAAATGAAAAAGTAGGTCCGTGAGCCCTGTTTTTTACTGTTTACCGCTTCACATCTTTCGAAATAATTTCTATAGCTACTGTTGTTGGGTAGATAATTTATGCAGAATAAAATTATCTTTTCAATGAAGTTAGGCTTGATGATTAGTGATTTTTTTTCGCCCAGTTTTTCCCACTTTTATAGAGGGGCCAACGTTTAATGAACGTATAGTGCCTTGTGGAACACCCTCCTTCAAGTGTCTTAATATATAAGAACTTTAAAGTCTTTTTAACTTTAATATGTATTTTTAAAATTTGGTTGGGAAACAATTTTAAAAAAGAATATTTGTTAAAATATTCTTTGCATATGTAATAACTCATGGGACATACAGACAGCTCTGTCAAATAAGTTTTTGATTACCGCAATTACGCTTAAAATAGGATGAGTCGAAAATAAATACACTAATCTGCCTGAATATATACTTTTCGTGGACCAATTATTAATTAAAAAATTTCTCATCAGAATGCAAGAATATGAGAGATAAAAGAAAGAAGGGGGTTTGTAGGTAGCACTCTTTTTCTTTCCTATTTTGTATTCATTTTTTAAAATTTGAATGGAGACATTGAAGAGTGTGTTGTCCAAATTTGTTCGTTGAATTTATTAAGTTTTAATTAGTAACTAAAAATGTTCATATTATATCAGTATGATGAATCTCCACTACCTCTGTTCCTTCAGTGTTGGAGAAATATACTGCCCTGTCGCTGAGGCGCTATATTCGCCACAGACACAAACAAACTTTGTGTCAGCAGCGTCACCAGCTAGGCCGCACACAACCTCATTATTTTTAAAACCTGTCACAAATGTACTAAACCTCTAAAAATAATTTTTATTATTATTATTATTAGAAAATAATTTGTTTCATTTTCGTTGACCATTACAAACAAGTGCAAATATACAGTAATGAACATATTATTTGATAAGTATAAGCAGAGAGTGCAAGTTAAAGTCGGAAGAGCCCATTCCGGAGTGGTTGGTTGAAGGGCGCACAGTGCTCCTGCCAAAGATGGGCAACTTAGCTAACCCTAAAAATTACAGGCCAATAACTTGTCTGAACACACTGTATAAGATCTTTACAGCTATCGTAGATGCGAGGATTTTTCTGACAATTGGACCTGTGTAGCGAGAGTTGTACGAACCACGCGGCTCAGAGAAAGGCAAAGCAGGATGTCGGGAGAATCTGCTCCTCGATAAATGTGTCTGTAGAGATGCACCATTCTATCAGCGTTACTTGTCGATGCCTTGGATTTATTACCGGAAATCTTTTGATTTAACCTTCCATAGACATATCATCTGTCTGTTGGAAAGATTAAAGGTTCATCCACTCATCGTGAGGCACATAGAGAGATTAATGCCGCTTTGGAAAACCAGATTTACAATCTCATCTGGAAAACATCGCGTGATCACCAATTGTGTCACCTTCCAGAGAGGTGTGTTTCAGGGCGACACCATGAGCCCTCTCCTCTCCTGCCTCACATCATTGCCACTATCTCTCGCACTTCGCCATTCCGAAAGTTACCTCTGCGGAAATGTAGAAATCGAAAGCATAAAGTCACTCACGTATTTTACATATATGATCTTAAGATCTATGCTAAAAATCAAGATAAACCACATCTAGCTCTAGATATTGTCAGAGAGTACACTCAAGAGATTGGAATGGAGTTCGGATTAGAAAAATTCTCCAAGGTTTTTTGAAGAAACGGAAACTTAATGGCGTCCCGGAAGACCCCGAGCTCGTTGACAGAAGCGCTATACACCTTGGCGCTGGAGAGACCTATACATACCTGTGCGTGTCACAGAGCCGAATTCAGGACGTGAAATCTATGAGAGATACTCTTCGATGCAGATACAAGCGTCTCATCCGACAGATTTGGTCTTCCGAACTGTCGGCGCAAAACAAAGTTTCTGCGACGAACATGCTTGCCGTCCCGGCAGTACTTTATCCATTTAGAGTGGTTCCATGAACGAAGGACGAGCTCAGATCCCTCGACATCGGGTGCCGGAAATTTATGCACATGAACAAAAGCATACACCTTAAATCTTCCGTTCCGCGACTTCACATCTCACGCCGTCCAGGTGGTCGCGGAATACTGAATCTCGAATGGATTCACAACAGGATTATTCTGGGTACAGCGCATATAGTCGCGAATGGACAAGACCCTCTTCTTAAAATGGTCAGGAAATACGAAGAAGTGGGCAAAGGAGCCTTTCTGTACAAAGCAGCGGAGGAGGCGGCTGAAACACTCGGCTTCGACTTCAATATCAGGGATGAGCAAAATGCAACGCATCTTATTTATCTCGAGTACTCACTCCTGGAGGCCCGGATTGATAAAGCACAGGAGAAAAACTTCCGCAAACAGCTCCTCGACAAGAAGATGCACGGCATCTTCCACAGAAATGTTGAGGATCTATCGATGTTGTATGAGCTAACATTTGTTTTTCTCAAATCACCCGGATTGAAGTCGAGCACGGAGGGTTTCATTTTGGCATGTCAAGACGGTATCATTTCCACTCTGGCATACCGTCGCCACATTTTGAGCCGAGACATTTCCGATGATAACTGCAGAGCGTGTCATGCACACCCTGAGCATCTAGGACACATACTATCTAGTTGTCCAACTCATGCGGGAACGATCTACATCCAAAGGCACACTGCGGCACTAAGAGTGCTTTATTACCATCCCTGTCACTCTTACGGCATCAGCCCAAATACCGCTTCGCTAAACGCTTCTAGGGAAATAGAGTCAATTGTCGAGTATGAGAAGGGTCGGATATATTGGAACATCATATACTCGACGATTGTTTCTGTTGCGCACTCGAGGCCTGACATTGTTCTTCTTGACTTCGGGAAACGAACCATGTTTGTTATCGAATTTCCGTCACCAGCTGACAAAAATATCATAGCCAAGGAGAATGAAAAGAGTTGCGACGGTCATACCCGGAATATTATGTTAAGCTAATCGTCCTGATCATCGGCGCTTCTGGAGGTGCCGATGTTTCACTGGTTAATAGCCTGAAAACCATCCCTGCGGGTCAAAAAAATGCTAAGACATTTGCGGGTAAAATGCAGAAGGCGGGAGTACTTGGGTCGCTCCGTGTCCTCAGGATACACGAGACTTTTGCTGGATCGTCGTATTGAATTCGCTGCAGACAGGCCACCCATGTAACGTTTGTGAGGCGTAGTTACAGCTGAAATTTTACAGTGATTTTGCTCGGAGCGGGTGCAAGCGGGTGGTAAGTGGAATATATAGACGCAAAGACGCTTTGTTTTGCATCATTTTGGTATCTTCGAAGCATGTTCCGGCGCGGGTGTGGGGAAAATATATAAAAGCTTGAAAAGAGCTTGAAAAATTTTTATTTTCCAAGCTAGGTTGATTGTTTTGATAATTATTAAGCTTTACTGGAGATATGAATATAGAAGTAAGGTATAATATTGTTGTAACGTCATTCTCACCAAAACTTCTGTTACTGGGAGGGGGGGGGGGTGGAAGGTAACCGAGATTCGCAATTGGTTGATGTTTTATGCTGAGGAGGTCACCAGTCTTGAGCTCCGTTGTATTAGATAAGAGTTCATAAGTTCCCATCTGCTAAATTCCCGGCCAACTTCTAAGTATAGAGCCAAAAATTCTTTTTTTTTTTAATTGAATCATTTCAGAAGATTTATTTTAGTGAACAAGGAGCAAAAAGCATTCTGAGATAAGTCAGATTTTCCAATTTCAGTTTTCGAATTATCAGCCAAATTGAGAGGATAAAGTGTTTTAACGTAGTTTAATTTCTGGCATAAAGAGATTATAATCCACCCTCCCCCCAGCGATACGAAAGATGGTTGAATTTCAAAAGTTTATAATTATTATTAACAATAATGGTAGTGAATAATCTTGATATTTCACTGGGATTCCGCCTTTGTCTTTAAAGTTGATTCTCAATTTTTTAGTGGGAATTTATAAAAGAGAGAAAGGAATTTGAACAATGCGTTTACGGAAAAATATTGGAAAAAAAAATATAAAAAAATAAATAAATAATCGCGCAAACAAAATTGACCGGTTAACTGACTGGGCGGTTAGTGCTTTATTTTCCGAAAGCGCGCTATTCGATTGATTAGAAAAATATTCGAACATTATTATAAAATTCAGTGAAAACCATTAAAGTAATCCCCTTTCTCAATTAATTAATTAATTCCATTCCAAGTACTAAAATCAATTACCAAATATAAATTGGTATAATGTACTGATGTGGCAAAGTAGACTCCCACATTTTCTATTTTCTTTCCGATTTTCAGGTTACACTGTTACAAATAATCGAACTTTAACATTTTATATTAATATATTTCAAAGACAAGCAAATATTTTATAGACTCAAAAAACTATTTCTTCACATCAAATTTTTTAATATTTGAAGCAAAAAAATATCCCACTGATTCAAAAAAAAAAATTTCTTCGGCCTAAACCTAAACCATGCGTGAGTGTAATAAAGCAGTTCGAATTTCAACTGTAGTAGATATTTTCCTAAATGAAGAACTGGATCTTTCAGCTTAAATTATAGTTAACAATGCTATTATTATACATGTTTAATTTAAACAACTCACATGATTTAAAATCTTGATGAACCGGAAACAGAAAAATTCGAAGAAAAATCCACCTCCAGCAGGAGTCGAACTTAGGTCCGCCGAGTGTGATCTGAAGAAATATTTCTTCAGATCAAAAACATGGATATTGAATTTAACAACATATTTCTTTGAACTAAAGGAGTATTCAATTGAAACAAATTACGCCAAATTATTATATGTTTGATTTAAAAAAGTAATTACTTTGTTGGAATAAATGTTTCTTTGTTATGAATAACTTGAGTCGAGTAAGCAAATGAAATATTTACTTTAACTGAAGAAATAAATATTTACGCAAACACAATATCTTGTTAATCTAAATAAATGGTTCATTGGTAGAAATGCATGAGCTCTTTGTAACAAATAAATATATTTTCAATTTATTTAATACCATTTTGCATCAAATCATTATTTCTTTGATTTAAATAAACCTACAAACTTGATTCAAGTATGCACAATCAATTGATTCAAATGCGTCCGAATAAATACATGGAATCGAAATCATTGAGTCAAACAAATATTTCTTTGAACGACTACTCAGATTTGAACGAATCCAGACATTTTGAATCAAGGAAATCATTTTTTTGATTCTAAGAAATATTTCTTCGAATCCAGAAAATGTAGCCAAAGAATTCATGTATTTAGATCAACAAAAGATATTTTTCTGGTTTAAATAAAAATTACTGCTGTTAACCCTTGTTTGGTACACCTCCTTGGAGAAACGTACTTGACACATGGGGTCGTCGACGACCCCAGAATGATAAAATTGTTATAAATAATAAAGTAATTAATCTTTTTACTTGAAAATTTTTTGATATCTGTTTGAATACTTATTTTAAAAGATCACATCGGTGATATAGCTAAATATTAAATTTAAATAAACGAAAAAAAAAATTGAAATCGCATAAAGTTGATATTTGCTAATTTTCATTAAAAAATTCATAAATTTTGTTTTCCTCAAAAGAATTAGCTAAAAATTTAACTGAGGCTTCTCCTAATGTATTGGCATAAGAACAAAATTAGTGTGAAAAAAGCTCTTTTAAAAAAGGTACTTATTCTGGGAAATGAAAGTGGGAATTTCCTGAAAAATTGAACTACGTGTTTTTGCCAAAATAACATAATTTATTTCTCAAAAATAAGTTGAAAACATTCAAAGCACTTATGATCTACGCATTTAACTAACTAGATTCATTATTCCACATATCTAAGCACTCCTTACACATAGTTACACTGTGCTCTTGACAAGCAGGACGGTGGTTATATATATATATATATATCGAATTTTTATTCACCATAATATTTATTTATCCTAATTTTAATTTAATCTAATTTCTGTTTTTCCGAATTTGTATTCGACATAAATGTCATTTTTACTATTTTCCACATAACCTAATATTCATTTGGAGGAATTTCTATTTGTCATATTTCACATTTATCCGAATTATCATTTGTCATCATTTTCCCTAATTTTCATTTATCCTAATGTCTAGGTATCCGAACTGGCAGGCGCCATAATTTCCATGTCCCTGCTCTCCCTGCGGTGCAAGATTCTGCACAAGTCTCTTCAGTAGGGTTTTATTTGAAATTTTTTTATTTGGGGCTTATGAAATTATTCATTTTATAAAAAATACTTTTCTTAAATAAAAATTTGTTTCATAAAAACATACCAGTGAGATTTCTAGAGAATCTCTCAACGAATAAAATGCGCCCTGTAACATTAGGATTAAATATAATTGCAACCTTTTACCTACATTTAAAGCAAAAACATAAAGCCGTAAGTAATTATTGTAAAATAAAGAATTTAAACCTGAAATATTTTTTTCTCAAGTTCGCCTTCAGTTTTGTTCCAAAAATAGTTACAAACAAAAGGAATGGTAATATTCTCCTCGATTTTATAAATCATTTTCAACAGTGACTTTTGGTGATAAACTAAGAAAAAGCAGGGCATTCTGCAGCATGTAATACGGAGTTACTCGTACGTGGAATGTCCTATCATAAAAGAGAGGTTGCGATTATATCTCGAAAACTGAAGCCTCATTCTCTCTTCACCTATTGGTTGGATTTAAATTCGCCGCCTATGCTTTATAATCGAGATCAAAATCGATATCAGCGAAATGTATTATGAAGCCAATGCATGCGCACCGAAGTGCGATCTAGAATCATTTTTAGGTTAAGAACAGAGCTGCATATTATGAAGCCAAGGCATGTATGCACAATTAATGTATTTTCGATTGATGATAGCTGACTATATGGACGTAAGAACTCATTGCTCTGCATGATATAGGGGGAGGGGGCTCCAATCTATAAGATGAAAACCAGCTGGATGATGGCGACTAAGCATTTGCGGCGTTGTGTCGGTTATGCACGTTCCCCCTTACCGATTGAGAGGGACACCACGAGCCACTCACGCTGAGTCTATGAGTTCTTACGAGGATTAAAAACATATCGAGTGATTTCAAAAGATTTCAACTGAATATATATTTTAGGGAAATATTTTAGAGAATTTCAGAAGATTCCAATGAATTTTTTTATTTCAATAATTTTAGGAAATATTAAGGATTGGGCATATTGACGTGTATTTTAAAGGAATCCAAGGCATTTTAAAGAGATGTCAATAATTTCAAAGAATTTTAAAAGATTTCAGAGAGTTTAAAATATTTAAGAGAATTTCGAAATATTTCAAGGAATTTTGTATTTATTTCAATTATTTCAAGAAATTTCTAAAGATTAGGAATATCTTGAAGAATTTAAAAAAAAAACAAAAAAAAATAGAAGATTTGAAAACTTTTAGAGTTTTCTTTAAGATTCCAAGGTTTTTGCATTTTATTTCAGTATTTTAATTGATTTCAAAGGATTTGAAATATTGTAGATTAATTTAAAAGATTCCAAGGCATTTTCGAAAGCTTTAAAATGTTTTACGTGATTTTTGAAGTTTTAAAAGGTCTTGAAATATTTAATGACTCGACTGAATTTTTTTTATTTGAATAATTTGAAGGAATTTCAAAGGATTTTAAATATTTTAGGCTATTTTTCAAAATTTTTATTTGATTTTAAAGAGATTAAAAAAATTTCAATAATCCAAGAAATTTTCAATTGATTTCACTTATTCATCTCAGAGGATTTGAAATATTTTTCGGTATTTTGGAAGATTCCAAGGCATTTTCGAAGGCTTTAAAAAGTTTTAAGTAATTTAAAAATATTTCAAATAAATATGTAAGGAATTTGAAAAGTCTCGAAGGCATTTCCAAGTGATTTAAATCATTTGAAGGAATTTTTTAAAAATTATAAAAGATTTGAGAACTTTTAGAGTATTCTAAAAGATGCCAAGACATTTTTGAAAGCTTAAAAAAGTTTCAAGTGATTTTTAAAGAATCTAAGGATTTTTTAATTTCAAATATTTGAAAGAATTTCAAAGGATTAGAAATATTTTAGGGTGTTTTTAGAAATTATAAGGGATTTTAAAGCGCTTAACAAAATTGAAGGAATTCCAAAATATGTTCAAGTATTTTAAAGATCTTAGGGTATTTTGAAAGATCCTAAGAATGTTTCGATTGATTTCAGATGTCACTTGTAGGATTTGAATTATTTTATGATTTTAAAAGATTCCAAGGCATTTTCAAGAGCTCAAAAATGTTTCAATTGATTTCAAAAGATTTAAAAGGTTTTGAAAACGACAAGAGTATTTCAAAAGAGTATAAAGATTATTTAATTGGTTTCAGAGGATTTAAAATATTTTAGAGTATTTAAATTTCAGGTATTTTGGATTTTTTGCAATTTTGCATTTAGAGCACAAATTTTAAAATGGTAAAACTTTTAGTACTTCCAATTTGAAACATTTAAAGAAAAAAATTATTCAAATCCGAGCTGTTACAGACCCATCGAGTGACCCACACTCTTCACCCTAGTGATCACAGAACGGTTCACCTGGGTGGATTCGCCCACTCACTTAGCGCCACTGAACGGCTCCGGGTGCACCCGCGTGGTCGCTTGGAACGCACCTATATGGGGGGAAGTTAGGGGGATCCCTTTTATTTGAAAAATCAGCCATTTGTTTGGAAATTCATAAATTTTAATAAAAATTCATCTCTTTTCGTTAAAAATGAATCTAGTGAAAACTAGTTTTTTTTTTCGTTGAAAACTAGTTTTTTTCGTTGAAAACTAACTAAATGAAAATTCATGTATTGTAATAAAAACTCGCCTCTTTCCGCTGAAAATGAATCTTTTTGGTTACAAATTCATCTTTTTGGTTTAAAAAATGATTTCTTTGGTTGAAAATTTGTTTCGTTTTGGCTAAAAATTAAATTTTCAAACTTAAAACTTAAGTATATAATAAAATTTTCAGTAAAAAAATGTACTTTTTATTTTGATTGAAAATTCATATTTTAGGTAGAAAATTATTCTTCCTGTTTGAAAATTAATTTTGCTTTTGTTGATAATTCAACTAGTTTGGTGAAAATTATTTTTTTTTCTGTTGAAAAGTAATTAAATAAAATTTGCAGTATTCCATTTTTGATTGAAAATTGATCTTTCCATTATTCTTATTATTTGAAAATTAATTTTGTTTTTGTTGATAATTCATCTATTTTTGTGAAAGCTATTTTTTTGTAATGAATTAAATGAAAATTCATCTTTTTGGTGGAAAACAATTGTTTTTGTTTGAAATTTAATTTATTTTGATTAAAAAATCATTTCTTTGGTTGAAAATTTATATACTAAAATTTTATTCCAATAATGTTTTTTTTTTAGTTGAAAATTTTTGTTTTTGTTAGAAAGTTTGTCTTCTTTGAAAATTAATTCTGTTTTTGTTCATAATTGAAAAAGATAGACAAAACTTTGTATTGACTAATCGATAGAAAAGGATATAGGTGGATAAGCTGTGGCTACATTTAGAGAGAACGACTGGGACTCAACAAGATAGGGCTATCTTAGATTTTAGAAAAGATAGAAAAGGATTCAATTAGATAAGAAGATAGAGATTGAAAAAGGTAGACAAGATTTTGGATTGACTAACGGATAGAAAAGGATAGCCGTGGATAAGCGAATCATTCATTTGGATAGAAACACTAGGATAGGAATAGAGAGTGGAAAGAAAAGGATACAGGTGGATAAATGGCGGATAGACATGGATAGGAAGATTGGGATTCAAAAGAATAGAGTTGATTGTAGATTGAAAGAAAGATAGAAAAGGACAGAAGGGATAGACATGGGATAAAGATGGATACATCGTTTCTTTCTATTTCATTCTTAGAGATAGAAAATGATACAACCCGATAGAGACTCTATCCATTTACCTCCAGCAGGGTCTAAGACATCCTATGTCCATGTTGTTAAGATGTCTTCACAATGTCGAAAAGACATCGTCAGATCGTACGACGACTTAACGATAACGTAAATACATTTTAACAACATGGACATAGGATGTCGTAAAGTAGTCGTAAAGATGTCGTAACTGTCGTAAAGACGTCACCAAATTTTATGCCCACTGGGTAGTTAAAGAAGGGACTAAAAGACACGGAATTGATCAGAATTCTTTTGTGTGCAAAATATAAAGTTCGCCCAATAAAATGGAATTGGTTATTTGTTTGCCTTTTTTTAAACCTATAAAAATGTTATTAATTAAATTCCTGTACATTATTTTATAACTGTGCCTGATAAGAAAATGATAAAAACTGCTCGATTTAAAAGTATTTATTGACCCAGCTGAACATTCCTGTATAGGAACCAACCAGGTTCCTTTGGAGGCTCCTGCACAGGTTCCTGTACAGGAACGTACGCAGGTTCCTGGTACACCGGATCCTGCCGCGGATCTTGCGAGGGAACATGCGCACGTTCCTGTAGTGGAACCTGGGTATTCAAATACCTGTACAAGTTCCTGCATCATCGTGGATGTTGCTGCGAGAAATTCCCTATGGAGGATCCTGTACAGGTTCAGGTGCAAATGGGACTCATTTGCAAAAAGTATCTATGAAGGATCCTGTACAGGTTCCTAAGCAGGTGAGACACTCGCAAAAATATCTCTGAAGGATCCTGTGCTACTTCTGTCCCACATGAATATTCCTGTGAAGGACCTTTAAAGGGTCTTTCACACGCCCATACACACACATACACCTATATATATATATATAATTAAAAAATGAGGTTAACAACCACCGCAGGGTCCCACTGGGAGCAACTGCCATCTAAAAAATGACACCGGCTCCCAGTAGGACCGCGACTTCCAATATTCCATCTGCCATATATCCTGCACCTCCGTCTATGCCAAATGCCTGGAGGTTTTTGCAGTTTTTGATCATCTGCAACAAAGAAATTTGTATTGCACTAACTGGCTCGTAGAACTACAGGAATAATACATTTTTTTTTGTTTAGTTAGAAAAAAGACTCACCAAAGGCACAACATTGCGATCAAAAGTCAGATTATAAGTACTCGTCAGAAAAATTTCCTGAATTGTCTTAAATGGTAATTGAAGTAGAAAATTACCACTCCAGTCTAGATATTGGCAGGAATATAAGTGGAAGCATTTCAGTTGGTTCATTTCCCCCAAAAATCGAATGAAATCCTGTTCTTTGTGGTGACTATGAAGCACATGCAATTTAAAAATTGTAATATTTTTGCCATGAGATAATAACCAAGAGATAATCACTTGCCAACTGTCGTATGTACATTGGCTAGTCTTTTCCTGTTTATTTTGCCGATATGCAAATATTTGTGAATGTTTATCATGGCATATTTTACTCCAATCAAGACAATAATCGTTTAATTGCAGATCTCGAATCTTGGGCAGCAAGTGGCAAATTTTGGCAAATTCTTTTACATCTGTACTAATGGATGTTAAGTATCTTCCAGAGAGTCTTATAATTTTTTCAAAATCGATGCTTCTTAATAGTAATCTGTTTGAATGAATTTCTTTGGTTCCCCATATTTTGTCTAAGAAATCGAGAGATTTAAAATTATACCAAGATCGTTGACTCACTTTCTGCCATATTTTACAAACTGAAAGATATAAACGTAAAGATTAATAATAACCCTGGCGGAAACGAATTTTGATAATTAAATACAGCGAATTGCAATGCAATAAAACAATATGTGCAAATTATAATATAGTTTTGATAAAATGTCCGAATTCTAGGAAATAGCTGTTGCGTTTAGTGGACTTGTTTGTAATTTTCGAGAAATGTAAAGGATTTTTTTTTGTTGAACACGTGAACCCCCACTACTTGACGAGGGCGAACTGGAGTACGGAAGTCGTCAATCGGAAACCGGTCAAACAAATTCTCTTTGACAATTGAATTAAATATAAATACTCTGAGCTCGTAATTCAATTTTTTTATTCTGCTCATCAAACATTTATAGAGTTGCATACTTTTTCGTTTTAAAATAATACTTCATTTGATGTTAGATGTATTATAGATGTAAAAGATATTTAGTTCTAATATGTATTAAGTAATATGTTACAATGGAATTTTGGAAATTGAATCCAACATTCTTAGCAACTGAAAATTTCTCAAATACAGCAACATCTGTGTTATTTAAACATAAATGTTGCAGAATGCCGTCAGTTGAATTTTTAATATCTTAAAACAGTTATGCAACAATTTATTGTTATATATTCTATTTAAAAAAAAAACTGAACATAAATTTCAATTCGCGCGCTTTTTCATTTTGTTACATATTATACAGAAGATTTTGCAGAACATTGTACACGATTTGAGAACATTTCATATGATTTACAGAAGCTGTTTATTATAGCGATAAAATTTCAGTGAATTAAATATGAATGGAAAACATTTTTTCCACTTACTGTAAAATTCTTCAAAATGAGCAGTTTATTTTTTTCATTAACAAAATATAACTCGCGGCGTATATAATAATCCAAAACCGTACTTTGATTATTTTTTTAACATTAAATAAGAAAACAAATTTTCAAGTTATTGCTGGACGAAAATTTCCAGTGGAATTAAATTCGATTATTTGAATTTGATTCGAGTTTTCTATGAAATTCCATTTACCAAATTTTCTGGACTGATTTTTTTTGACACATCAAAATTTTATTTTTAAATTTTAATAGTAAGAAAAATGTAACATTCATGTGCATGATGAAACTGAGAAAAATTCAAGATCTATAATGTAACATTTTAATTAATAAAACCAGACGCATCCAACAGTATATCAATTTATATTTGACATGGGTACAAGTAACTTTAGTCCGGGAGCTGGGTATGATTCCGTATGCACTCAGGAGGCAAAAGGTAAAAACCATGTAATCTCATGTATTTTGACTAGCTGAACTCAATGATACGGGTTATTTTTACCAAAAGTGGATGGTTTTTTTTTAAACGCAATTGTTTACACAATTATGAACAAATGTTTTTTTCGACAGGACGAATTTTTTAAAAATAATTTGGGCCATTTTAAGACGAAAAGGTCTCTTTTCATTTGTTCGTAAAATGCATATTCAAAAAGTAATGAATTTTTAAAATTGAAAAATTGACGTTTTTTTACAAATTTGACTGTTAATAATTTTCGATATAATCAATGTTTTTCAAAAGTTAAAAAACGAATTTATTTTTAAGATTTCCTCTATCTATTAACGACATGCAATGTCAGATTATCAATTTGGAAGCCTTTGTTATCGCAATTTACAAGTAGCACTTTTTACGCGCGGCGCAGTACGTGCGCAATAGTTGAAATTAGAAAGCTGCCTTCTAAAGTTTTCTGTAATAGATATATCCATATCCATGTATAAAATACGTATTTTATCCATAACAATTTGCAGCAATAAGAAGTTTTTTAATAATAATTGTGAAAGATTACAAAAAAAAAAGTTTTTCAAGATTTCCAGGCACATTAAAGATTATTTTTTATTTTGAAAAATTAATTTCAGAAAATATTTCGAAAGATTTCAAAAGATTCCCAAAATTCTCAAAAAAGTATCTGGAAGATTTCAAGGAAGTTTTTTTCAATATTGAAGTTTTTTAAGAATTTGGAAAGGTTGTAAGATAATACAGAATTTTCTTGATATTCCTCCAATTTTTTTTTTAAACATAATTCTAAGGGAATAATTAAAAATATTTTAGGGCAAAAACAAATTTTGATATATAAATAAAAATTTAACAGTAATTCAATCAATATATTTTTTTAACTGAATCTGAATCTTTGAACTGTACAATTTATAAAAGTTGAAAAAAAGTTATTTTGCTGTATAAATGCATTTAATTAATATGTTGTTAATTAAAGCGTGTTAAGGGCTTACATTTTACACGTTTAAATTACTAGGCTTTTAAATGAAATTTTTTTTTCAATTAGTAAAGTTTATAGTTACAGAGTTTTTAAATTTTATTGGTCGTGCAAAAGAGACCGAGCAAATAAGTATTATCAGTTTGTTTTTTAAGTTATATACATATATTTTTTCCTAAGATTATTGAGCAAGTTCAAAAAGATTTTTGAAGATTTCAGACGTATTGAAAAGAAATCTAGAAAATTTGAATGAAATCTGCTGAAATTTTCTTTAAAAACTAATTTTTAAAATTATTCTTTTTAAATTCAGGATTATTTTGAAGTATTTTAAAAACTTGTGCACCTTCTAAATATCTTTTAAAATGATTCGAATTTATTTTTGATTTTTCAAATTAGAAAAAATTGTCTTAAAATCTTCCAGATGCTTTTTTGACAATTTTTAAAATCTTTCAAAATGTTTTAAGATCTTTGTAAATATTCTCTGAGAATTAATTTTTAAAAATAAGAAGCACTTGAAATTATGCTAGCAATCTTAAAAAAAATTTTATTCTCTTAAAAGCTTTCAAAATTCTCAAGATTTGAATTATTTTCCAATCTTTTTAACACGTCTGAACATCTGTTAAAACAATTCGTTTTTCCTAACATTTTTCTAAAATCTGCAAAATTAAAAAAAATTTCTTAATATTTTCCAGATTCTTTTTCTACATATTGTGAAATCTTCAAAACTTGCAGTAATTCTTTTGAAATAAAACCTAAATGATTTTACATTCTTCGAGATATCTCATTGTTATAGTACCGGTAATTGTTTGGTTACAGGTACCGGCGAGGTAGCAAAATGTTAAGAACAGAATTACTTTCCAATTTTATTAGGTTTTTAACAATTCGAATTTTCTCTTTCATTAATACTGCTTACGAATATTTAGAAATCTATTTTATTTCTTAAATGACGTTTAGTCTAAAATATTATAATTTTAAATTTCTCGATTTTCAATCATTCAGATTCAAAATTTTGTGCTTTGATGAATTACACTTATTACACTAATTTTATTGAACTAATTGAATAATACTAATTACAAGAAGAATAAAAACAGTTTTAAAATATCAATGACTAAAAAAAATTTTTAATTTTCAAATCTAGTTTTCAAACGAAAAATTGGATTTTAATTAATTTCGACTGATTTCAAATATCGGTGTTTAATTTCAAACAGTTTCATTTCGAAACCAGTTTTATTTAAAAATATTATATTATTGAACGTAGAAACTGATCAATTTCTCAAGTTTAAGGATTATCAATTCTATAACATAGATTTTAGATTTTAGAAATTACACTGATCAGCTTTTTGTCTTTTCAGGATATTATAAATAAATAATAAATTCAAAATCTTCTTCAGAATCGACACCCCTTTTATTGAATATATCTGTAGCAATTACTTTTACTCATATCAGAAAAGCACCATTTTTCAGCATCAGATTTTAAATACAAAAGCCTGTTAAAAATAGATTAATTATAAAATAATTGCATCGTATATTTGTAAGTTACATTTTCTAGACAGTTAAATCAAATGATTTTTTTTTACTTGCTTGAAAATTGACCAAATACATCTGTACTCATTTTCTTACTTTCGGTGAGTATTTTTGTTCTGTTAAAGGGTTGTTGTAGTTTCGAAGTGATTTTTAAAATAAAATTGTACTTGCTCCTTTCAGAAATGCCTAAATTTAAAAATAAATCTACGAAAATCTCGGTGCCCGGGGCTACCCGACAGTATTTTTTCTTAACCTATTTTAGGTCTCATTTCAATTGCCTTTTTTTCTTTTCCAGCAAATTGTTTCTTATACGTGTAATTGCAAATTGTTGCTAGAAGCCCTGACATTATAACTAACCTTCTATATTAATATTTTGATCACTATCAGCTATTTAAAGACGATAAATACATTATTAATAAGTATCATTTTTACTCAAAACTTACAAAACGCGCGAATTATGAAATACGAGAAATCTCCCGGTTTAATATTTTTCTCCCGGCTTTCTCCCGGTGCAAGTTTCTCCCGGTTCTCCCGGTTCAGTGGCCATCCTATTAGATATTTTACTTGTAAATATAATAAAATAACTAATGTTTGTTTTTTTAAGAATTTCCAAAAATTGTTAAGCACATTCATATTTTCTATGTGTGACGTCACATTTTTAATTAATCCCTCGTGCTCGTGTGACGGTAGTTTTTAGAACCACCCCTTTGAATTTATTGAATTCTTTTAAAATCTTTTAATTCTTTTGAATTCTCTTGAATTAACTTAGAATTCTTTTAAATTCCTGAAACTCTTTGAATTTATTTGAATTCTTTGAACATTTCTTTTAAATTCTTTTTAATTTTTTCTTTTGAATTCTCTCGAATGAACTTGAATTATTTTGAATTCGTAAAATTCTGGTACACATACGAATTTCTAGTGGTCAACCCCTCAAAAATAAAAAATTAAAAAATATCTTGCAATATTTTGGAGAAGTTTCTCTCACTCACGCATGCAGTTATTAATTCTAGTAATACAAGAAAACGTCGCCACACTCGATATGCAATCCTTTTCCATCCACTTAAACAAAACACAACCTCCAGACTTTTGAGTCCTCGCAACAATGTTGATGATGACTAATTACTTGATTCTCTCAAAGAAAAGTAAAATTCATTTTCGCGAGGAGTCTTTCAAAGCGGAGGTTGATTTCGGTTCAATGAAGGAAGTCATCGAACCTGAGATCCGTCTCCTACCTGCCGGAAGAGGCGGCATTATTCGAGGAAGATCGCATTGCTCGCACCTCTTCATCAACGGATGATTTTTGAAGGTGCACATTCTACAAACCCAGGGGGGTTCCTCCCTGTCGTCTCGATTTACACTAGGGCCCGGCCTTTGCCACGCTGGCGGTTCCGACGGTAAAGGAGGTGGAAGATTTGGAAGTCGGGGGACGAAAGGTTGTCCAGTGTAAATGCCCTGGTAGAATTCCTCGTTTGTCTCCCCGAGAGGAACTGAAAGAGAAAAAAAAATTAGAGTCAAATTTAATTCCGATGATTTCCAACGTCCATTAAACTACGCTTAGGGAGTCCAGCGACTCTTAGGAACAAAATTTAAGCTCTTTTCCAGATTTTCCAGGTCAAGAAATCATGTTTTTCCAGATCTCCTTTTTTTACATCAAATAATGAAATAACCGTTTGTTATACATGCAAAAAAATTAGCCATTTCATTTTTTATTTGTCCAAAATTTCTAAGGGCAGAACCCTAAATAAACAAATTCTTAATTTTATTCAAACATAAGTGGTCTTTGTGAAATAATTTTGAATATATTTAAATCTTTGCGAAGTCATTCAAATCCTTGAAATCTTTGTGAATTTGTTGAAATCTTTTGAAGTATTTAAAATCTTTGTGAAATCTTTGAGAAAACTATCGGAAACTTTTTAAATTGTTGGAAAATCGTTGAAATAGTTGAAATCTTTCAAATCTTTGTGAAATCTCTTGAAATCCTTATGAATTCTTTGAAATATTTCTGAAATCTTTTGTATTCGTTTGAAATCATTGAATTATTAAACATTTTTGTGAAATCTTTTAAAATATTCTACAAAATTTTGAAATCGTTTCAAATCTTTGAAATGTTTTGAAATCTGGTGTACTGTACCCATTGTGAAATCTTTGAATGTTCGAGAATTGTTTTAAAATCTTTTTAAATTTTTTAAAAATCCTTCAAATTTTTGAAATTTTTGTCAAATTTTTGTAATCTTTGAAATATTTGTGAAATCTTTTCTTAATATTTGTGGGTGAAATGTTTTCTGTTCGTTAGAAATCTTTAAAATCTTTGAAATCTTCTCAAATTTTTATTGAAACTGTTTGAAAACGTTTAAAATCTTTGAAATGTTTGGAAATCTTTGAAATCTGGTGTACTGTACCCTTTTTGAAATCTTTGAAATTCTAGTATTCTTTTGAAATCTTAAAGAAATTTTTCTGAAATCTTTGAAATATTTGTGAAATCTTTTGTATGTTCGAGAAATGTTTTAGAATCTTCTAAAAATTTTGTAAAATCCTTCAAATTTTTGAAATCTTTGTGAAATTTTTGGAAATATTTGAAATATTTGTGAAATATTTTTTCAATCTTTGTGGGTGAAACGTTTTGTGTTCGTTAGGAATCTTTGAAATCTTTTGAAATATTCTCAAATTTGTTGAAACTTTTTGAAATCGTTTAAAATCTTTGAAATGTTTTGAAATAATTTAAATCTGGTGTACTGTACCTTTTTGAAATCTTTGAAATTCTAGTATTCTTTTGAAATCTTGAAGAAATTTTTCTGAAATCTTTGAAATATTTGTGAAATCTTTTGTATGTTCGAGAAATGTTTTAGAATCTTCTAAAAAAGTATAACAACTTTACACACTTTTCAGATCTGGACGTTGTGGGCCCAAAATCTCATATGACATTGGCACCCTCCTTCTAAACGCTGCAATTCCTCCAAAAACTTTTCCCAATATTTCGCGGCATTTGGCTGAAAAGTGGAATTTTTTATTTTTTTTTCATGATATTTTCGATAAATAAAACCAAAATGACAAGTCCTATCAAAAAATGGTTCAAAAAAATTTTTCAAGAATTTTTAAAAACTGCAACTCCTGTTTGAATTTTCTTCGTATATCACGCCGTTCGGTTCGAAATTTGAATTTTTTATTTTCTGCACAGTACTTTCGATAAATAAAACCAAAATGACAAGTCCTATCGAAAAATGTTTGAAAGAAATTTTGTAGAACATTTTAAAAGATATAAGTGCTATTGAAGACTTTTTCTCGTATTTGGCGTTCGGGAAAAATTATAAGTCTTTTTAAAAGCTACAATTCTTTTTATCAACTTATTGACTTATCCGTCGTCGTTTGGCTTAAAATTAAAAAATTCGACTTATTCATTTTCGATGCATAAAACCTAAAAAACGAGTCCTATCTAAAAATGGTTAACACGAATATTGTAGATATTTTGAAGAAATTCAATTCTACTTGTATGCTTTTTTCACGTATCTGTAATCGTTTGGCGTAAAAATTGAATATTCGATTTTTGAATAGCATTTTCGATGGATAAGACCATAACCGTACGTCATAGAATGCTGTTCAATGAAATTGTTCTTTCTTTTAGGATCTAAAACAAGTGTTTGATCTAAAAAAAGTTTTTATTAGAAAAAAAGATAGTTTAAAGCTATTTATTCGCAGCCTTCAAATACTTTAAATGCTAGTTGACTACTTTAAGTCCTAGTTATTTTCCATTTTTCCTTTGAATGATAAATTTTTTCTAAACATATCTCAGCAAATTACTTATATAAAAGCAAAATTTAGTAAAAATTCAAAATTTTATACGACTTTTTTTAGAAATTATAAACAAAAAAATACGCAAAATGTCTTGTCACGCACCTGTTCCAACCACAAATTTATAATGAAAAATTGTAAAATACTATTAACACCATTTTATAAAACTTTAAGATTCACATATGAGTGTCCAAAAAGTAACGAAGCACCTAAATAATTTTCCAGGTAAAATATTTTTCAAAAAGATCAAGGTCATTCTTGAAGTAACTTTTAACGAGGAATCCAGCGGTGACCTTGAATTTGACATTGAGCGTAACCTTCAAGGTTATTTCAAGGTCAACTTTGTTTTTTCAATCGGGAACACCTATTTTTGACAACGGCAATCGAAAGAGCGGAAAATTTTGCGTCCAAACATAAACTCAGGTCATGGGTCAAGGATGACATTGAACTTCAGCTGAAGGTCATTAGGCTTGACCAAGGTATGGGGCGGATCCAATCTGTACTGCTGTGGCTGAGGTGTTTACGAAAAACGTTGAGCTCATTCTTGAAGTAACTTTTAACGAGGAATCTAGTCGTGACCTTGAATTTGACCTTGAGCTTGACCTTCAAGATCATTTGCAGGTCCATTTTTTTTTACATTCAGCGTTACCCAGGAACAACGACGTGGACGCAGTAAAACCTGTTTCCTTCGGGGTACTTGATTTACGTGAGTCCCCTTGCCTCTCGCGATCGGGGTGCTTAATTTACGTGAGTCCCCTTGCCTCTTACGGTCAGGGTGCTTGATTTGCGTGAGTCCCATTGTCTCTCACGATCGGGGTGCTTGATTCACGTGAGTGTCCTTGCCTCTAACGATCAGGGTGCTTGATTTACGTGAGTAGTAAGGTACAACTATGGAGCGACCGTGGCCGTCTACCCCCACTCCTCGGCCGTCTGTCTAGACTGGCGCCTACCCCCACTACTACGTCGCGAGGTCACTTACCCCTGTCTAGCTTTTGTTTGCACCCATGTCTGGAGATGAAAATTCTTTGGAAAAGGAAGATCTCTCACATGATTTCCAGTAATTCAAATCCAGGATTATACTTTTAATGATTTTAACTGAAAATTACAAATCAATGAATTTCTTTTAATGTTTAAATATGAATAATAAAACTTATTTTCTAAAGGAATGGTATGATAAATAAGAGATTAGAGTTACATTTATACAAATTAAAATAGATTTATTCAGCAAATTAAAAAAATTACATCTAATTACATGTAGAAATAGAAGGGTTTATGAGTATTTGAAGTAAAATAAGGCAGAAATTTCATCGTATAAAAAATGGTTTTTATTAACTATATATACATATATTTATATTTATTTATATAGATCTGCATTATACATTAGATATAAGGAAAGCAAGAAAAGAGGTCAAAGCTATGGATGGATGGATAGGTGGAGGGATGGATAGGTGGATGGATGGATAGGTGGATGGATGGATGGATGGATGGATGGATGGATGGATGGATGGATGGATGGATGGATGGATGGATGGATGGATGGTCCTTACTCTTCAATAAAACGTATCAATATTATAAGTCAATCGATTCGTCTTGAATCAACACAACTTTTATATTCTCACATCAAATTTAAATTATAAGAATGGGAATATTTTACTTGGCAAATCGATTTCAAATATATATAAATTACCATAACTTCTCTACTCTTTGATAAAATGTAATTTTATTATAGGTCAATCGATTCGTCCCAAACCAAGGAATCTTTTATATTGTTGTATCGACTTGGAATTATGTTGAAGAAAAAAGTTTTACTATAAAAAACCGTATTTTCAAATATTATGCATTACCATAGCTTCCTTACTCTTCAATAAAACGTATCAATATTATAAGTCAATCGATTCGTCTTGAATCAACACAACTTTTATATTCTCGCATCAAATTTAAATTATGAGAATGGGAATATTTTACTTCGAAAATCGATTTCAAAAATATATAAATTACCATAACTTCTCTACTCTTTGATAAAATGTAATTTTATTATAGGTCAGTAGATTCGTCCCAAACTAAGGAATCTTTTATATTGTTGTATCAACTTTGAATTATGTTAAAGAAAAAAGTTTTACTATAAAAAACCGTATTTTCAAATATTATGCATTACCATAGCTTTCTTACTCTTCAATAAAATATATCCATATTATAGGTCAATCGATTCGTCTCGAATCAACGCATCTTTTCTATTCTCGCATCAACTTCAAATTATGAGAATGAAAAAATGTTCACTATAAAAATCGATTTTAAATATAATATAAATGACGATTACTTCCTTACTCTTTGATAAGATGTATTGATATTATAGGTCAATCGATACGCCTCGAACCAAGGAATCTTTTATATCCGAGCATCAACTTTGAGTTATGTTAATGAAAAAAGTTTTACTATAAAAAACAGATTTTTAAAATATTATTAAGTGCTAAAAAAGTTCAATAAATATTTTTAGAAATTGTTCGGTCAGTTTCAAGATATTAGTGGTCAAAATCAGCCCTCCAGATTTCATCAATTTATCTGCAACTGTTTTCAAGTTATCGTGATCACAAAAAAGTGTGACATCCACACACACACATCCGGACAATTGTTTAGAGCATTGTATTAGACATATTTAAATTGAGGAATGTTTAATTAAATGAATTTAAAATTTTTGGAAATTGTTGTCATTAGAAAGCTTCCTCTATGAGGAAGCAAAAATACATTGCAATACAGCAAAAATTGCCCTGCAACAATAATAACTTAATAAGTTTGAAAATAACTTTCATATTTCAAACTTCACACTATTTTCCCTATTCCCCATATCCCTCTTTTCTCCTTTTTAAAGGAATTCTTCTCTTTCTCCCTGTTTTCAAGAAGCTTCCCTTTTTTTCGTTTTTTTCACTTCAGTGCAAACTGAACTAATAGAACCCAACACAAAATTCCAACTATTTTTCTTTGAAAAGTCTACTATTATATTTTTGGTTCGGAATTCACATCTTTTGGTGAAAAATTCTACTATTTGGTTGAAAATTGAATTATTTTGTTGAAAATGCAATTATTTTGTTAAAAAGTCATCTATTATAGTCAAAGATTCAACTACTTGGTTAAAATATGAACTGATTTGTTAAAAATTAAATTTTTTGGTTAAAGATTCATTATTTTAGTTGAAAATTCATAGTTTCGGGTGGAACATTTTTAAAGAAAATTTGTCTTTTTGGCCTGAAAATTGAAAAATTCTATTTGGTAGAAAATTAACATTTTGATGATAAATCATATTTTCGGGTTGAAAATTCAACTGTTTTGCAGATAATTCTTGGCGTAAAATTAACATTTTAGTTTGAAAATACAATTGGTTAAAAGTTGAACAACTCAGTTGAAAATTCACTTTTTTAAGATTCACCTGTTTGCTTAAAAATATAAATTTTTTGTTGAAAAGTCGTTTCTTTTTTGGTTAAAAATTAATTTTTTATATAGAAAAGTAACTATTCCATTTTTTGTTAAAAACGTATCCTTTATAAGTTGAAAATTAAACTGTATTAGGTTAAAAATTCGTCTTTTTTGTTTGAATTCAACTGGTTTAAAATTCGTCTTTTTTGTTAAAAAGGCGTCTTTTTCATTTAATTCAACTGATTGAACATTTGTCTTTTGGTAGAACATTCATATTTTATGGTAGAAAAGTAATCTTTTTTGGTTGAAAATGAACTTTACCTTTAAAAATTCCACTTATTCGGTTGAAAATTAAATCGTCATCTAAAATATTCGTCTTTTTGGATTGCAAATTTGTAATGTTTTTAGTTGAATTATACTCTTTTTCGTTTAAAAATTCGACCATTTGGTTGAAAATGTATCTTTGTGGGTTAACAATTAAATTGTTTTGTTAAATTCATATCCCTTTATTCTTCAAATCAGCCGCGGGCGTGCTTGAGTAGAGGAAAGTCGTGTCTCCCAGAATTTGGGAAACAAACAAAATTTAAAATACTAAAGTTTATCACTACTTTCCAACCGAGCAACTCACGCCTACCCCGAAAGGGAAAAGGCTTAATGATATAATAATAATAATAATAATAATAATAATAATAATAATTAAACTTTATGACGTATCTGTTACAATGAAATGAACATTTAATAATGAAGTATTCCAAAGCAAATTTATTAGGACTCAACCGTTCCTGGAAGAAACATTCACCTCACAGAACACCTTTTTTATCGCCAGGTGGATAAAAAACCTGGGCACGCTTCAGGGGATCAGAGAAAAATCAGATTCCCTAAATGCCGAGGGTAACCCTTCTTGCGCCCTTGTTTTGACACCCCATCACTTTTTATTCTCGCCGAGGGTGACTCGCCGATAATGATGACCCACTGTGGTATTTCACGCCATTTTTTGTTGGTCCTTCTTTGTTAGTAACTCGCCCCAATAGATACGTAATCGAGGGAAGGAATCGATAAAAAAAAAGCAGCCAGTCTTTCAGCAATTTTAAGGGTTACAAAAATTGCTTGATCAATAAAGGACTGCGGACTATTAGCAGGTTGAGGTCGAAAATAAGAGAACCTTGAAACTTCAGGTTTATATTCTTTAAATGTAAATTGATGTCGTGTTTGTTGAATAATATCTTTCTCTTGAAAATCAGGTCGCTGTAAAGTATAAATTGAGGAGGATCAATGGTTCTTATTAAATAGGCAGCAATGCCAATTACCAGAGATGAAGTTCTTCCGTTTCTTGATGCAAATGAAATGAAAGTCAACCTCGATGAGAAAATTATATCGTCAAGACAAAGTCTTGAAATAGTTAGAAATAGTGAGAAATGAAAGTTCATCTAAATAGTTCAATATAAGGCTGTATAAGATTATAAGGTTATTTTTCATATTTTTATATTATAATATTTTTAACAATTTTTTATGCATTTTTGATACAAGACCTTAATACTATGATCTATTATCTAGAAAAATGAGGGTTTTAAAAGTTGATGATCTTAGTCACAGTTTAGTAATGGTCTTCTTTAATCTTCCAGACCTAATAGAACAACAATAAAATAGTAATAATTATTTGATAAATTTAATGCAATAGGAATGAATTTTCCAGAAATACTTTTTTATGGAAGATCTTATATTCAAAAGAACATTTTTGCAACTGAATTCTGATTAAATAAAATATTGTTGACTGACTGAATTTTTCTGAAATTTATTGGATTTCGTTGAATTAGGTTGAACTTCGTTTGATTGAATTGACTTTAATTTATCTGAATTTTTCTGAATCTAATAGTATGATATTTAATTACGTTGCACTCAATTACATGCGGTTAAAAATTATTTGTTTATACTTATAATGAATTCACCTTGAATTCTGTTGAATAACATAATTTTAAATTTCATGGAATTCTGTTGGATTCCGTAGAATTCACTTTGAATTTAAGGATGTACAATACTTATCTGAAGTTCAAAAATGAGCATTGTTAAGAATGATTTTTAAAATCGAGGAAAATATTCCCATTGTTAATTGTAACTAACTCTGGAATAGTGCTGAAGGCGAAGTTTAGAAAAAAATATTTCAGTTCAGAATGGTGTATGTGCGAATAGTTAATTAGGGTTTTATGTTTTTTCTTTCTCTTCAGATAACAGTTAAAATTATAATTGAATCCCAACGTTATAGGGCTCACTTTATTTATTGAAGGATTCTCTAAAAATCTTGTTGGTATAATTCCTAAAAATAAGTTGTGATAAAAACGTATCAGAGATATTTGTAGAGAATCCTCTAAATAACTATTGTCAAATAAACAATTTTATCCTGAAATATTTTTTTCTAAAGTTCATCTTCGATTTTCTTCCAGAATTAGATACAATTAATAACAGGAATTAACCTATACCTATAACTAGTGTACACCCATAAAGGAATTCCGCTAGTAACTAGTAGAATTGAATTTGGGCCCATTTCTTGAATTCACTTACATAATTAGGTAAATTGAAGTTATACTTAGGTTTAATTATCTTCCATATCGTTGATTTCCATTGAATCTCCTTCAATCTCGTTGAATTCCATTGTATTTTGTTGTATTTCTTTTCCTTGAAATTCTCAGGAATGTTTTATGGAAAGTAACGTCTTTTTTACCAATAACGGTAAGAACAACGAGTTATAAAGTTTTCAAACGTAATACCTGTTACCACTTACCTTCCTGTAATAGCCTCCCGTATCCTGTATTCATTTGATTAAAACTTCCTGGCAATATATTTTTTTATATTAACAAATCTTTCGTTCATATAAAAATGCTGTATAATTATGCAATAGTTAAATAGAAACATTTGAAAATGCAGCAGAATGTTTTTATTTCGCTAGGTCTAATATGAATCTAGTAACATGTTTTTAATATAATAATTGTAAGAAGTTCAAGTTCACATAGTTATATTTTGATTTATCTGGGTATTATACCTAATATATATATATATATATATATATATATATATTTCCATCCATTTTTTGCCCTTAATGGCTTGTGGAACTACCTATTCAGAGGATCCTTATTCGATATTGGAACAGTCATGTTGGCAACGTTTCCATCCATTTTTTTGACCTTAATGGCTTGTGGAACTGCCTATTCAGATGATCCCAATTCGATATTGGTACAATTACGTTGGCAATGTTTCCATCTATTTTTTGGCCAGAACGGCTTGTGGAACTAACTATTCAGAGGATTCTTATTCGATATTGGCACAGTCACGTTGGCAATGTTTCCATTCATTTTTTGCCCTTAACGCTTGTGGAACTGCCTATACAGAGGATCCATATTCGATATTGGTACAGTCACGTTGGCAATCTTTCCATCTATTTTTTGACCTGAGCGACTTATGGAACTGACTATTCAGAGGATTCTCATTCGATATTGGCACAGTCACGTTGGCAATGTTTCCATCCATTTTTTTTGCCTAAATGGCTTGTAAAACTGCCTATTCAGATTATCCTCATTCGATATTGGCACAGTCACGTTGGCAATGTTTTCATCCATTTTTTTGTCCTTAATGGCTTGTGGAACTGCCTATTCAGAGGATCCTCATTCGATATTGGCACAGTCACGTGGCAATGTTTCCATCCATTTTTTGTCCTGAGCGCTTGTGAAACGGCCTATTCAGATTATCGTCATTCGATATTGGCATAGTCACGTTGGGAATGTTTCCATCCGGTTTTTTTTACTTAATGGCTCGTCGAACTGCCTATTCAGAGGATCCTCATTCGATATTGGTACAGTCACGTTGGAATGTTTCCATCCATTTTCTTGGCCTGAATGACTTGTGAAACTGCCTATTCAGATTATCCTTATTCGATATTGGCAAAGTCACGTTGGCAATGCTTCAATCCATTTTTTCACCCTCAATGGCTTCTGGAACTGCCTATTCAGAGGATCCTCATTCGATATGGGTACAATTACGTTGGCAATGTTTCCATCTCTTTTTTAGCCTGAACGGCTTGTGGAACTAACTATTCAGAGGATTCTCATTCAATATTGGCACAGTCACGTTGGCAATGTTTCCATCCATTTTTTTGTTCTTAATGGCTTGTGGAACTGCCTATTCAGAGGATCCCGATTCGATATTGGTACAATTACGTTGGCAATGTTTCCATCTATTTTTTGGCCTGAACGGCTTATGGAACTAACTATTCAGAGGATTCTCATTCGATATTGGCACAGTCACGTTGCCAATGTTTCCATCCATTTTTTGCCTTTAACGGCTTGTGGAACTGCCTATTCAGAGGATCCTTATTCGATATTGGCAGTCACGTTGGCAATGTTTCCATCCATTTTTTTGTTCTGAATGGCTTGTCGAACTGACTATTCAGAGGATTCTCATTCGATATTGGCACAGTCACGTTGGCAATGACCCAATCCATTTTTTTGGCCTGAATGGCTTGTGCAACTGCCTGTTCAGATTATTCTCATTTGATATTGGCACAGTCACGCTGGCAATGTTTCAATCCATTTTTTGGCCTGAAAGGCTTGTGGGACTGACTATAGAAAGGATTTTCATTCAATATTAGCACAGTCACCTTGGCAATGTTTCCATCAATTTTTTTGGCCTGAATGGCTTGTGAAACTGCCAATTCAGATTATTCTCATTCGATACTGGCACAGTCACGTTGGCAATGTTTCCATCCATTTTTTTGGCCTGAATGGCTTGTGAAACTGCCTATTCAGATTATTCTCATTCGATATTGGCACAGTCACGTAGGCAATGTTTCCATCCATTTTTCTGGCCTGAATGGCTTGTGGAACTGCCTGTTTAGATTATTCTCATTCGATATTGGCACAGTCACGCTGACAATGTTTCCATCCATTTTTTGGCCCAAACGGCTTGTGGGAGTGACTATTTAAAGGATTTTCATTCAATATTGGCACAGTCACGTTGGCAATGTTTCCAACCATTTTTTTGGCCTGAATGGCTTGTGAAACTGCCTATTCAGATTATCCTCATTCGACGTTGGCAAAGTCACGTTGGCAATGTTTCCATCCATTTTTTTGCCCTTAATGGCTTGTGGAACTGCCTATTCAAAGGATCCCAATTCGATATTGGTACAATTACGTCGGCAATGTCTCCATCTCTTTTTTGGCCTGAACGGCTAGTGGAACTAACTATTCAGAGGATTCTCATTCGATATTGGCACAGTCACGTTGGCAATGTTTCCATCCATTTTTTTGGCCTGAATGGCTTGTGCAACTGCCTGTTCAGATTATTCTCATTTGTATTGGCACAGTCACGCTGGCAATGTTTCCATCCATTTTTTGGCCTGAAAGCCTTGTGGGACTGACTATTGGAAGAATTTTCATTCAATATTGGCACAGTCACGTTGGCAATGTTTCCATCCATTTTTTTGGCCTGAATGGCTTGTGAAACTGCCTATTCAGATTATCCTCATTCGACGTTGGCAAAGTCACGTTGGGTAGATACGGTATAGCACGAAAATCGTGATTTTCAAAAATTCATAAAAAAAAACTAGGGCCCAATTACAAGAAAGCCGCTATACGTGTCTAATATTTTTCGACGTTCTATCGATTTATAATAGTCTCATCTCAAAGTCAATGTAGCAGAGCAGGCCTTCCCGAAAAGAGCTTTAGAGCCCATGCTAAAATATAATTAATAGAATTTCGTTATTTGAACAAAATAAAATATCCGATGGCTCAGACAGACGTGCCCTTATATATTTTGAACCATTTTCCGAAATTTCAGCACAATATAAACAGTTTTCTAATTATAAAGCTACCAAATATAATAACATGTAATAATTGGCCACATGACAGACTGTCACATACCCCTAATAAAATTGCATTATTATTTATCTATTACCTCAGCCAGAATTAAAAAAAAAATCTGGAAAATTGTTTCATTGGTCTTTACAAGATATATTTTATCTATTCAAAGCATGCCTCATCATCCCCATCAACCCCTATCATTTTGTTTAAATTAATATCAACGAATTATCGCAGATTCAAGTGTGTTTGTTTGCAATGCATATTTTTAATAACGAATAAAAGTTCTCGCTTCTCTGAAATTAGTTTAACGATCTCGGTAATCCAAAAGTATTAATTATCATGCGTAGCGTTAAATTGCAAGGGGATGATTCAATCAAAACGAAATTAGCAATCGCCTCACTGCGTGCAATCGAGCCAACCGTCCGTGATCATAACGAGAAAGTTTTTCCTTCACTCCCTTTCACGCGATTGACGTGCGTAAATTAGTGATTATTCTGCTTTTTCGCTTCATAAAAATTATCACCGATAGTTGGATACAATCAATGCAAATCGATTTATTACGAAAATCTTTCTATTGCCGAATTCAAGGTTTTTATAATGAAAATTCAAAATTTAGTTATTTTAGATTTCAAGTTTTTATATATTTTAATTAGAATTACCCATTTAATGAATATTTTATGTAGTGAAAATATGTTGTGCATTCAAAAAAAAATTTATAACCAGGGTAGTTATTTTTTAAAAGCATTTCATGTATTACTGTTTCTTGTGCTAAAACTGTATCCACTAGAATATTCGATGATTTACATATTATCTGAATTGGAAATATTTCCGTTTTAATCTATTCGAAATATTTTCGTGTCGAAAGTAATTCAGATATTAAACATATTTCCTGTTATCCACATGTATTCATTTCACTTGTTGCAATATTTTATTTCATGAGAGTATATTCTTTTCACTGTATAATATTATGTACCTTTTCAATATAAATAATCTGGTAGGGCTCCAGCTAAATTTCAACACAGGCTCCCATTTTTATTAGAAGAACTTATCAATTTTGTTTTTCAATCATATTTTTATCACAAAAATGTTTTCTTACTATAAAAAAAAATTCTAGACAAACCATGTGTATCGAAAACTCATACTAAATACGAGTATATAACTTTCTAGGATGAGTAACTGAAGGCCTACATGGAAAAACTATTCATTGTAAAATTTGGTATTACAGTCGAAGTCGGATTCAACGTCGGTTTTGGGGCTGTCCTTGGACCTGACCTACCCAAACTAAACCGGATTTAGCGAAACTCCAAACGTAAACAGTTCATGTTTTGTCACGCCTTCGTGAACCCCGCACACCCTGCGCATCTCCTGACAAGCCTACCCACGGCGCGGCGTTAATTCTCGGAATCGGTGAATCCGGGAACGTTGAATCCGAGTTCGACTGTAATTGTTAGTCAGATCTAACTAATTCTCAGTAAAAAATGTAACGAAACATTGTTGGAAACAGTGTAAATAATTTTATAGACAAATTTAAAAACATAATTTTTTAGAATAAATCCTTCAGTGAAATTCAACTTGAGATTAGTTAAATAATAATAACCAAGTGAACCAGTAACTATCTTTTCGCTTTTCAATTAGTAATTTTTCATTAATTCAGACTTGCTTAGAAAGTAGAGTTTTACTTGCCTACCACATTCGAGTTACGTGAACCTTCATTCCCAAATTCCCTTGTTGATTACTATTAATTAATTAATTGATACTTGGCCAGAAATTGAATACCAGCCTAACTATGAAAAAAACCTTTTTTTCAGAAAAAGCTCTGAGGCTCTGATTTAAAAACAATAAATTTACCTCGCCCACTCTGACTATTGAATTAAATTTAACTAATTATTACTCAAATGATGGCTGACTTCTAGCTTCACCAAGTAATTGCAATTAACTGTTAGTCAAATCGACGTAATTTTTGGTAGAAAAATATACCGAAACATTATTGACAAAATGTAATTCATTTTTTTGTCAAATTGCATAAAATACAGGTTTTTACATTCTCATTCATGAGAGTGTAATGTAATCGTCCAAATTTGCGATCTCTTGTTTTTAACGGATCTTTACGTTTTGGCACTCACAGATTCCGAAAATCATAAAATTTTGTCGGTGTCTGAAATAGGGCATTATTTCGCAACTGCAGTACCCACTCAAAAAAAAAAAGTTGTCTGCCCGAAGTCAAACTTGGTCAAATTCTATTAATAATAAATTATTATAATAATATAATAACAATATTAAGATCAAGATAATTATAAATTATACTAATCATAAATAATTTTTGCAAGTTTTAATTCTTCTATTTGGTAAAAGGATTTTTTTTTAGTACAGTTTTCATAGTTTTTTGTATGCCCTTTCCTTTAGTCAGAAACATTTTTTGAAATAAATAGTATTTAGCTTTAAAAAATAAAAGGCAAAAACAATTTTTCTTCTAAGAAGAAAATTGGAAACACAAAATTAACAAGTCAATTTGTGCAAAAATTTATTTTCGAAAAAAACTCAGTAACATGGTGGATCTTTATGAAACGCATATTTTGTCATTTTTGTTTAGATATTAGAGGTGGCGCAAGCCCCATAAAGTTTAACACGTATTTCTCATGAGGAAAAAATACATTTTTGTATATTTGATTCAGAATCCTCAATTTTTGGTGAATCGAGTTGAAACTTGACATTTCTCTTCAGAATTAGCCACAGAATACGAATAAAATATAACTTTTAAAATACCTGTATCACCCCCATAAGTCTGTTTTGTAGGTTCCCAAAAAAACCCCATAAGTCAAAAAATGGGTATTGCGAGTTTTTCGCGCTAATTATGATTTTTTTGCTTTTTTAAAAATGCAAATTGTTTCTTAAACATGAAAGCTACTTTATACTGATGATGAGATGTTTAAATACATTTTTTAAAATAATTTATTATTGTTTTTAGCATTTTTCCCTCAGAATGGAGATAGAAAGTCGCGGTTTTTTTGAAAATTTACCACTTTTTATCCAATTTTCAATTAAAAAGAGGTTCAGAGTGGATGGATCTTATCAAATATAATGGTTTAAACAATTTAGTATTATTGTTAATAGTATTATCTTCAAATAATGCTAGAAATGGCGGGTTTTTTCTGAAATTTTCAACATTTTGTTCACTTCACACTTGTAGTGAGTTAATATATAACTAAATATAGCAAAAATAGTTGTTTAAACAAGTTATTATTGTCTATAGCTATCTTCCTTTACATTAATACTAGATAGTTGCGTTTTTTTCGGAATTTTTTAACATTAATCCATTTTTCAATTAGAGTGAAGTAATAATTAACTCAAATTGACAAAAGTAATTATTCAAAAAATTCTATTATTATTGTTAATAATATTTTTTTTGCTTAATGGTAGAAAGTTGCGGGTTTTTCAGAAATGTTTAACTATTTGTCTATTTTTCGCTTGAAATGACTTAATAATTATTTAAGTTGGGTATAAATAATTGTTTGAACAAATTATTATTATTAATAACTATCTTCATCTATATTATTGCCTGTTAATTGCGTTTTTTTTTCTGAAATTTTTAACTTTTTGCCCACTTTTCATTTAGTGAGATAATAAATAATGAAAGTTAATAAAACTAGTTGTTTAAACGATTTATTATTGTTAATAACTATCTTCTCTTAGATAAGTGCCAGAAAATTGTGGATTTTTCTGAAATTTTTAATTTTGCTTTGCTTTTTTAGTTATGAACAATAATCAATTGTTTAAATTAGCATGTTTGTCAACTTGCATTAATTAGTACCTCACTAATGGAAAATTGGAGAAAAAGTGTAAGAGTTCACAAAAAACCGTAATTTTTTAGCTTTTAACTAAGAGAAGATAGTTCTAAACAATTACAAATTGTTCAAACAACTATGATTGTTAACTTGCATTATTCACTACTTTACTAAGTAAAAAGTGGAGAAAAATTTGAACATTTCAGAACAAACCGCGACTATATTGCATTACTACAGAAGAAGATAATTATAAACAATAATAATTTTTTCAAGTAATTACTTTTAATGTGAAAAGTAGACGAAAAGTTCAAAATTTCAGAAAAAACCGCAATTTTCTAGCATTATTCAAATTATATATTATTGATAATAATAAATTGTTTGAACAGATAATTTTGTTAACTTTAATTGATTATTCAATTCACTCCAAGTAAAAGGTGAACAAAAAGTTTAACATTTCAGAAAAAACTGCAATTATCTAGCATTATTCTATGTGAATATTATTAACAATAATCATAAATTGTTTAAACAATCACGTGTGTTAACATTGATAAACATTGATGCCTGTGTTTAATTGTAAATTGGGCAAAAAGTGGAAGTTTTTCGAATAAACCGCGACCTTCTATCTTCATTCTAAGAGAAAATTGCTAAAAAGAGTAATAAATTGTTTCAATAATCTATTCAAACATCTAATTATCAGTGTAAAGTAGTATTTTATGTATTAAAAATAGTTTGCATGTAAAAAACGCAAAAAATCAAAATTGGCGACAAAAACTCGCAAAACCCATCTTTTCCCTTATGGGGGTTTTTTGGTACTTCATAAAACAGACTTATGGGGGTGATATTTACTGGTGAAAAAGGCGAGTGTTTACATTCGCAATATGTATAACTTTTTCAATTATTTGTTTTCACGGGCAATTTAACCATTTCGACGCCTCTCTCTATATCGTATGAGATAGACAGAGAGGGTTTGCTTGTTTCGAAACGCTAAGTATGATTTGTCATCATCAACTTTTCAGGAATAGCACTGGACGTCCCTGGAACGTTCCGCGGAAACTTTCGGAACGTTCCCGGAACGTTTAAAATGTCCGCCGTTTGGGAACATTCCACTGGAACGTTCCAAATATAAATTACTGCATTGTTATTATATATTATTCATGATATGGATATCATATTATAGTGTAGTACATGCGGTACTTAAAACTCAAAAATGACATTTATTTTTACCTATCTATTACCGTTTACGAGATAATTGTTGTTAAAAATAACAATAATGGAAGTTTCGCGTTAGGTCCCAGTGGAACGTTCGCAAGCAGCGGACATTTTACACGTTCTGGGAATGTTTCTGCAGTGGGACTCCGATGTTGTTTCGAAGTCGAAAATCGAAGGAACCCCTCTTTCTATATCTACACACGATGGAAAAAGAGGTCCGTTCGACTTACAGCACAGTCTCGGAGTCCCAGTGCTGGAAAGTTCAGCTGAAACGTTCCTAAGGTTCCCGCGGAACGTTCCTGGAACGTACTGTGCTAGTAGGGCTGTCCGAAAGTATAACTTAGTATGTGCCATTTGCTGTAAGGGCTATTTTACAGCACGTATGCATGAACAAGTGATCTCTATCGGAAAGGTTATTTACTGGGTTTTACTTTTGGCGTATAGTATTTAGATATCCTTCGTCCGCAGAGATTTTCGAGGGAAATTTGTGAAACAATATCCACATGCTTAAACAGATTTGTTCTTAGCGATGGGACTGAATTTATTTTTTTGAAATCTCTACAAAAAATAATTTCTTAACGTAACTGTATTAGAAAATTAGTTCTTATTTTTCATGATCCATTTTATGAACTGGTCCTTGAAAATGAAAACAAATTTCTTAATATATTGGGTGTTTTGATTTTAACTTGGGACATCGAAATATCTAAAAAAATACGCATCCTATGAAAAAAATATTGATAACAAAATTTTTTTATTTTCGAGGGGGAAAAGCGACTATGAACAAATTCCCCCCCCCCACCCAGGAGGCAGGGGGGTGTTTTTTTGCGAATCGAAAAAAAAAGATCGAATAAAATTCACCTACTGCATAAAGGAGAATCTGCATCTGTAATACAAAATTGGAGTTCCCATTTGAAATTACAAAGTTGCCCCCCCCCCTACCTCCTGGTGGGGATGGGGTGGGGTAAATTTGTTCGAAGTCGCTTTTCCACCTCCAATAATAAAAAAATTTTATTACGGATATTTTTTCATAGGACGCGTATTTTTTTAGATATTTCGATGTCTCAAGTTAAAAAAAACACCCAGTACTTAGGGTGCCTTTTCACGACAGCCTGTTTTAATTAATCGTTGAATTAATTTGACACATCGAGTTCGCATCTAGGTTTTTTTCAATCAATTAGATTTGCCATGAACCAACAATATAACTAGAAATTAATCTTATAAAAATATTGATTTCATGATTAATTTAAAACAGTGCCCTGTGCAAATTATTTTTTACGAAAATATACGCAAAATGAACTCAATCCCATGCATTTGGTGTCAATGTTTATACACCAGTCACGGGCGCCATGTTTGTTTGACATCATGTCGCAAGGAGCAATCCAAAATGACGTCATTACGTAGAAATTTCTTAACAATTATATTTCTTAAGTGTAAAACTCATTTAGGCAAATGTTAAGCACCTTTTTTGTGTGCAATGCTTTTATTTTCATGAAAATGAAGAACACTACAAAAATATTCATTCAACCGAGGAAGAAGAGTGATTTCCACGAGAGTGCACAGTAATAATGAGTGAAATCACCTTTTTCCCATAGTGCACGTCATATGTTTTACAACATCTGTATGTTTGTTTTTGGCTGTTCAGAGTTTCTTCTGCTTCTTTGCTTTTGGCTTTTTGATTAAATCAACAAGCCATGACATCTGTTCATAGTTGATGGTACTAAGGACACCGCACGCCTATGGCAGGATAGTGAAAAACAGCCATCAACCATAACCGCCTGCAATGGGACTCCGCGGCCATTTGGAAGTCGAAAATCGAATACACCTCTTTTTCTATCTACACATGTTACAAAAAGAGGTTTGTCCTATTTTCGACTTTCTACACGACTATGGCAGAGTCTCCAGAACGTAGGATTTTTCAGCCCCCACCACTTTCCCATCTGGGAGAAAATTCGCTTTCGGTGGCTGTTAGGAGGTTTGAGTTGATTTCTGTTTGCAAAAATTGACATCTTGAAGAAAGACTTCAAAACATGTAATGAAGTCTTGAGATATTTAATGATTATGTTTTTCATGAATTATTGTGGAATGTTTTAGACTATCCGATTCAAATATGCCACGGCACTTGCGAGATGGATGCAGAAAGCTGTCATCCTTGGGTCGCTTCGTGTCCTCAAAACACACCAAAGTTTCGCCGACCGGTCGTTGTGATTTCATCGTGTCCTGTGACCACCCATCTCACGGTTGTGAGACGTGGCCATGAATGGCATTTACCGCGGTCCTACTGGGAGCTGATGTCATTTTTTAGATGACAGTTGCTCCCAGTGGGACCCTGCTGTGGTTGCTAACCTTTAGTTTTTAATTATCTATATATATATATATATTTATGGTCTAAAAATATACTTTTCCTAAATTTTCCTATCTAGGTTTGCCTTGGTGACAGGACAAAGTCAACTCAATTTCGATTGCATAATCAGATAAGTTATTTCATTTCTAGTAGAAATTTTATACTTATCTTGAGTTTTCTAAGAACAAATGGTTTGTTAAAGAAATTATTATCGTTTTGTTTCGGTATTTTAGCTGAGTTCATGGAGTAAGAGGAAAAAGATGGAGAGAGGATTTATTTCAACCTGTAAGTATAATATTCTCAATATTTGTGCCATATTAATAATTTCAATATTCGGATAGGAAAATATGTTCTCAAATTTTCAGTGAGATTTTCTTTACTATTCAAATGATTTCCACTTGTGAGTATCATATGACTTAGATACTGTTTCTATAATTCTAAAATCATTTATGATCGAAATGCTTCTTGCATTTCTTACTTTATGTTTTCATATATTTTTGCAAATTTCATCCCCTAATTCGTACTGTTTGTCTTTAATGTTTATCAAGGTTGTTATACCTTAAATCCATCTACTAAATTTATTCTAAATTTGCCCTTTCTTTAAAATCCCGTATTTATTAATCTGCCTTCGGACATCTCTCGTACATATATACATATACATATATGTACATATATGTATGTATTTTACTTCAAGATTCAAGATTCCCTATTTAAAATAACCTAGTTGAAAAATTATTCCGAATCAATTTAAGACAAGACCAATTCAATTGGATAACCAATCTCCAAAATAGTGATAAAAATCCGGTAAATTTGGTAACAGATTTAAATCCAAACTGGAATCTTTGAGATGAAACCAGATCAGTAGAAAAATCGGTCACAAAATAGACCCAATTGAAATTTAACTACCCAGCAAATGGATTAAAACCAATTTAAATTAGTTCGATCACTTATTTGATTAATTGCGTAACTCTCTAAGATCTTTCCTTCTACTGAATCCCAGGAAATATCAAGATCATTTCTTATTTTAGAAATTGCTACACTCTTAACTTGTACGGTCTCCATAGCTTTCTTAAGTGCAAGAATAGCTTCAGAGACATGCTCCATAGAAGTCTTTTCTTCGCCTTTATTTTTCGTGATTAAACTAAAGACCTACTTTCCATTTCGATTAAAAATTACAGTTTCTCCAGGTTTAGGATTCTCCCTACGGATATCATCGATCCTCAACAGCCTTTGTCTTTTGAGAGTGTCATTAATCTATGATGTTGTGTATCCATCTGCAGAGATTAGGTGAGCAATATACCCTTTACCTATGTATATCTTATTTTCCTGTGTGAGACATACATCCTTGCCTCTTTCTAGTAACATCTAGATCATCACTCGAAAGGGTGAAGATTGGATTCCCGGAGTTCCCGGTATTGGAGGCTAAATATGCATAACTAAAATGTGACCTGTCCGAAGTCAAGGACGATTGCATTGCCAAGTATTGACAAAGGTCAGGTACTCGCTTCTGGTTCATAGGTGAAACCCGTGTTGGTTCAGAGTCTTTGAATTCAGAGCCATCGGAATAGTTGTGTCGACGTCATTCAGTGTACTTGCAAGATTGCAAACATGAGAGTTTTTATTTTTTGATGTTCTAGTTTTTGACCAGTGAAGTATATATGATTAATAGCTTTTTTGTCTACATGGTCGATAATCAATATTTTGTGAATACTGATTATCAATTTTTAAAGTTGTGAAAAAAATCTCTCTAGCTCCGCTGGGATTCGAACTCCAGATCTTTCAGATTTCCGGTCTCACTCTCTAACCAATTAAGCTAGGGAGAGATAAGAAAATTGTCTTCACAACTTCTACAAGTTGAATGTCGACGCCATTCAATGTAATTGCAAGATTTTAAACATGCGAGTTTTTATTATTTGATGTTATAGTTTTTGACCAGTGGAGTATATATGTTTAATAGTTTTTTGTCTACATGGCCGATAATAATCAATATTTTGTGAATATCTATTATTAATTTTCAAAGTTGTGAAAAAATCTCTCTAGCTCCGCTGGGATCCGAACGCCAGGTCTTTCAGATTTCCGGTATGATGCTCTAACCAATTAAGCTACGGAGAGACGAGAAAATTTTCTTCACAACTTCTACAAGTTGAATGCCAACGTCATTCAATGTACTTGCAAGATTTCAAACATGAGAGTTTTTATTATTTGATGTTATAGTTTTTGACCAGTGAAGCGATATTTATGATTTTCATTAATAAACTTTTTTCTTCCCCCAACTCTGTGCCTTGCCACAAACGGTCCTTTAATATTCAATTATATTTTCCGAAAATATTTCCGCGTTATTTCAACTTTTATTTTTAAATATGGGTGAAAAAATATTGATCTCAGGACTAACTTGATTAGCTGGTATACTCGTTACATGGCCTTAAGTCTAAAAACTGTTTTCTATCTGGATCTATCCCGCTTTAAAGCAAACATCGGAAATAGAAAGTTGAATCATTTGCCCAACGGAATCGAATGCGGCCCTGCCTGCAACTATCTCGGAACTTACATTAGAAGACTGTTTTCGTTTGAGTCAAAAAACGGTTTTCTATCTAGATCTATCCGGCTTTAAAGCGAACATCGGAAATAGAAAGTTGAATTGTTTGCCCGATGGAATCTTATGCGGCCCTATCTGGAACTATGTCAGAACTTACATTAGAAGACTGTTTTCGTTTACGTCTAAAAACGGTTTTCCATCTGGATCTATTAGGCTTTAAAGCGAACATCGGAAACAGAAAACTGAATTATTTGCCCGACAGAATCTTATGCGGCCCTATCTGGAACTTTGTCAAAACTTATACTAGCAGGCTTTTTTCGTTTAAGTTGAAAAACGGTCTTCTATCTGGATCTATCCGGCTTTAAAGCGAACATCAGAAATAGAAAGTTAATTTATTTGAAAATTGAGTATCTTAAAGTAGATTAAACTCAAATTCAAAATCCCATTTAACGTCCAACATTCAAGTCAATGTATAGAATTCCTGAATATAAAACAAGAATCCAACGATAAAATTTGGGAAACCACCACAAAATGCTCCTATTGTAAGTCCTAAAAACAAAAACAAACAATTTATTTCTTTGGACAAAAACAAAAAAGAGGAAAGAAAAATGACAAGGCAACCAACCAAATCCCCTTCCTTCTCTTTTTTATTTCATTCATCCTTTTTATATTTATTACAATCAGATCACAAAAAAAAGCATTAATAATATTCAACCAACGTCTCGGTGCTCACACAGTACCCTTATCAAGGTGGGGAATTCTATACATTGAATTGAATTATTTGCCTGACGGAATCTTATGCGGCCCTATCAGGAACTATGTCGGAACTTACATTACACGAAGAAAAAAGGAGAAATAATTGTTATGAAGAGTGCTGTTTTTACAGTATAGATTATTATGGTACTAGTGACTATTGCTCGAGTACAGGTGCCCTTTCTAAACTGTTTAGTTGTGATTACTAGATCACATCGTTCCTATGTCTATAAATGAGTGTTTAATAGACTAATAAAATGAAAATAAAAGGGGTTTCATGTTTTCAGCTTTCTGGTCGGTGTTTTTATTTTCAAACTTCAGAAATTTCGCCCGTCGACGTAGAGCCTCATAAATTATAAACTATTGAAACATCTAGAACAGAATAGACGAAAGAGGAGACTCAATTTTATTCATTCTTCTGAATTATTATTTATTCAAATTTTAATGTTTTTACTTCAAAAGAATTTTTTCTCGAAAAATAATTGTAATTAATTTTAGACTATTGCTATTTCCACCCACGGCTAGGGATTTGTATATTTTCAAAACCCATGAAATTAGAACCGCCAATTTTTTGAATGATTTACTCGGCATTCGTTAACTTTTTCTAGGCAAAACTCATTTTATCCCAATTTAGCAACTCAATATCTCACGATCAAAATTTTTATTTTTTGTTTAAACTGAAAATTGCACTTTTTATCGTGATCAACCGAGCCTGTTTCATTTTGAGGTTCCTGTCACTTTGAGATTGTAAACTTCAACATTTTATTTCTAGGTACAGAATTCCAGAATGTTATTTCGCTCTCCTAAAAAATTTCGATTTTTTTCTTATTTAATGCTGTGTACTGCAACCCTTCAAATATCGTACCAGAAATAAAATAAAAAAATTATTAACAAAAAAACACCGTTTACTTCACTTAACTATTTTTGTAATTTATTATGCTAACTTATTATACTATATTATATGATGAGCATTCTTATATTTGATAAAAATGTATAAATACTTACTAGCTTTTAGGAAAATTTTATAAAAGCTTTATTATTAAAATTTTTTCATTTTTAAGAGTTCTAATTTCAGCTAGCCTTCAATTTTATGTTCAAGTTCCACTTTAAAGTTAGAATATTAATTTCAGGTTCAAGTATTTTTTATCTGGAACAATTTTTTTAACGGAAATGTTCCAATAAATTATTTGTTGTAGCTGCTTTTTTTTTGCTTTCAAACTTTTACTAAATAAGATGATTAAAACTATAATCATTAAATTATTTTTTATGCTGAAAAATTGTACTAAAATTTAAATATGTTTTACTTATAATATATCTTGAAGTAATAAATCTTTTAAATTTTGGAGCTTTACAATTTGAACAGAAATCACAAATTAAATGAATATTTAAATTAAACATTTAACTATTAAATATATATATATTTATTTAAAATATATTATGTGATTATTAAAAATAAAGAATTATTTATTAAAATACAACGCATATTAGTTAACAATTAATGTCGATGGAAATACAAGTAAAATATGCAAAAGTAATTCTAATTCAATAAGACTCTATAGTAGTAACTGTTACTTAAAATAGAATCTTTACAATGAAGTAATTGACGGTAATTTTCAAACATAGAAAAAACCAATTTGAATGAAAATGATTTATTCGTTCCGTTTGAAGCTGTATATTTTAGATAAATATTGATAAAACATAAATAATTACACAGACACAAAAAAAATCGAAGTTTGATGTGCGGTGAACTAGACCACCGTACCTATATGTTTTTGGGGTCGCTAAATCCCAATCTGGTGTCCAATTTGCTCCATCACGTCAGGTTTTTGAGAAAATGAGCATTTTTGTCCATTTTTTAAGAACAACATGGAGTGGTAAAAAATGGTGAGCAAGCGGGCGCGCAAAAAAATCTATCATCGCTCAAAATAAGCGACGGAAATAATTTCTTCAATATAATCAACTCTAAATACAAGGTGCAATCTTGAATTTGAAGTGCACTAGAAATTTCTAGAACGCCAGATACAGCGACCCCAAAAACATATGGGTATGTGGTATAGTTCACCGCACATGACACTTTTTCTTTGCCCGTATATAAGTATGAATTGTAACAATGTTTATGCAACGCAAAGAATTAACATGAAAATTAATTAATTGTGATTATTCAATTACCAATGTGAGTAAAAAAAATTAGCAATGAAAAAACATGTACAATCTGTCTGAAAAAAGACCCTCGAAATAAACGAGGGTACAAAAACGACGCCAAAGATTGCATTACAACACAACTTACAAAAAAGAAAATAATATTCATCAATATAAAGACTATGTCCACTAACATAAATTCATGGTTATGAATAATATTTAGCAAACATTCGTGATCCTTTCTTTTTTTGCCTGGGCGTTCTAACCTCACCTGTCATTCGACTTAGAAGAAGCTGAGTCACGGCACACTCCTATTATAAACAATGCCCCCATCGCTCAGAGTACGCGTTACTCTCATCGAAAAAATTATCCTCACTTCTGGGAGCGAATAAACACCCAGTGGCGACCATGATTCAATGAACTTCGACATGGACTCTTCAGTCCCTGAACCTGGAGTTTAAACAACTGGAGCAGCCCCACCATAGTAGCAATCATCAGAGCACGGACACCTCGACAAATTTACCCCCTGTGGGAAACCCACCCCTTGGACAAAATCAAGATCCTGCGAGAATCCCACCCCTTGTAAATCTGCAAACCCCCGTCGATCTCTAAACTAGGAGTTCAACCAGCAGGAGTCCCAGGGTATGCCCTAGTCAAAATTTATAACTGCCCAGCCTGACCGTATACAAATACCTAAAAAAAAAAAAAAGATTTTTGCTTCCCAAATTTGTTGTACTAAATACTTTTCTCATAATGTTTCCTTGAACACTTCTCTGTCAATAATGTATGCACTTATTTGGAAATTAATACCAATAATCGTTAATTTTAGAAATGTTGGAAAAGCTTTAATACTTAAGAAAACAATATAAAATAAGAAACTGTGCGAACCAGCATACTAAAATATTAGTTTTGACTTTTAGAACTACCGATTTTGACTTTTAGAACTTAAGCCCTGCTATAAACAAGCAAGGGTTAGGTGGCATGTCTTGTGTTCAGACACTGCCTACAAAGATACGTATGACTTTTCGGTTATAGGTATTTTCTTATACTTGGCAATGGGAAAATTAGCCTATACGGCAATGTCACTTATGCATCTTATTCCCATGCTTTTAACTCTGAACGACAGTATACTTAAAACATATAAGCAAATTCTAAATTACAATGATTTAGTATTACCTGGTCGCCTGATATTCACATCTGGACTAAGCGAGTGCTTTAAGTATTCGCTAAGAGTAAGTAAATTTTCATTTGTAATTTCCATTTTCCCTGATTAGCAATAATGCCTTATAAGACCAAATTAATTTTGAAATTGTTAGGTTATGATTTACCGGCTTTTCAAGAATTTTCTTTACTTTTCTTCACTGCTACAAGTTGGTGAAATAATGCAACAATGCTACCATAAAGTAAATAAGAGTAAGGAGTGGTAAAATCATGAAGTAGTATAAGGAGACCCCACTCCCGGAAAATTTGGACGCGTTGATTCGGATTTAGTTAGTTTGCACTGCTCGTAGCAGTGCGCAGTATCTATGCGTCCAAATTTTCCAAAGGCCGTCCGGGAGTTGGATCTCCTTATACTACTTCGTGGGTAAAATACTAAGATGGTCTAGCCCTTAGAAGATATATTACATGGAGTGCTCGTCCCAGTCCCTGAAGCATTGTACTACGCGTCCTTATGATAGATGTCGCAAATCAAAATCTCAAACGGTGAAAGTGCAACTTTGCGCGCGCTTGTTTAAATCCGGGCGACCTCTCAGAGTATGCAGCCTTATCCTTGCACGCGGGGCTCTACAAGGATGGACCAACCCTTTCCCTAGCAGCTCGTGGGAACAACAATGGCACCACCAAAACACAACAAGTCTCTACCTCGGTAATTGTATTCATGTATCAATGGGCCTCATGAGTTGGAATATGTGAAAATATCAGTTTTTAATTTTTTACATAAGATCCCCTAAATTTAAAAATCTAAAAAAAATTACAATAAAAGCTCTTTGGGTGTCTATTCTATTGTAAAAAAACTGAGATAGTACTTGAGTTTCATCACACGAAAAAAATACAAAAAAGAATTTTCAAATTTGTTTGAGTTTGAATTTCCCGCCAAATTTTTTTCGAAACAATCATGCACGTTGAGGATGACCGAAGGAAGTACTGTAAATATTTTTAGATTTTTTCTAACAATAGAAACAGAGAAAAAAAATAAAACCTTAAATGGACGTTACCCCCTCTAACTCATCCAATATGGAGTCTAACGGTTTGAATTTTTTTTTTGATTGTATGCTTTCAAATGGCTGACTCAACATTGGATTCCCTTTGGGGACATTTTTTGCATGCTTACCTACCTACACTTGTTGCACCTCACAATTTTTTAAACCCATCTTCTCATAATATATCTCAACTAAAAAAATAATGAATATATTTCTGAGATAACCCTTGCTTTTTCAGTAAAAAAGCATAGCCGAGCTTTTGTCACGAACGTTCAAGCGGTTCCATAGCGCGATTGGCTAAGGCATCGGCTAGGTACTTACGGGTTAGGTAGTTTAGGTAGGATTCGAATCCCCAACGAGTGCAATTTTTCAAAGGGTTTAAGCGTGCTTTTATATTGTGTAAGGGACCGTGCGTGAAATTGGATTATTTAAAATATAAACGAAGTGCAAGCAATAATACAAAAAACATTTTTTTGTCACATATCGTTGTAACACTGCTACGGAATTGTTACAATAAATGCAAAAACGTTGTAACACCGTCATGGAATTTTTACGGATCGATTACAGAACAAATTTACATCGTAAAACTGTTACATATTTGTTACGGCACTATAACAGAACAATGTTACTTTGTAAACCTGTTCCTAAATTGTTCTAAAAATATTTTTTGACATATAAAGCTGTTCCAGAATCATTACAGAACAATCACACAACAAATTTACATCGTCACACTGTTACATAAGTGTTACGACGAAGGGTCTGTCCAACATGTTTCTCAAGTCTCCTGGATTGAGATCGGGGACTGAGGGATTTCTTTTGCCCTGTCAAGACGGCGTTATAGACACCTCAGTTTTCCGCGAGCGCATAATGAATTTACATGTAGGCGATACCAACTGCTGAGCCTGCAAGAAAGAGCCAAAAACACTTGGAAATGTTCTCAGTGGCTGCTCAAAGTATGCACGTTGCGGGTACATAGAGAGACACAATGCGGCTCTAAAAGTGTTATCTTACCTTATGAGGCACTTCTATGGTGTTGAACTACTGCCCGTCTTGCCATACGTCCAGGTGGAACTCGAGTCCGTTGTGGAGAATGATCAGTGTAAGGACTACTGGAATTTCTCCTTCTCCACCACTCAACTTATCAGTGCTACGAATCCTGATATTGTCCTCCAAGATCTGAAGACTAAAATGATTTACGTGATTGAATTCTTGGCACCAGCCGATGGTAATATCACATCAGAGGAGGAAGAACAACGGGCGAAATATCAAGCACTTCTTTTCGAGCTGAGCAGGCTGTACCGACGCTACAAAGTCCATCTTGCATTTCTCATAATCGGCTGTTCTTCTGGGATCACTTCATCTGGTGCGTCAACACTGTTCCTCATAACATGCTAGAAAGATTGGTAGCTCTAAAAAAGTATCCAGAGGTGAACCCTTCGCCTCCAACTGTCCCGTCTGCCGCGTAATGTCATCCGCGGCTAGAGACCTGAATCCAAGGAACATTGTTGCACGATGTCGTCTTTCGTAAATTTTTCGCTCTTGCTTACCTTCTAGGACAGAAGAAGCAGAAGTGGATGACGTACATGTTCCAATTGCGTCGGGATTGGTTGCTTTAAGGAACCATGATCGTAGCTTTCAGAGCCTACAACTTCTCACAAATAATCATCATCATCAATAATCATTATTGCGTGACGATCAGGATGTTCAACTCATAGGCGGGAATACCATTCAACATCTTGTTAATGGAGAAGCATATACATATCCTGGAATACCGCAAGCGGAAACCCAAAATGTGCGTGTGTTACAAACGGCCCTCGCAAAAGGGTATGGTCAAATTCTCAGAAAAATTTGGGCTTCCAACTTATCTGGCAAGAATGAGATCCAAGCGACCAATATGCTGGCCGTTCCTATATTGCTCTACACGTTTTGTGCAGTAAAATGGAACGTCGATGAGTTGAAGCAACTTGACCGAAGCACACGCAAGATGATAACAATCCATCGAAGTTTGACTTTCAACCGGCGAATGATCCTTTTGGTTACATCTGAAATTCAACCTACTTTTTTTACTGAAATTTAGATTCTCGTATTACTGTGTACATATATTTTCTTCGTCAATACCTTTTTCACTCTTAAAAGTGCGATCTATATATAAAAAATGAGAAACTGGACATAATTAGATTTTTTATATTTTTGCATTACGATAGAGTGAATTTTCGATTTTTATTTGGGCGCAAAAAGTAGACTCAATATGACCCAATATAATGTTTACAACTCGATATATGGCCTAGCATGTGAAGCCACCGCCGAAAAAAATGGAAAAAATTTTCAAATAATCATATCTCGGAAACCTATCCATAAAAAAAAATTTCAATGTGATTTTTGAGTTAAGCGAGCCAAAATACATAGGAAAAAAATAGTGGCATTACATGTGCTGAACTTTTCCTCAATTTTATAAACGAGTGTTATTTTTGTTAAATTTAATTCATTATTGCATATCTTATTTTTTTCATTGATTAGTTTTCTCAAAAATATTCAGCTTTTCTTTGAATTTCTAGTTATTAAAAACTAATAAGTCAATATGCAGATGAATAAATTTATTAATATTATGCCATATTTAAATTAATTAAGTATACTGACTGTTTCAACAATATTTTGAAAATATTAATTTAAACTCAAAGTCTGTCAGCAATTACTTTAATAAAAAGCAAAATTCAATATGATACATACAGAAAGTTGGAAAAATATTTGAAACATATTATTCTATTTTAGAAAAATATATCCACAAAAAAAGGAAGTGATTTTTTGAAAAATGATCATTCTTAGGAAAAATAATGGATTTTCGATTTGCTAAAAGGAAGTTAACACTCTTATCCTAGTGAAAGTAGTACCGAAACGTACACGAGTTTCACGATTAAATTATATTATAACTCACACTTGCAGATGAAGAACTGGAGTAATGATTCATTACTCACCTTATAAATTTGTTTTCACTTCGAAAAACGAATCCACTTTCAAAACTCTCAATTGATCTCCAAAAACTTAATATTCATGTGAACTTCGTGGATTCGGCGATATGCAGGAAAATTAAGATTATAGTAATAGCTTCGACTGCAACACTTGGCAACACAACTCGAGCCACACTGCTCCAACCTCATCTTTTTTTAACACAGCAACAAGTAACGCGGTCTTAATCCAATAAAAACGACGACTGAGATTTAGGATATAATAAAATTTCTGGATATTTCGATAAAGTTTATATGTTTCTTGTAGAGCGCAAATAACATTAGAAGGGATTATCATGAAAGATTTTCGAGATAAAATTAGATTTCGGTAGATTTCGATAGATTTCGAGATATTTTCTGGAGGAAATTTGTTGTATAGGATATGTATAGTTGAAAGTTTTCAATAAGGACAACCGCAGGATTTCGCCACGAGCCGGTGCTAATCTGAAAAATTGCACTCACTCCCAGCGAAACCGCGGTAAAATTTCAGCTGTAACCACGTATAACGACTGTGAGATAGGTGGTTACAGTCTGCGACGAATTCAATACAAAGATCCGGCAAAAGTCTAATGCAACCTCAAAATATGGAGCGACCCAAGGACCACCGTCTTCTGCATATACGCGTAAGTGTCTCAGTATTTTTTTGACACGCAGGGATGCTTTTTATGGCATTACCAGTGAAACTTTGGCACCTCCAAGAGCGCCGATAATCACGACGATTAGCTTAACAGAATATTACGGGTATAAACGTCGCAACTCCTTTACTCTCTTGCTTTTCCTTCTCCTTGGCTATCACGTTTTTGACAGCTAGTGCCGAAAATTCGATAACGAATATGGTTCGTTTCTCGAAGTCAAGGAGAACCATGTCAGGCCTCGAGTGCGCGACAGAAACAATTGTCAAGAATATAAAGTTCCCGTATATGCGTCACTTCTCATTTTCGAAAATTGACTCTATCTCCCTAGGAGTGTTTAGCGGAGCGGTGTTTGGGCTAAAGCTGTAGGAGCGACAGATATGGTGATAAAGTAATCTCAGTACCGCATTGTGCCTTTAAATGAAGGTCGTTCCTGCATGAGCTGGACCACTAGATAGTATGTGTCCTAGATGCTCGGGGTGTGCATGACACGCTCTGCAGCTATCATCGGGAGCGTCATGGCTCAAAATGGAGTGACGGTATGCTAGAGTAAAAATGACACCGTCTTGACATGCTCAAATAAAAGCCTCCGTGCCCGAATTCAATCCAGGTGATTCAAGGAAAGCAAAAGTTAGCTCATACGATATCGACTGAGCCTCCATATCTCTGTGGAAGATGCCGTGATTCCTCTTGTCGAGGAGCTGTTCGCGGAAGTTTTTCTCCTGTGCTTTCTTAATCCGGGCCTTCAGGAGTGAGTACTCCAGATGGATAAGATTCGATGCATTTTGCTCATCCCTGATATTGAAGTCAAGGCCGAGTGTTTCAGCAGCCTCCTCCGCCGAATTGTTTTGAGTACAGCTTACATCGTTGCAAATGGAAAAGATCCTCTCCTAAAAATGGTCAGGAATGACGAGATTATTGGCAAAGGAGCATCCCTTTACAAAGCCGCGGATCAGGCGGCTGAGGCTCTTGGCCTGAATTTTAACATCAGAAGTGAGAAAAGTGCATTACTCCATCTAGATGTTTCACTTCCGAAAGCCGAAGTGAAGAAAGCAGAAGTTGAAAAATTCCACCAAGAGCTACTCGACAAGAAAATTCACAGAAATTTTTACAGGAATGTAGAAGAACAGTCCTTGTCCAAGGAGCAAACTTTTGCTTTTGTCGCATCATCAGGGCTTAATTCAGGTACAGAAGGTTTCATTTTCGCATGCCAGGACGGTGTCATTTCCACCTTAGTATACAGTAACCGCATTTTATGTGAAGAAGTTCCCAGCGACTAATGTAGAGCGTGTCATGCACACCCAGAGTACCTAGAACACATACTATCTGGGTGTCCCATCCATGCGGGAGCAAGGTATATCTACAGATATAATGCGGCCCTAAGAGTGCTTTATTACTATCTTTGTCGCTCTTACAGTGTTGGCCGCGACCCTGCCCTGCCGAACGCTCCAAGTGAGATAGAGTCAATTTTCCAAAACAAGAAGTACCAAATTTTCTGGAACTAAGATTTTCGGACAGCAGTCTCCGTTGCTAACTCGACCCCTGACATTGTTCTCCAAGACTTCAAAAACCGAACCATATTCGTGATCGAATTCTCGGCTCTGGCCGAAAACAACATCACTGCCAAGGTGAAGAAAAAAGAGGAGAGGTATCGAGACTTTAAAATGGAGCTTCAACGACTGTACCCAGCACGCAGGGATGCTTTTCAGACTATGGAACAGTGAAAGCTTGAGACATCCAAGTGCACCAAAGATCAGGACGACTAGCTTAACAGAATATTCTGGTTCTAACCGTCGCAACTCCCTTATATGGTCATTATACCTCTCTTTCTTTTTAGTATCCTTGGCTGTGATGTTCTTGTCGGCTTGTGTCGAAAATTGGATAACGAAAATGGTTCGTTTCTCGATGTCAATGAGAACTATATCAGGCCTCGAGTGCGCGACTAAAACAATTTTCGAGAATATGTAGTTCCAGTTTATTCGGCACTTTTCATTTTAGACAATTGACTATAGTTCCCTAGGTGCGTTTGGCGGATCGGTATCAGGGCTAATGCCATAAGGGTGACAGAGATGGTAATAAAGCACTCTTAGTGCCTCATTGTGCCTTTGGATGTACGTCGTTCCCGCATGAGTTGGAAATCTAGATAGTATGTGTCCTAGGTTCTCGGGGTGTGCATGAAACGCTCTGCAGCTATCATCGGAATGTCTTGGCTCAAAATGTGGCGACGGTATGATAAAGTGGAAATATTACCGTCTTGACACGCCAAAATGAAGCCCTACGTGCCCGCCTTCAATTCGGGTGACTTGAGGAAAACATTTCTGTGGAAGATCTCGTGCACCCTTTTGTCGAAGAGCTCTTCGCGGAAGTTTTTCTTCTGTGCTTTCTTAAATCCGGCCTTCAAGAGTTTGATGGATTTTACTCACCCCTGATATTGGAGTCAAAGCCAAGTGTTTCAGCAGCCTTCTTCGCTGCTTCGTACAGAAACGCTCCACTGTCCTCTTCTTCGTGTTTCCTGACCATTTTAAGAAGAGGGTCTCGTCCATTTGCGATTATATGTGCTGTACCCTGAATAATCCAATTGTGAAGGCATTCGAGATTCAGTATTGCGCGACCACCTGGACGGCGTGAGATGTGAAATCGCGGAACGGTCGACTTAAGGTGCAAATGAATAGAGTAGTACCGGAACAGCAAGCATGTTTGCTGCAGACACATTGTTCCTCGCTGACAGTTCGGCACACTAAATCTGCCGGATAAGACATTTGTATCTTCATCGGAGAGCATCCTTTATAGATGCATGAAACACATGGTGTGGCGACACGTGCCTTCAAAACTGAAGAAAATACATAGTCAGTTTCATAAACACAATCGAAATGATTAATCATCAACGTTTTTTGCCTAAAAGGGTTTATTTTTATGTGAAAGCGAAAAAATAAGTCAATGGGATGAATCCGACGTTAAACCTTTGAAACATTTATTTTTATTCATTAAATTCATTAATTTAGAATGATAATTGCTTTATGCGAATCGTAACATATATGCAATATTGACAATATTGCATCCAGAAACCCGAACCTCACTTTTTTTATAGATGCTTTTATAAATACTTCTATAAATACTTCTATAAAATTGTTATGAAATTTATAATTATAAGATTGATAAATACTTTATTTTATAATACTTGCTGCGTAAATAAACGATTTGATTTTGTGAGGTTATAGCTCACAAACATCCATATATATATATATAAACTAAAGGTTAACAACCACCGCAGGGTCCCACTGGGAGTAACTGTCATCTAAAAAAATGAATATAGTTATTTCAAGGATGATTTATTGCTTCCTGACAGATAAAATATTTATTTAATGCGCAAAAAGGTGCAGGTGTGGAGGCATACAGTTGAAATTTGATACGGAGGGCTATGTATGACATCCTGTTTTGTCTATCTAAATTGGATTTATTGCTTCCTTATAGATCACATATTTAACATTCTTCTAGAACATTCTTTATGACGGCATAAAATTAAACTGCACAATTTTTTTTTGTTGGTAAACAAGTTCAAGGTTATTTTCATGACGCATTAAATTTTGCGTTGCAAAAAATTATATCCCAAACGTGTTGATTATTATGTAGAATCTTCCAGAACTCAAGGATAAAGAGGAAGATGAAATTAAAATTAAAAAATATTTCAAGCCAATCGAATAATATAGGTAAGAGAGTATCTAAAAGCATTTCTTATGGTAGTTTACGTGCTCAGGATTCTTATCACTTTATTCTGGTGTCGAGTAGCAAGCGAGCGAGCGAGGACTCGAGATAAAATCCAGACGTGTTCAAAAGTTTTGATTTTAGAAAACATTTGATGCACTGGTTGTCTAATTCTGCATACACTTCATTAGACTCTGCTTTCGTTCTCTAGAGATCACTTTTTTTTACTGCTCGCAAAAGTTCGCTTTCTTAATCGAACTACAACGTTTGAAAATCATTCTTTTGCCATATACTAGGTCCGTCAACCTCTGGACGTGTCAGATGAAATAAGATACTGCAAACAATTTCGAGACTCGAAAGACAGATATTACAGCGTGCATTTTATTTCGCATGCCTCTTTTATTCACAGATATATGCTCGTTTTTCATCTCCTACGTAGAAAGTTCAATTTGGCCTATTACACGTTAAAGATTTAAAATGAAATTTTTTTAAATATAAAACTAATATAATAGAATATCTCGAATTTTTCAATCATCCACTAAAGCTACTGTATAATATAGTTTATAGAAATCTCGGATGATTTATTGCTTTCTAGCTAACAAATTTAATTCAGCGGTCAACATTTTTTTCTATAATGTTGAATCTTCTAGAACTCTGAAACAAAGAGGTATATATTACTATCAGATACCATAAAAACCTACCTAACCGATATTCTACAGCTGTAGTGCGTAGTTTCTAGAATATTCCTAATGACGTGATCAACTTCTACTGCACAATTTTGTCGGTGAACAAGTTCAAGATCATTTTTCATGACGCATTACATTTTGCGATTCAAAAAAATTATATCCTAAACGTGCCGATTATCATGTAGAACCTTCCAGAACTTTGTTGCATCATATGATACAATATCTGACAATATTGCGTAAAAGTCTCCCAGAAATCCATTAGTGCCGTGCAACTGTACTGCGCATCAGTAAGTGGCATCCAACGCTACTGTACAGAAGTCAGCATTATGTATCTGTACTGCGCATCTATTAGTACCCCCTGACCGTACTGCGCAACCATAAATGTCACGTGACTGTACTGCGCTTCTGTAAGTTTCATAGAACTCTACTGCTCAGACATAAGTGCTATGTAACTCTACTGCGAATCTGAAAGTAACGCGCATCTGGAAGCTAATCTATAATAAGCAGATATAATTGATACGTAACTGCACTGCGCATCTACATATATATCCTCTGACCATACTGCGCAGCCATAGATGCCCTGTGACTGTACTGTGCACCCATAAGTTTCATAGAACTCTACGGCACAAATGTAAGCGATATGTAACTCTACTGCGCATCTAAAAGAACCCCCTTACCTTACTGCGCAATCATAAGTGCCGTGTACTATACTGCGAATCTGTGAGTTCTATGTAACTGCATTGCGCAGCTGTAAATGCCGTGAAACTTTACTGCGCAGTCATATTTGACATTGAAGTCGGTTGCGCAGCTACAAATACCCCGTAACTTTACCGCGCAGAATAATGCGAAGTGTCACTTTTTTGGGCATCCTTAGTTCCCGGCGAAATCTTTTGCGCAATCTAAAATTAACTCAATAATTTCAATACCTCAAACTAAATTCTCTCAAATCGCTTGTGTCAAATTCTCAAATATAATTCAAGGAACCTTTTTGGTTGGACCCGAACCCTTAATAATATAAAAGGTCCGGACCCAGACCCTTCAGCAATTAAAGGGTCCGGGTTCGGACACGGACCCTTAAGAATGTAAAAAGTCCGATACTGGACCTGAATTCTCAAGAAAATAAAGGGTACAGTGCGGACCCGAACCCCTAAGAATTTAAAAGGTCCGGACCCAGAATCTTCAGCAATTAGAGGATCCGGGTTCGGAACCGGACCCTTAAGAATTTAAAAAGTCCGGTACTGGACCTGGACTCATAAGAAATCAAAGGGTCCGGGTTCGGACCCGGACACTTGAAAATTTAAAAGGTTCTTGTCCGGACTCAGTCCTTAAGAAATTAAAGGGTCCAGTGCGGACCCGAATCCTTAAGGAACCTTGAATCCTCGAGTCCAAAAAACCACCCTCATGGTATGCAGACCTAAAATGTTAAAAAAGACAAGTTAGATTTTCGATATTTGAAAAAAAAAACGCCAAAAACCTTCTTCTTTTATCTTTCCGATTATAGACCAGATGAGCATGTTCGGTAATTGCCATAAAAACTACCCTTATGGTATGCAGACCTGAAATGTTAAGAATGACAAGTTTGACTATATATATGTGCAAAAAGGGAAACTACAAAAATCTTCTTTTTCTATCCTACCAATTATAAGCCAGATGAGAATGGTCGGCAATACCCCTAAAAACCAACATGATGGTATGCAGACATAAAATGTTAAAAATGACAAGTTCGATTGTATATATGTGAAGGAAGAAAAACGCCAAAAATCATCTTTTTTCATCCTACCAGTTAGAGACCAGATGAGAATGGTCGGCAATACCCCTACAAACCACCCGTATGGTATGCAGACCTGAAATGCTAAGAATGACAAGTTTGATTGTATATATGTGACTTAAGAAAAACGCCGAAAATCTTATATTTTATCCTTCCAATTATAGACCCGATGATAGTGGTCGGCAATACCCCTAAAAATTACCCTTATGGTATCCACACCTAAGATGTTGAAAATGGCAAGTTTGATTGTCGATATGTAAAAAAGATGACGCCAAAAATCTTCGTGTTTCATCCTACAAATTATAGAACAGATGAGAATGTTTCGCAATACTCCTAAAAACCACCCTTATAGTATGCAGACTTAAAACGTGAAAAATGACAAGTTTGATTGCATATATGTGAAAAAAGAAAAACGCCAAATATCTTCTTACGTCATCCTACCAATTACAGACCGGAGGAGAATGTTCGGCAATTCCCCCAAAAACTACCCTTATGGTATGCAGTCCTAAAATGTTAAGAATGACTAGTTTGATTGGATATATATGTGAAAAAAGAAAAACGCAAAAAATACTGTTTTTTCATCCTGCCAATTATATACCAGATGAGAATGGTCGGCAATACCCCCAAAAACCACCCTTATGGTTTGCAGACCTAAAATGTTAAAAATGACAAGTTTGATTGTATATATGTGAAAAATAAAAACACCGGAAATCTTATTTTTTTATCCTACTAATTATAGACAAAATAGGAATATACGGCAATACCCCTAAAAACCACCCTTATAGTATGCAGACATAAAACGTTGAAAATGACAAGTTTGATTGTCGATATTTGAGAAAGAAAAACGCCAAAAATCTTCTTTTTTATCCCTCCTATAATATACCTGATGACAATTGTCGGCAATATCCCTAAAAATTACCCTTTTGGTATGCAGATGTAAAATGTTAAAAATGACAAATTTGATTGTCGATATTTGAAAGAGAAAATGTCCAAAAATCTTCTTTGTTATTCTACCAATGATAGACCAGATGAGAATAGTCGGCAATACCCCTGAGATCCACCCTTATGGTATGCAGACCTAAAATGTTAAAAATGAAAGTTTGATTGTATATATGTGAAAAAAGAACAACGCCAAAAATCTTCTTTTTTCATCCTACCAATTTTAGACCACATGAGAATGGTCAGCAGTACACAAAGAACCACCCTCATGGTATGCAGACCTAAAATGTTAAAAATGACAAGTTAGATTTTCGATATTTGAAAAAAGAAAAACGCCAAAAACCTTCTTCGTTTATCTTTCCAATTATAGACCAGATGAGCATGTTCGGCAATTGCCATAAAAACTACCCTTATGGTATGCAGACCTAAAATGTTAAGAATGACAAGTTTGATTATATATATGTGAAAAAAGGAAAACTCCAAAAATCTTCTTTTTCTATCCTACCAATTATAGACAATATTAGAATGTTCAGCAATTCTCCTAAAAACCACCCTTTTGGTATGCAGACCAGAAATGTTAAAAATTACAAGTTTGATTTTCGATATTTGAAAAGGAGGAACGCCAAAAATCTTCTTTTTTCATCCTACCAATTATAGGCCAGATGATAATGTTTGGCAATACACCTAAAAACCACCCTTATAGTATGCTGACCTACAACGTTGAGAATTACAAGTTTGATTGTATTTATTTAAAAAAAGAAAAACCCCCAAAATCTTCTTCTTTCATCCTACCAATTATGAACCAGATGAGAATGGTCGGCAATACCCCTAAAAACCAACATGATGGTATGCAGACATAAAATGTTAAAAATGACTAGTTTGATTGTATATATGTGAAAAAAGAAAAATGCCAAAAATCTTCCTTTTCCATCCTACCAATTATAGCCCAGATGATAATATTCGGCAATACCCCTAAAAACCACCCTCATAGTATGCCGACATAAAACGTTGAGATTTACAAGTTTGATTGTATTTATTATAAAAAAAAGAAATACGCCAAAAATCTTCTTCTTTCATCCTACCAATTGTAGACCACATGAGAATGGTCGGCAGTACCCAAAAAACCACCCTCATGGTATGCAGACCTACAATGTGTGATTGACTACATAACATCTGGTAGGCCGTTCACGGAAAGGGTTCGAAAGTTCGCCCAAGAACTGAGGATATTGAATCACACATTGAACAAGTCAAAGCTGCTGACAATCAAGCATCACATTGTTGATAAAATACGGGTGTTATCTGACGCATGGAGGAGAATATAGAAGAGGGAGAGATTGATCAGGGAGAATCAACAGTTTCTCGCTGAGCCATCGCGTCTCTTCAGCGATCACCCTGTTTTTGTCAAAAATCCGCCCAAGCCCAAAGAGGTAGAGAATTTTTTGGAGAGAGTTATACAAGATCTCGAAAATACTGGACTTGAAAGAAAATACTGATAATATACGCTTCAAGCAGTTTTGTGACAACCTAATAAAATCTAAGAAATGCCCATAAATCACTGCCGAAGAGGTGAGAAAACACTTAGGGGTACGAAGAACATTTCCGCTGCAGGGCCAGATGGTATGAAGAGCTGAAGGTGGAAGAAGTTTATTTCTGCACACCAACATCTGGCCCGCATATTCACTGCATATTCAAATTCGGAAACGCCTATTTCGCAGTGGTTGGTGTTAGGACGCACTATACTCCTACCAAAGAAAGGCAACTTGTCCATCCCAGAGAATTACAGGCCAATAACTTGTTCGAACACACTGTATAAGATCTTTACATTTGTCCTGAACAACAGGATTGTTCGAAGAATTGAGCCTGCGTGGAGTTGATGGTTTTGTATTGAAAATGAAATTTTTCTAAAAATAATAATCAAAACCTACAAAAAAGTTTTTAATTAATCAGTAAGAGATATGCACCAATATGCACCACGATACAGTTCCTCGCCGCTCTTAACTGGTAGTTCATGTCAAATCCGCCAGGGTGCGACGTGTCACCTCTCTCGAAACAGAAATGACGCGTGGAGTGTTTAAGAGAGCAGTCGACGCGAAGCAAAGCATACTTACCTGGCGCAGAGGCAATCAACAACATGATGATCAATAAGACGGTTTTTTTTATTAGTATTTATTAGTATTGCACAAATTTTGGGGAATTTCCCACACATCAATTTCGGGAAATTCACGAAATTTGAAGCTATTACAGAATTACATAAGGAATATTTCCCATCAAATTTTGTGGAAAATTGACCACTTTTTGGTCAATATTCCAAAATAGTTTAGGGAGATATCCCTAAATAATGATATAAATATTCATAAAGTTTTAGGCAACGTGCCATACATTTTGGTGAATTTTCCTTACATAAATGTCGGAAAAATTCCTGATATGAATGCCGGCAAAATACCCGAAATTTTAGGTATTATTTCACAATATCATAGGGAATTTTCCCCATCAAACCTTGGGGAAAATTCACCAATTATTGGTTAATATTCCACACGAATGTTTGAGGAATTTCCCCTACTAAACATTGGGGAAAATTCCAGAAAATGTGTGGAAATTAGCGTCAATACAATTTTTCGGAAAATTCCCTAAGAAATTTTTTACTGTGTAGAACTCTCATCTCTCTTTTGAAAAGCTTAAAGGTTCATCCACACATAGTACACAGAGACTGATGCCCTTTGGAAAACTAGATTTACTATATCATCTGGAGTTTATCGTGCGACAAAGAAGAGCGACATCTTCCGGAGGGGCATCTTTCAGGGCGACACCATGAGCCCTTTGTTTTTTTGCTTCACTCTTCTGCCACTGTCTCTCACCGTACGTAACGCTACTGGGTAACTCTGCGGCGACAAAAATTCGCGAGCATAAGGTATCTCATGTATTTTATATGTATGACCTGAAGATCTATGCTTCCAATTCACAGCAACTTCAGAGTGCTTTAAATATCGTAGAGCGGTACACAGAAGAGATTGGTATGGGCTTTGGATTGGGCAGGTTTGCTAAGAATTATCTGAAGCAAGGACGAACTACTGACGTTTCTGGTGACTTTGAGCTTGTGGATATGAGTGTTATTAGATATCTTGACACTGGAGAGACCTGTACATATCTAGGCGTATCTCAGAGCCGCATTCAGGACATAACATTAGTGAAGGAGTCTTTCCGAAGCAGATACAAGCATCTTTTCGACAGATTTCTTCTTCCAATCTGACAACGTTGAGCAAGGTAATTGCGACTAACATGCTTGCCGTCCCGGTTCTAGTTCACTCGTTTGGGGTGGTTTAATGGACAAAGAACGAGCTTACGGCCTTTGAAATCGCCACACGTAAGATCATGCATATTCATAAGAGCTTGCATATAAATTCGTCCGTTCCGCGATTATACATCTCACGCCGTCAAGGCGCACGCGGACTTCTGAATCTCCAGTGTCTTCATAACCGAATTCTTTTCAGTACAGCTTACATCGTTGCAAATGGAAAAGATCCTCTCCTAAAAATGGTCAAGAACCACGAGATGGTTGGCAAAGGAGCGTTCCTTTACAAAGCCGCGGAGCAGGCAGCTGAGACCCTTGGCCTGAATTAATTGTAAGAGCCAAATTTGTCTAAGCAACTTTTCTACACGTTTCTAGAAAAAGTTTCAAAAACATTCTACATGTAGTTTGATAATAATGATGATAATAATAATAATAATCTGAGGATATATAATAATACATAATTATTTAATATGTGCTCGGTTTATTGGGAGAGCTTGCTCAATTGACACTACTGAAAGACAGTTGAATTAAAGTATTTATTAATAGAACAGTGGTTTGCTCGATAATGGCTTTCAGTGAAAATTCTCTGATCAATGAAAAAACATTCATATTTGAAAATGTTGAGGATATGAAAGGAAGATTAATACCAGAGATGGTAATACGTATATCTATAGTGGAGAATTCTGTTTTATGACTACAAATGCATATATTGCTTTCCGCGAATGAAAAACGGAGAAGGAACTCATTTTAAAACTATTTTACTCTTATTACATCACACGTAAAAAATCAAAAAGATGAATATACCATAGAATAGTATGAATCCAGCCAAGGCTTAGGTTAATATTGTAATAATGTGAATGTTGATTACATTACAACGGAAACGAATATTTTCTTTTCAAACTAACATTTATGATATCATCTCATTAGATCAAGCATAAACGGCTATGGTTTAAATAAGGAAGAAGCAGTTTCAAGAAAGTCTACGAAACACCTTCTTATGAGAGAGAGAGACTGAAAAACAACCATAAATCTCACAGCATTCCTCTGCAAATGAATTAAACCATGTCAAAATTTTGCACGTATCTTGAAAAATACCAACAGATTCTTAAGAGATCTTATTACATCCAGTGGATCACAGTGAGAGATTTAGAATCTTAGATCGATATGGCTCAGATGCCAAATAAACCATTAGCAATTAATACTTGGTAACCTCGTAATAATTTTTAATAATATTGATTCAACTATTTTGGGATGAAGAACATATAATTCGAAAGATCTTGTTGGAATTTATGAAATAAAATCAGCTACATAAATATTATAAAGGACTGTAAGGAACATTGAAATCATCTTTCGCATAATAGAACATTTAGTAATGAAGAAATCTAATTTGATAATAATAATAATAATGCTTACCGAAGTATCAATGAAATTAAAATCTGCTTTTATATAACAGTTGTAAAATTATTATTTTCCTACAACCAACATTTGATTGTAGTTAAATAAATTCAGTTAAAAAGATAAGGATTTCAGGTTAACAGAATCATGAACATAATGTTAATTCATGTATGTCTACCTAGTAAACGAAAATTTAGTTTAATTAACAAGGGGTCTTGGATTAATAAAGATTATGATAGAGTGCACTACTATCGAGTACGCTTCTTTTCTTATAGTTGTAACCACGTTTCTCCTCTTTAATTTTAAATTATTCTCAATTAAATAAACTATTAGGGCGTGGAAGAAGGGGATGTTATGGAGGAGGAGGAGACGGAGGAGAAGCAGGAGGAGGAGGAGGAGGGCAGAAGAGGAGGTGGGTCTGATAATGATGTAGTTAAGACAAGCAGAGACTGAAAATATTAGATTCAATGTTTATGTATACACTAATCTTCTGTTAGATGTTTTTATAAGCTGGTTTCCTAAAAAAATTGCAATGAATTCAGGTGAGGGAATAAACAAAAACACATAAATTTCAAATTATATCTATTTATTTAACCTATTTCATTATAAAAATAAACGTAAAAGCTATATATATATATATATAATATCGAATAGTAAAAAACTTAAAATTTCAACTACAGGAAATGTTGAATTAGTAATTTCGAATGTTAATCTAATTACATTATACTAGTTGCTAAACTAAAAAAACTATTATTCAATAATACCAACCTCTCGCATTTAATTAACAATTGAAATAATTTCGTGTACATGATTTATGTTTCGAGCTAATTGAGCTTGTAAAAGAAAGCGCAATCGGTCTACAAGTTCAATTGGATCTTCCCAATAATCTAACATTTCGGCTTCTGTTTTTGCTTCTATTTCATATTCAGAGGAAAGGACACTTTCATCATCATCCTCATCGTCATCGTCATCATCATTATCATTATCATTATTATCATTGACATTCTCATCATCAGCATCATTTTTGGTTATCACAGATGGAGAATTGTGATCTTGACTAAATTCTTCTTCTGCTTCTACTTTTTGCTGCTTCACAAGCGGTTCCACTTCATCTTTAGACTTCTGAGTAATGCACGCTAGATTCTTACGTTGACAGAATTGTGGTTTCCAGGCTTCCTGAATAGCTTGTTTCTCTTCAGGTTTGAAAATCTTATGCTTACGATGAATTGCTTTCCTATCCTTATCAATCAAACCGTTACTGTCTTGCATTGTCCTTAGACCTCCAGGTACCTTTTGCAATTTGGTGGAAGTCTCTCTTATCCTGCTTATGATTCTTTGCTAAGCAAGAGTATTTCTCATGTCTTTTCAAATTATCGAGTCTTGAATAAGTTCTGGAACAAGAATTGTTCCTATTTTTTTTTTAAATCTTCCCGATTCGTTTTTCATAATTTTATCAATCTTTCTTAATGTTTTATAATCTTTTTGATTATTCTCTGTTTAAATTAATTTAAAAAATGGAGAATCACTTTAAATATTCCCAGGAATCTTAAGAACAGTTTTTTATTATCTTGAAACATTTAAAAATTTTGAAAAAAATTCATACATGTATTTCGAAATCATCAGAAATCTACATTTTATTTTAAATTGTTAGAAATATTTTCAAATCATTTTTGAAATTTTTTCAAAACTAAGAAAAAAAAAGAATCACTTTAAACATTCCCCGGAATCTTAAGACTTTTTTTTTATAGTCTTGAAACTTTTCAAAATCTTTAAAAAGAACTTTAATATTTTCCTTCGAAATCTTCGAAAATTTAGATCTTTTAAAAGTTTTTTTTTAAATTTTCTTATTATTTTTGAAGTTTAAAAGATTTTAATATCATTTAAAATGACTCGAATTTTTCCTTAAACTTTGAAAAAATTCTTCAAAATGAAAAAAGTTGCCTTAAAATCTTCCAGATTCTTTTTTGACTATTTTGGAAACCTTTCGAATGTTTTGTAATCTTTTTAACCATTCTCTTTGAATTATAAAAAAAAAGATTGACTTTAAATATTCCCAGGAATCATAAGGAAAGTTTTTTATTATCTTAGAACTTTTGAAAAATTTTTTATTTAAAATTTTTTATTTAAAATTTTTTTTTTTCAAATCAATTTTGTTATTATTTTTGAAGTTTGAAAAAAAATCAAAATATCTTTTAAAATGATTTGAATTTTTTCTTAAACTTTGAGAAAATTCTGCAAAATTAAAAAAATTGCCTTCAAATCTTGCAGATTCTTTTTTGAGAATTTTAGAAACCTTTGGAACGGTTTCAAATCATTTTAAATATTCTCTTTAAATTATCAAAAAAAAAAAAAGTAGAATGACTTTAAATATTCCCAGGAATCATAAAAAAAGTTTTTTTATCTTGAAACTTTTGAAAAATTTTACATTTGGTTTTAATTTTGTTTTAATTTAATTTTTTTATTATTTTTGAAGTTTAAAAAAATCAAAATATCTTTCATAATGATTCGAATTTTTCCCCAAATTTGAAAAAATTCTCCAAAATTAAAAAAATTGCCTTCAAATCTTCCAGATTCTTTTTTGACTATTTTGGAAACCCTTGGAATGTTTTGAAAGCTTTTTAAATATTCTCTTGAAATTATTTAAAAAATATATAGAATGACTTTAAATATTCCCAGGAATCATAAAAAAAGTTTTTTTATTATCTTGAAACTTTCGAAAAAATTTACATTTTGTTTTAAGTTTTTTTTTAATTTTCTTATTATTTTTGAAGTTTAAGAAAAAATCAAAATATCTTTTAAAATGATTCGAATTTTTTCATAAACTTTGAGAAAATGTTGCAAAATTAGAAAAAAATGCCTTTAAATATTCCAGATCCGTTTTTAACTATTTTGGAAATCTTTTGAAATGTTTTAAAATCTTTTAAAATAAATTTTTTAAAACAAAAAATTATTTAAAATGTTTTGAGAAATGTTAAGGAAACGTTTTTTGTATTCTCTTATCAAAACTTGATAAACCTTTTGTAATGATTTAAAATCTTTATGAATGTTCTCTTAAAATTAATTTTTTTCAATATAAATAATCACAACTAATACATATCTTTAAAATTTTTTTATTATTTTCGAAATTTTAAAAAAATTTTCTAGTATCTTTTAAAAAAATTCGACTTTTTTCTAACATTTTGTTATCTTGCAAAATTTAAAAATTTGGCATTGAAATCTTCGAAATTCTTTTCCGAAATTTTGGGAAATAATTTGTAATGTTTTAAACTCTTTAAATATTTTCTTAAAATTAATTTATCAAAATAAAAAACCTGCAATCATAAGAAACAGTTCAAAATTTTATAATTCCTAATACAAAATAAAAATTTCTAATAACTATATATTTTTCAAGTTTCTTTGTTTATTTGCTTTTAATTAAATAAATATAATTTTCCTGGGTTTCTCAAAAAAATTCAAAAAGATTTTTGAAAATTGCAGATATGTCGAAAAAGTATCTAGAAAATGTAGAAGATTTTTTTTTGTATATTACAAAATTCTATCAAATTTTAGGGAAAAATTTGAGCTTAAAAGTTTAAAATTTATTACTTTTTCAAGCTTGGGAAAAGTTTATAATTTTTTAAAGTTTTAAAATATTTTTAATCCTTTAAAAACTTCTAAAATTCTTAAATATCTTTTAAAATGTCTCGAATTGTTCCTAATTTTTTTTTAAATCTTCTCGATTCGTTTTTCATAATTTTATAAATCTTTCTTAATGTTTTATAATCTTTTTGATTATTCTCTTTTTAAATTAATTAAAAAAAATGGAGAATCATTTTAAATATTCCCAGGAATCTTAAGAACAGTTTTTTATTATCATGAAACATTTAAAATTTTGTTCAAAATTCATGTCTTAGTATTAAAAGCTCAACTGAAATCTTCTTTGGATGAAAATTCAACCATTTTTTTGGTTGAAAATTTGCCTTTTCAATTAAAAAGTTCATTTGATTTAGTAGAAATTGCATCTTTCTTAAATAAAAATGTTACTGTTTTGTTGAAAATTCGAATTTTTGGGTAAAAAATTCTACCAGTTTCGTAAAAAATTTACTTTTTGTTTAAAATTCATATCTCATTGTCGAAAATTCAACTAAAATCTTTTTTGATGGAAATTCAATTCTTTTTTTAAATTTAAAATTCATCTAATTTAGTGAAAATTGCATCTTCCATGTAGAAAGATGCAACTGTTCGATTGAAAATTCAAACATTTGTTTAAAAATTCATCCTTCTCGGTTTAAGATTCAACTATTATTTAATCATTCGTCTTTTTGGGTTGAAAATTCAAGGTTTTTTCGCAGAAAATTCACTTTTGATTTAAAATCATATTTTAGTATTGGAAACTCAACTGTAATCTGTTTGGATAATAATTCAACTATTTTTCAAACAAATTTTCAATTTTTCTTTTTTAAATTCATTTGTTCAAGTGGAAACTACATCTTTCTTGGATAAAAATGCAACTGTTTGGTCGAAAATTCAAAAACTTTATTCAAAGGTCATGCTTTTTCAATCCAAATTAAACTATTTTCGTAGAAAATTTATTTTTGTTTAAAATTCATATCTTAGTGTTGAAAATTAAACTGAAATCTTTTTTGATGAAAATTCAATTTTTTTTCATTTAAAATTCATCCAATTTAGTATAAATTGCATCTTTCATTAAGAAAGATGCAACTGTTTGGTCGAAAATTCAACAATTTAGTTAAAAATTAGGCCTTCTCGGTTTAAAATTCAACTATTTTTTAATAATTTGACTTTTTGGGTTGAAAATTCAAGTATTTTCGTAGGAAGTTCAACTGAAATCTTCTTTGGATGGAAATTCAACAATTTTGTTTGAAAATTTGCCTTTCCAATTTAAAAGTTTATTTATTTTAGTAGAAATTGCATCTTTTTGGATAAAAATGTTACTGTTTTGTTGAAAATTGGTCTTTTTGGGTTAAAAATTTTATTTCCGTAGAAAATTTACTTTTTGTTTAAAATTCATATCTTAGTGTTGGAAATTTAACTAATATCTTTATTGGATGAAAATTCAACCATTTTTTTGAAAATTTGTTTTTCCAATTTAGAATTTATTTATTTTAGTAGAAATTGCCTTCTTTGGATAAAAATGTTACTTTTTTGTTGAGAATTCGTCTTTTTGGGTTGAAAATTCAAGTGTTTTCGTAGAAAATTTACTTTTGTTCGAAATTCATGTCTTAGTATTGAAAATTTTCCTAAAATCTTCTTTGGATGAAAATTCAACAATTTTTTGAAAAATTTTCTTTCCATTTGAAAAATTCATTTATTTTAGTAGAAATCGTATCTTTTTTGGATGAAAATGTTACTGTTTTGTTAAAAAAAAATTTCTTTTTGTGTTGAAAATTCTATTCTCGGTGGAAATTTACTTTTTGCTTAAAATTCATATCTTATTGCAGAAAATTCAACTAAAATATTTTTTGATGAAAATTAAACTATATTGCTTATTCAAAATTCATCTAATTTAATAGAAATTGCATCTTTTATTGAAGAAGATGCAACTGTTTGGTTGAAAATTCAACGATTTATTCAAAAAGTCATCCTTCTCGGTTTAAAATTCAACTATTTTTTAATAATTCTTCTTTTTGGGTTGAAAATTCAAGTTTTTTTCGTAAAAAATTTACTTTTGTTTAAAAATAATATTTTAGTATCGAAAATTCAACTGAAATCTTTTTCGGACGAAAATTCGACTATTTTTTTAGTAAATTATAATTTTTCATTCAAAAATTCATTTATTGAAGTAGACACTATATCTTTCTTGGATGAAAATGCAACTCTTTCGTTGAAAATTTCACAACTTTATTAAAAGGTCATGCTTTTATAATGAAAATTAAACTATTTATGTAGAAAATTTACTTTTTATTTAAAATTCACATCTCAGTGTTGAAAATTCAACTGAAATCTTCTTTGGATGAAAATTCAATTCTTTTTTTTTTATTAAAAATTCATCTAATTTAGTAGAAATTGCATCTTTCATGGAGAAAGATGCAACTATGTGGTTGAAAATTCAACAATCTAGTTAAAAAGTCATCCTTCTCGGTTTAAAATCTAACTGTTTTTTAATTATTCGTCTTCTTGGGTTGAAAATTCAGGGTTGTTTGTAGAAAATTTACTTTTTGATTACATTTTATATCTTAGTGTTGAAAATTCAACTGAAATCTTTTTTGGGTAAAAATTCAACTATTTTTTAGAAATTTTTTATTTTCAATTTAAAAATTCGTCTATTTCAGTAGAAAACTACATCTTTCTTGCATAAAAATGCATCTTTTTGGTTAAAAATTCAACATCCTTAATAGATATTATATTATATATTATATATTATTATATATTATTAATTTATTATTTTATTTTATTTTATTATCATTAAATTTTCAAATTCGGTAATATTATAAACTGTCGGAAATTTTATTATTCGGGAATTTTAGTGTCGGGATATTTATTTTTCGAGATTTTTCAGGGAGCCAATTTTCTGACGGGAATATTATTATGCGGGGAATTTTCAATTCTGCAATATTATAAACTGTCGGGAATTTTATTATTCTGGAATTTTCAAATTCGGGAATTTTATTTTCGTGATTTTTCAGGGCGATAATTTTTTGTCAGGAATCTTATTATTCGGGAAATTTAAAATTCTGTAATAGTATAAACTGTCGGGAATTTCAATATTTCGGCAATTTTATTATTTCGGGAATTTTTCAGTGCCGGGATATTTATTTTTAGGGATTTTTTAGTCGTCCCTATTATTTTTCGAGAATTTTCAAATTCGGTCATATTATAAACGGTCCCGGAATTTTATTATTCGGGAATTTGTTCAATTCGGTAAATTTTGTAATTTCGGGAATTATCTATTTCGAATATTTTGGAAATTTTATTATTCGGAATTTTTCATGGCGCCAATTTTCTGACGGGAATATTATTATTCGGGAAATTTTCAATTCTTCAATATTATAAACTGTCGGGAATTTTATTATTCAAGAATTTTAAAATTCGGTATTATTATAAAATTTTCGGGAATTTTATTATTCGAGAATTTTCCAATTCGAGATTTTTAGATTTCGGTCATTTTATCATTTCAGGAATTTTTTATTTCGAATATAATTTTTTTCGGGAATTTTATTTTTCGGCATCTTTCAAACGTCCCTGAAGACTGAAAAATCCCGAAGAATAAAATTCCATATCCTGTGAAAATCCCGAATTGGAAAATTCGCGAATAATAAAATTTCCGAATAATAAAATTTCCGAATAATAAAATTTCCGAATAATAAAATTCCCGAATATTAAAATTCCCGACTAATAAACTTCCCGAGCATTTTATAATATTACCGAATTTGAAAATTCCCGAATAATAAAATTCCCGACAGAAAATTGCCGAATTATAAAATATCTGAACTAGATAATTCCCGATTTATAAAATTCCCACATTTCAACATTTAAAAGAATTTTACTTATAAATATTATTTATTTATTAAAAATACAATAATTAACTATTTTTCATACAAAAAAATTATTTTCAATGTTCAAAGCTTCTAAATTATTGTTTGAATTTAAAATAACAATAATTGAAAAAATATATTTCTGAATGAAATTTTTTTCAATTATTGTTATTTTAAATTCAAAGAATAATTTTAGAAACTTTGAACATTAAAAATAATTTTTGTTCCATAGAAATATTTGACTATTGTATTTTTAATGAATAAATAATATTTATTTTCAAACCAATTTTAAGTTTTCAATTTGGGAATTTTATCATTTGGTACTTTTTCAATTCAGGAATTTTACAGTGTCGGGAATTTTTATTTTCGTTATTTTTCAGTTGTTTCAAATAAATAATATTTATATAGAAAAAATTCAATTGTTTAAATTCGGGAATCTTCTGGTCAGGCTATTTTATAATTCGGCAATTTTCTGTCGGGAATTTTATTATTCGGGAATTTTCCAATTCGGGAATTTTATTTTTCGGGATTTTTCAGTCGTCCCTTAATTAAATTAATATAATATTGAAACGATTGAAAGGTGCCGAATAATAAAATATTTGAAATAGAAAATTCCCGAAATGATAAAATGGCCGAAATCGAAAAATCCCAAATTGGAAAATTCTCGAATAATAAAATTCCCGGGCATTTTATAATAATACCGAATTTTAAAATTCCCTGCAGTTTATATTATTGCAGAATTTAAAATTTTTCGAATAATAATATTTCCGTCAGAAAATTGGCGCCCTGAAAAATCACGAAAAATAAAATTCCCGACCATGTTAAATTCCCGAATAATAAAATTTCCGAACATTTTGTAATAATACCGAATTTGAAATTGCCGACGGTTTATAATATTACAAAATTTAAAATTTTCCGAATAATAATATTCCCGTCAGAAAATTGGCGCCCTGAAAAATCACGAAAAATAAAATTCCCGACCCTGTTAAATTCTCGAATGCGAAAATTCCCGAAATAATACAATTGTCGGAATGTGAAAATCCCGAATTTCAAAATTTCCGAATATTGAAATTCCCGACAGTTTATAATATTACAGAATTTAAAATTTCCCGAATTATAATATTCTTGACAGAAAATTGCCGAATTATAAAATGTCCGAACTAGATAATTCACGATTTATAAAATTCCTACATTTTAACATTTAAAATAATTTTACTCATAAATATTATTTATTTATTAAAAATACAATAATTAATTATTTTTTATACAAAAATTATTTGCAATGTGTAAAGTTTCTAAAATTATTGTTTGAAGTTAAAATAACAATAATTGCGGTAATATAATTTACAAATAAGTGTTAAACAAATCTAAGAGCCGATTATAATAAATCAAATTATAATTATATTCACAATTTTTTCCAGGTACTAACGATGGCATAATTTACCTGCAAATAAATTATGAGAAATCCATTACTCCTTTAGCAGAGAAAAAAATGAAAAGAAGCCCCTTATTAAACCCAGGCGGAAATATTATATATAGTTTATATATAGTGTAAAGTATTATATATAATATTCATTTGTTTTATACAAAAAATATATACAACAAATGAATATTATATATAATACTTCACACTATATATAAACTATATATAATATTTCCGCCTGGATAATACTTTTGGCATGAAAGTTAAACTATTTGGTTGTAAATTAACTTATATTGTTAAAAATTTACGTATTTTGGCAGAAAGTCTGAATCCTGTCGAAAATTAACTTTTTTCTTGGAAATCATTCTACCAATTTAAATTCTCAACTGAAAATTAATCACATTAAACTTGATTGTACAAATCCGCGATAAAAAAAAGTGTTGTCCTTTTTATGAAATATTCTTCTGCTTTATATTTTTGTTTTCAATTGTCATTTTATGAAATTCCTATTATATTTTTTAGAAAGATATGATTTGTAGAAATGTCTAAAAATCAGAGTGCGAGAAATGAATTACGGTATACGCATCCTCACGTAACGTAAAACCCCATGACATGTCCGTGATACGCCACGTCGACGCCAACGCCAGAGACAACTGGAACAGAAATACAAAAGTATATTTTTTTATTATTTATTTTTATTTCCTAATTTTTAACAATTCCAATAATTTCTACATTTTATCCAATAAACATTTAACCTTTAGAAAAGTTCATTAGGGGACGACTGAAACATTCCCGAATAATAAAATTCCCGACGGAAAATTGCCGAATTATAAAATATCGGAACTAAAATTTTTTGTTTAAAATAAATATTATTCAATGATTGAAAATACAATATTTGAAATAATTTTATCGAAGAAAACATTTTTTTAATGTTCAAAGTTTTTTAAAATTATTGTTAGTATTTCAAGTAACAATAATTTTATAAAAATTCTATAAATAACTAAATTTAAAAGCACGTGCGACTCGAACGGAAAAATAAATTTTTCGGGATTTTTTAGTCGTCCCTTCATCAGGGTAAACTTTCCATCGTTTTCAACTTCTTTTTTTTAATTCACTCCACATATTTCAATTTTTCAGGGAAATATTCAAAACAATTAACAGACAAAAGTTGGAAACAAAATAAAATTTTTGTTACGAAGGAGATTACTTTTTATGGAAAACAATTAAATTTTTAATAAAATACACGAATTTTCAAATAAATAATATTATTTTGTAACCCAAAATCGAATAGTTAAATTTGCAGTTAAAAAAATTAATTTTCAAAAAAAGAACACATTTTCAAGAAAATAGTAAAATCTTTACACCAATACGGATTAATTTTAATCAAAAAGTTTCATATTTAACAACAACAAATAAAATTTCGGCCAAAAGACCAATGAATTTACAAACCAAAAAGACGAATTTTCAACTAAAACAGAAATACATTTTCTATCAAAACTGGGATAGTTAAAGTTTAATTGGAAACTTAATTTTTAAAAACAACAAAAAAATAAATATTTAATAAAATAGTTACATATTATCAACCAAATAGATGAAATTTTAACCAAAAACACTAATTAAAAAAAAAGTTACTCAACAAAAAATGTAATAATGGATGTTTCCATCTAAATTGTTTTAAATTTTCAGATCAATAATAATAAATTATATTATAATTTAAGTAAATTTTGAACCAAAAATGAAATAATTAAAATTCAACAACAAAAATTAATTATCAGCCAAAAAAATGATGAATTTATAATAAAGTTGTTGAATTAGCGTTAAAGTAATTACATTTGCAACAAAATAATTGCATTTTTAGATAAAAAAGAGTATTTTCAATGAGAAAAATAAATAAATAAAAGATTTTCAAAAATATGGTAAAATCTTCAAACCAAACCAGATTAATTTTAATGAAAGAGTTGCAATCTTGAACGAAAAAGATGAAATTTCGACCAAAAGACCGATGAATTATTGAACCAAAAAGACGAATGTTTAACAAAAAATAGATCAATTTTCTACCAAAACTGGAATAGTTCAGCTTTCAGTTGAAATGTTAATTTTTAGCAACAAAAAACCGAATATTTAACAAAATAGTTACATTTTTAACTAAAGAGATGAATATTTAATCAAATACATTAATTTTTAACAAATTAATTCAACTTTGAACCAAATAGTGAATTTTTTAACAAAAAAATTACTTCTCAACAAAAACTGTAATATTTTATGTTACAACCAAGAAATATTTTAATTTTTCAGATCAATAGCAGTTCAATTGAATCGAAAAAAGAACGATTTTTCAACCATATAGTTAAATTTGTTACAAAAAGAGATCTATTTTCTCATTATGATCTCGAATGTCAAATGATCGTTGGAGCAAAATGATCTGCAACAAAAATGATCCTTTTTTTTACTGTGCAGACTCCGAAAATCATAACATTTTTTGGTGTTTGTCTGCCTGTATGTATAACTTTTGAAGGATTTGTCCAATCGAGTCAGACTTTGATTACCTTTTCAACGGTCCTAAAATGAGGGGTCGATAGTAAAAGCGGACTAAAAAAAGAGTCGGAGCAAAAGCGGTTTGATTATTTCTCAGCGCAAGAACGAATTAGCCCACGCGCTACGAACAAAAACGAGTTGAAGATTTAACTCGTTTTTGCCTGTAGCATGTGGACTAACCCATTTTTGCCCACACTCATATTTCGAGTCGGTTCAATTCCAACCGAACTCTTCATTCGTTTTTGGCTACGCTAATATTTTCGTTTCGTTCGCGCCTGGACGGTCGAGAATAAATAAAATTGATGGGCTTATCTCCATGAAGGAGAGTCCACATTAGGATTTGAGAAACCGACGTAGCATTGACTTGACATAGACTTGACATAGCAGTAGCGTGGACACGATGCCCGCGCATGTATTGCCAACTGTTTATTTTTATGTGACATTCGCGTTTCAGAGAATCAAGATTAAAATGACCACTCTTAGGCAATTAATATCATTGGAAAATAGTCCAAAATTTTTACAAAACCGACATTGAAACAACCCTGCACGTCATAACCTCACTTTCGATGAAATCGAAGAAATCTAAACATGAGTCGGCCATTTGAATCTTGATTTTTCGCAACAACGGAACGCAAACGAGAAATAAAAATGAGTAGTTGACAATACATGCACGCGCATCGCATCCACGCTACTGCTATGTCAAGTCTACGTCAAGTCAATGTTACGTCGGTTTCTCAAATCCTATTCAAGCGCAATTAGGGACGACCCTGAATTTAGCTATACATATAGATTTGAAAATTGGGGAATTTATATAAAGAAAAGTATTGGTCCCATCATAAAACTGAAGACATATCTGAATTCGTGCCAGCCATATCTCTAGGAGTATTTTGAATTATGCAAAAATAACCATTTTTAAACAATTCAATTGTTATAAACAATTCGGAACTCAATATAAACAAATGTATCAGTCTGAAAACAGTTTCAAGCAGGTTAGTAGACACTTCAATAGAATACACCCAGGAGTATTTTGAATCATCAAAAAAAAAAAATTATTCAAACAAATACAATGTTTATAAAAAATATTTATATTTTTCATTGTTTATAGTACAATAACTTCAACTAACACGAGATAAACACAAACTAAATAAAGATAACACTGTTTCCAACTCTAACAAACAATTCGTAAAAAATAATTCATGAATTAAACATTGATTTTATCCCCTCCACTGTCACTATGCAACAACAAAGTCTTTGCATATGGATTTCAATATTTGGATATATGGCTGGAACTAACTAAAAGTCGCAGAAAGAATCTAAAGATATCGTTGGATGCGTCTTGTCCATATCTCTAGGAGTATTCTTAATCATGAAGAAAAAATTATTATTCAAACAATTACATTGTTCATAATATTTACTATTTGTTTAAACAATGATTGAACAACAATTCATCTCAAACGACAACCAGACGTCGCTACTGGAATATAATAAAATACAATTAAATTTTTCAAAAAGAAAAAACTCCATTTTAAACATTATTTTTACCCCCTCCACTCTCATTACAAAAATCCTTTGAATATGGACTTCATTATTCGGAAGTATAGCTGGAACTAACTAAAAGTCGCAGAAAAAATCTGAAGATATCGTTGGATGCGTCTTGTCCATATCTCTAGGAGTATTTTCAATCACGAAGAAAAATTATTATTTAAACAATTGCGTTGCTTATAATATTTATTATTTGTTTAAACAATCATTGAACATCAATTCATCTCAAACGACAACCAGACGTCGCTACTGGAATATAATAGAATACAAATAAATTTTTCAAAACAAAAAAACTCCATTTTAAACATTATTTTTACCCCCTCCACTCTGATTAGAAAAATCCTTTGAATATGGACTTCAATATTCTTTGTGATTAAAAATACTCCTAGAGATATGGACAATACGCATCCAGCTATATCTTTATATTTTTTCTGCGACTTTTAGTTAGTTCCAGCTATACTTCCGAATAATGAAGTCCATATTCAAAGGATTTTTCTAATGAGAGTGGAGGGGGTAAAAATAATGTTTGAAATAGAGTTTTTTCGTTTTGAGAAGTTTATTTGTATTCTATTATATACCATTAACGACGTCTGGTTGTCGTTTGAGATGAATTGTTGTTCAATCATTGTTTAAATAAATAATAAATATTATAAACAATGTAATTGTTTAAATAATGATTTTTTCTTCGTGATCAAAAATACTCCTAGAGATATGGACAAGACGCATCCAACGATATCTTTAGATTTTTTCTGCGACTTTTAGTTAGTTCCTGAGAACTCTTAAATATGACCGACGGGTCCTACATTAGCAACTGCGCAAGAGTACCCTTAAATTAAAAAAAAAATAAGAAAGAACATAGATATTGAAACCCCCTTTTTTGTACACAAATAATAGAAAATTATTTAGTAATATTATTATTATTATTATTTTTATTATTTATTTATTTAGTTTCAAAAATTTTCTTTGATACTGTTGCAGATTCATAGCATCCTAGAAAAGCGTAGATATCTTCATCATCATTCTTATATTTCAAAGGGTATTAAATTGATATTTATGAATTTAATCAGAAGATTGTTCCTTAGAAAATCAAAATTCAACTCACATAACAACAAAACTGACAAAAAAAATTGGTAATCAATAATGCATTAAAATTTTTTCTTTAAAAATGAAAACCTAGAATGAGAACTCTCGAATATGACCTACATTTCCTACATTAGCAACTGTGCAAGAGTACCCTTGAATTAAATAAAAACAAGAACATTGATATTGAAAAACCCTTTTTTGTACATAAATAATAGAAAATTAATTAGTGAAGTTTAAAAAATTTTCTATGATACTGTATCAGATTCATTGCATCCTCAAAGTGCATAGAGATCTTTATCATCATTTTTATATTTAAAAGGTTATTAATTTAATATTTATAAATTCAATCGATTGTTTTTTTTTTTAGAAAATCGAGCCCTTACATAAAAACAAAACTGATAGAAGAATTTGGTAATAAATTTCAATTTTTTGTTCAAAAATGAAAACCTAGAATGAATACTTTTGAATATAACCTACATGTCCTACATTAAATACTGCACTAGAATGTCAATTGATTAAAAAAAGAGAAACATAGATAGTAAAAAAACCCTTTCTTGTACACAATTAGTAGAAAATTATATAGTAAAGTTTCAAAAATTTTCTTGGATACGGTCGCAGATGCATTGCATCCTAAAAGTACGAACAGATCTTCATCATAATTCTTATATTCAAAAGGTTATTAAATTCATATTTATGAATTTGATTAGACGATCGCTTTTCAGAAAATTGAGATCTTACTTACATGAAAACAAAACTGATATAAAAATTTGGTAATCAATTTTAAGAAAAAAAAAATGAAAACATAGAATGAGGACTCTCGAATATAACCTACGTGTCCTACATTAACAACTGCACAAGAGTACCCTTAAATGAAAAAATAAAAATGAACATAGATATTGGAAACCCCTTTTTTGTATACAAATAATAGAAAATTATTGAGTGAGGTTTCAAAAATTTTCTTTGATACTGTTGCAGATTCATTGCATCCTAAAAGTGCATAGAGATCATTATCCTCATTCTTATATTTTAAAGGGTATTAAATTTAAAAAAAACTCTATTCATAAATCAAATTCGAAGATTAATTTTTGGAAAATTTAATAATCAACTTACATAAAAACAAAACTGATATAAGAATTTGGTGATCAATTTTAATTTGAAAAAGAAATGAAAACCTAGAATGAGAACTCTCGAATATGACCTACATGTCCTACATTAACAACTGCGCAAGAGTATCATTAAATTAAAAGAAAAAGAACATAGATATTGAGAAACCCTATTTTCGTACCCAAATAATCGAAAAGTATTTAGTAAAGTTTCAAATTTTTTTTATACTGTTGCAGATTCATTGCATTCTCAAAGTGCGTAGAGATTCATCCTCATTCTTATATTTAAAAGGTCATTAAATTAATGTTTATGAATTTAATTAGACTATTGCTTCTTAGAAAATCGAAATCTAACATAAAAACAAAACTGATAAAAGAATTTGATAATGAATTTCAATTTTTTGTTCAAAAATGAAAACCTAGAATGAGAACTCTTGAATATGACCTACATTACCTACATTAGCAACTGCGCAAGAGTACCCTTAAATTACATAAAAAACAGAACATTGATATTTTGAAACCCTTTTTTGTACACGAATAATAGAAAATTAATTATTCAAGTTTCAAACATTTTCTTTGATACTGTTGCAGATTCATTGCATCCTAAAAGTGAGTGGAGATGTTCATCATCATTTTTATATTTAAAAGGTTATTAATTTAATATTTATAAATTCAGTCGATTGTTTTTTAGAAGGTCGAGACCTTACATAAAAACAAAACTGATGAAAGAATTTGGTAATCACTTTTAATTTTTTTTTTTAAAGAAAACCTAGAATGAGAAATCTCGTATATGACTTATATGTCCTACATTAACAACTGCGCAAGAGTACCCTTAAATTAAAAAAAAGAACATACATACTGAAAACCCAGTTTTTTTATGGAGATAATAGAAAATTATTTAGTAGTGTTACAAAATTTTTCTTTGATACTGTTGCGAATTCATTGTATCCTAAAAGTGCGAAGAGATCTTTATTATCATTTTTATATTTGAAAGGTTATCAACTTAATATTTATAAATTCCATTCGTTGATTGTTTCTTGGAAAATCGAGATCCTCTAAAAGTCTTTTCAAATAATTCGATTTTTTCCTGAAGATTTTTACAATTTCTGAAAAATTAAAAAGTTGACTTGAAATCTCCCAGATTTTTTTGTTTCAAAATTTTTGAAATATTTTTAAATATTCTCTTAAAATTAATTTTTTTAAACAAAGAGTAATTTTCAACTCTCCTAGGAACCTAAAGAAATTTTTCCAATCTTTTGGAAACTTTCAAAATTCTTTAAAAGATTTTTTTTAAATCTCAAAAATTCTTTTCAAATCTTTCTTCAAATTTTAGGAAATTATTTGAAAGGGTTTTAAAACATTTTGTAAATTTTCTCTAAGAATTAATTTTTTTAAAATGAAAAATCATTTGAAACTTTTCCACGAGTCTCAAGAAGAAGCTTTTATTTTCTTGAAACCTTTCAAAATTCTTAAAGAACTTCTTTTTCGAAATCTTCAAAAATCTACATTCAGTTAAAATTTTTTTGAAATCTCAAGATTTAATTAATTTCTGAATCTTTTCGAAAATTATAAAACTTTTAAATATCTTTTAAAATAATCCAGTTTTCTTAAAATTTTTGGAAATCAGTTCAATTACTTTCAACAAAATAGTTAATTTATTACCAAATAGTTGAACTTTCAACACAATTTTAAACCAAGTAGTTGATTTAAAAAAATGAATTCTCAACAAAACATTTAATAGTTAATATTTCAATAAAAAAGATTTTAATTTTTAAATAAAAACAGCCCAATTCAACCGAGAAAGGCGAATTTTCAATAAAATATTTGAATCCTCAACAAAAACAGATTCGTAAAAAACAACATTAAAAATAAAAAATTAAATTTTTGGACAAAAGTCACAAGGTACAAATAAATAATAAGATAAAAGTTGTTCACCCAAAAAAGAGCTACAAATTTGTTGATAATTATTTTTTGATAGAAAATGTAATTTTTGTTTTATTCGTCAAAAACAACATTAAAAATAAAAAAATTAAATTTTTGGACAAACGACACAAGCTATGAAAGAAATAAATAGACAAAAGTTGCTCTTTCAAAAAAGAGTAAAAACTCATCTGAATTTGTCATAGATAATTTTTTTACAAGAGGCGTAGTTTTTGTTTTAACCTTAAAAAATCACATTAAAAAAAAAGTGAAGTTTTTGAAAAACAACACAAGGTACGAGAAAAAATTAATAGGCAAAAGTTCGTCACCCAAAAAGGATCTAAAAATTTGTTATTAATCATTTTTAGAAAGGGCGAGTAGATTTTCTTTTAATTGTAAAGAATAAAATTAAAAATAAAAAAATTAAAATTTTGGGAAAACGACACAAGAGAAAAGGAGAAAAAAAGAATTCTTTGAAAAAGTGGCAAAATGTTAATAAACGAGAGAAAGGGAAAGTTTCTTGAAGAAAGGAAAAAAAAAGAATTCTTTGAAAAGGGGAAAAAGTGTTAATAACCGAGAAAAAAGGGAAATTTCTTAAAAAAGGAGAAAAAACAATTCTTTAGAAGGGGGAAAAAGTATTAATAAACGAGACAAAGCGGAAGTGTCTTAAAAAAAGGGGGAAAAAGAATTATTTAAAAAGGGGGAAAAGTGTTAAAGAACGAGAAAAAGGGAAAGTTTCTTAAAAAAAGGGGGGAAAAATGAATTCTATGAATAGGGGGAAAATGTTTTAATAAACGAGAAAAAGGGAACTTTCTTAAAAAAAGGGGAAAAGATCATCCAAAAAGTGGAAAAAGTGTTAGTAAAACAGAAAAAGCGAAAGTTTCGTAAAAAAAAAGGATTCTTTGAGAAGGGGAAGAAGTCTTAATAAATGAGAAAAAGGGAAGTTTCTTGAAAAAAAAAGAAAAAGAATTCTTGAGAAGGGGGAAAAGTGTTAATGATCGTGAAAAGGTGAAAGTTTCTTGAAAAAAGCAGGGAAAAATTTCTTAAAAAGGTGGGAAAGTGTTAATAGACGAGAAAAAGGGGAATTTTCTTGAAAAAAGGTAACAAATAATTTTTTTTAAAGGAGGAAAAGAGTTAATTAAAGGACCGTGATCTGTAAGTTAATCTATCGTCTAATTTAATATTTAAATTATATCAATGTTCTTAAAAAAATATCGAAAGCATTTAATTAGCTAATACATGAGAAAAAGGGGAAGTTTCTTGGAAAAGGAAACAAAAAGAATTCTTTAAAAGGGGAAATTTTGCAAATAAAGGAGAAAAAGGGAAAGTTTCTGGAACGAAGGAAAAAAAAGAATCCTCTAAAAAGGGGAAAAAGTGTTCATAAACGAGAAAAATGGGAAGTTTCTTGAAGAAAGGGACAACAAAGAATTCTTTAAAGAGGGGAAAAAGTGTCAATAAACGAGAAAAATGGAAGTTTCTTGAAATAGGAGGAAAAGGAATCCTCTAAAAAGGGGAAAAAGTGTTGATAAACGAGAAAAATGGGAAGTTTCTTGAAGAAAGGGACAACAAAGAATTCTTTAAAGAGGGGAAAAAGTGTCAATAATTTCATTTTCGATTAAAAACTGATCATTATAAGACTAAAAATTCAACTATTTCGTTGAAAATTCGTCTTTTTGGTAGAAAATTAATCTTCTTGGTTGAACATTCAATTATTTGGTTAAAAATTTGTGTACTTTGATGAAAATATCTTTCTTTGGTTAAACAATAATTTTTAACTTAAAATTCAAAAATTTGATTTAAAATACACTCTAAATCAACTGTTTTGTAAGAGATTCTTTTTTCTGTAAACAAAAATTCGTTTTTTTTATTGAAAATTAATTTTTTCAAATGAAGATTTAACTATTCCATTTTTTGTTAAAACTTATTTTTTTTTAGTTTAAAAATTAAACTATTTGGTTTAAAATTTATGTAGTTTGTTGAAAATTTGTCTTTTTTATAGAAAATTAATCTTCCTAGTTGAAAATTCAACTACTTGGATTAAATTTTTTTTTTTAATCTAAAATTTAACTATTCCATTTTGGTTTAAAAATTGATATTTTTAGTTTAAAAATCCAATGATTTTGTTGAAATCCATTTGAGAAAAGTTGAAAAATCAAAATTCCCTTCCTTCCCACTCGATAAAAATCTTAAAAATAAAAAACTGTTTCTCTTCCAATTTAGAAAAAAATGAAAACCAAAATTTCGTCCCTTTCAAGTCGCTAAAAATCTTAAAAACAAAAAAAAATATCCTTTCAATTCATAAAAAATTAAAATCGAAATTGTCTCCCTTCTGACTCAATAAAAATGTTTAAAAAAAATTATCTTCTTCCAATTAAAAAAAAAAATTTGAAAATAAAAAGTTCACCCCTTTAAGAATTCCCTTCCAATTTAGAAAAATTGGAAACCAAAATTTTTTCCCTTCCAAGTCGCTAAAAATCTTAATAACAAAAAAAAAGTCCTTCCGATTCGGAAAAAATTAAAATCAAAATTTTAGAGATAATTAGAATGTTAATTTTATGTCATTTTATTTATCGATTTGAGCAGAAATTAAAAAAATTTTAAGTTCAGAGGTAAAATTTGCAATTTTTGTGGTTTAAAAATACCGCCTTCACCAGATGGCGAAAAGATTGCCATTGCTGCCAACTGCAAGAGCAACAGAAGACTTTTCACATATTTTATTTATTTTTTAATTAAAAGATATCTAAAATATTGTTAAAGGGCAATAAAATAGTTATGCAATTTTTTTAATAAGCTTCTTGTAAATTTTCATCAAGTAATAGTGTCTTTTAATTGACTGTGTGAATTTTTAATGTTAGTTATAAAGCTAACCTCGAAATGTCTCAAAAAACTGTATTCGTCACAGTAGGAACGACAAAATTTGATGAGTTGATCAAAACAATAACTCAAAACGATGTTTTGAAGGTAAAAATTGGATTTGATTATTAATATTTATTCAAAAATATATTGTCAACAATTCAAAAAGTTAGGGTTCAGAACTACAAACGATTAAAAAAGTTATTTTTTGGACATTTAGGTATACTTTTTTATATTTCATTTACAAAAATAAAATTGTATCTGATTATATTTTCATCTTTTATGAGATAAAAAATACAAAATAACTTCGCAAAGAATGTAGTTCTCTTTTTTAAATTTCGAAAATATATTTTTTCAATCAAATAAATAAAGGAATAAATCTCTAGGTACTTTTAAAGTCTTGTGATTTTATTTATGAAATTAAAAAATTTTATTTATGAAATTACAAAATTCGAACTCCTAAATCTGATTTTTTTTAAATTTAAAGCAGACTTGAATACATCGAAACTAAATTGTAAATTAAACCACTCAAATTGGAACGTTTTTTAATTTTTTGAAGCCTACAAATTTTTTATTCAAACTCTCAGTAATTTACATGTATAAGATGGAAGTTTTTAATATTTTCCAATTGAATAATTTTAAATCAAATGCCATTAAATTGCAAAATTTCAATTTTTTATAAATTTAGCAGTTCAAAAATTTCTGGGTAAAAAATATAAATTCATGGTATCATTTTTAATGCTCGAAATTAAAAATATTCATTACAATGTTAAAAATAAACATGTCATCCTTCCAATTCCGCCCTCTCAAAAAAATGTTAAAATAAAAAATTGATCTCTTCTAATTCAGAAAAACAATCTGTAACCAAAATTTCATCCCTTTTAACTCTCAATAAAAATCTTCAATCAAAAAAAATTTCCCTCTTCCAATTCAGAAAAAATTCAAATCCTCTACCAAATCGAAAAAAAAGATTAAAAATAAAGAGTTCCCTCTTTTAACTCAATAAAAATGTTCAAACCAAAAAAATGACCTCTTCCAATTCAGAAAAAATTAAAATCCTCTTCCAAATCGAAAAAAAAAGATTAAAAATAAAAAGTTCCCCCTTTTAACTCAATAAAAATGTTCAAACCAAAAAAATGACCCTCTTCCAATTCAGAAAAAATTAAAATCCTCTTCCAAATCGAAAAAAAAAGATTAAAAATAAAAAGTTCCCCCTTTCTACAATATATATTACAATATAATACAATAAGAATTTTCAACAAAAAAGTTGAATTTTCAAACGAAAAGATTTTTCAATCAATGAAGGAAAAAAATCTCCTTAAAAATATCGAGTTTTGAATCTATAAAGACGAATTCTTGTGGAAAAAAGCTGAATTTTCTACTCAAAAATATGCATTTTCTACCAAAATGATTGAATTTCTTACTAAAAAAATACGAATTTTTAACGAAAGAAATCAATTTCCAACCAAAAAGGATTAATTTCCTAGTAAAAATAGAAAAGCTATATTTTTAGTAAAAAAACTAATTTTCAACAACAAAAAGAAACTATTTCCAACAAAATTTGTTAAATTTTTAACCAATGAAATGAACTTTTAACTAAAATGATGCATGCGCAATCAAAAAAAAATATGTTAAACCAAATAGTTGAACGTGCATCCCAGAATGTGAATTTTCTACTCAAAATGATAAATTTTCAACATGAAATAGAATAATTAGTTTTAAGTGAGAAATAAATTTTTAACTAAATAAAATAAATTTTCAACAAAAAAACGAATTTTCAAACAAATTTGTTAAATTTTTAACCAACGAAATAAACTTTTAACTAAAATGATGCATGTTCAATCAAAATAATAAACTTTCAACCAAGTAGCTGAATATTCAACCCAAAAGATGAATTTTCTACTAAAAAAGGTAAATTTTCAAAAAAAAATAGAATAATTTAATTTTTAGTTAAAAATAAGTTTTTAACAAAATAAACTAAATCTTCAACGAAATAGTTACATTTTTAACCAAACAGATGAAGTTTAAGCCATAAAGATTGAATGTCAATCAAAAATAAAAATTGGCAAAAAGTGGAATACTTAAATTGTTATTTAAAAGAATTAATTTTCAATCCAAAAACTAATGTTCAAAAAATGAAATGAGCCGAAAAAATTAATTTTCTACCAAAAAAAAGTATAATTTTTAACAAAATACATGAATTTTCAACCAAGTATTTTAATTTTAATGGAATTTTTAACCTGATAGTTGAATTTTAAATCAAAAAGGTTAATTTTCTACCAAAAACAGACAAATTTTCAACAGAATGGATGAATTGTCAACTAAAAAAGATACATTGTCAGCAAAAAATAGAATAGTTTAATTTTCAGTTAGAGAAATAAGTTTTTAACCAAATAAAATACATTTTCAAGAAAAAAGTTCAATTTTTCCCCAAACAAATGTATTTTCAACAAAAAAGATTGGATCTCTATAAAAAAAATTGAAAAAATTGGTTAAATTTTTAGATAATAAAAAATAATATTCCATAAAAAAGAAACTAATTTTCAACCAAAGAAATCAATCTCAAATAAAAACATTAATTTTCTATCAAAAAAGAATACTTTTAACAAAATATATCAATTTCAAACCAAATGTCAAACGTTTATTTAGTTTTCACCCCCAAAATTAGAAACTGAATTTCATCAATCTTGTGAATGCAAAGCGATAAATTAAATGTGCAATTGAATAAAAAATTTTGAGACGCTTTTTTTCATTCACTGTTTTCACTTTTTTCAAGTACATTATAAACAATTTGCTTGAGTCGCAGTAAATCTGTTTTTGCCGTATAAATAAACCGGGAGAAGAGTGTAAATGACCGGCTATCAGTAACCTGATTACTCAACTACCATTATTACAAGGCCTTGCACTTTATGTGCCTCACTCTCACAGTAAAAATAATTTTCCGATACGTGGCTTTTGTTGTGAAAATAACATGCATGCTTTGCATGTTACACTGTCCTACATACGTTTCTGCTTGCACCTACGCAGATGCGAAAAAACATCCTCTGATGTTCGACGCATTAAAGCTCATCAATAGTTTTCACTATGCTATATTATGTCACAATCACCTAAGTCCTTTCATTTCAATGAGTTTTTTTTTTTTTTTTGCGCGGGCACATTCTCATCGCGCGCTTTGCTCGCAAGTTTGAGCGCGCCTAGGGCGCGCGACTGTTGGTTCTCGCGCTTCGCGCTCGATGGTGTATTTACCTCCCGTCAAATCATCGACAACTGTAATTTGGTTATTGTGAATTCTCCTTTGTTAAAGCTCCTTTGGCTTTGACGAACACATTCTCATCACGTATCTCGTGCTTCACACTCGATTTTGTTCACAATGTTAACTTTTTTACATTATATTCAACACTATTCACTCAATTTCCGAATAACCATTTATTTGTTAACATTTTTTGACCATCAAATTCTTGCTGAAATTATATAGTAAAAGAATGTAGTCAGTGTATCCATGTAGTGTAGAATTTACTGTTACTATTAATAATAGTAAATGACGAGATATCATTTGAACATTTCAAGTGCACGTTATGTAATTTAATATATTTATAAAAATATAATGTTCGTACAATGACATTTGCGGGTACTTTCACAACCATTTTTTTAAATCTAAGCATCAATTATACATCGCTAAATCATTAAAAATTAATTTTTTAACAGAAAATTAATTTTTTTAACTGAAAATGTAACTATTCGATTTTTAGTTGAAAATTCATGTATTTTCTTTTAAAATCTTATTTTTTGGTAGAAAATTATTTGTTTGTTTTGTTAAGAATGTAACTTTATGTTTAAAATTTAATCTGTTTTAGTTGAGGATTCAAGTATTTTGTTGAAAATTCGTCTTTTTTGGTCATATTCAATCGTATTTTATATAAAATTAAAGTCATTTTTGGTTTTAATATTAAATATTACATTTTTTGTTGAAAATTCAACTGTTTTGTAAAAAAATTCAACAATTTGGTAGAACATTCAACTGACTCGTGAAAAATTCATGTAATTTGTCCTGCATTCATATTCTTGATTGAAAATGTAACTATCTTCATAGAAAACTCCACTGTTTGGTTGAAAATTTACTTTTTTGTTGAAAATTCGTCATTTTGGGTTGAAAATTCCATGGAATAGTTAAATTTCCAGTTGAAAATATTAATTTTCAACGAAAAATAAAAACGAATTTTTAACCAAATAGTTCAATTTACTACCAAATTGAAGGAAATTTTAACTGAAAAGATGAATCTTCAACCAAAAAGGTGAATTTTCAACCAGAGACGAATTTTCAACAAAATAGTTGAATTTTCAACCACATATTTAAATTTTAAACAAAATAGTTAAATTTTTTATCAAGTAGATGAATTTTCAAACAAATAGTTACATTTTTAATCAAGTAGTTGAATTTTCAACCAAGTAGTTAAATTTTTAACAAAATAGTTTAAAAAAATTAATTTTCAAAAAAAAGGGGAAGTTTTTTGAGAATATGGGAAAAAGTGGAATTTAAAAAAAAGGGGAAACTAAGAAAAAAAGGGGAAGACTCTACACCCTGCGTTATTTTCCTTGTTCTACCAGCATTTTAGCCCTAAAAAAATGAATGCAATGAAAGAAAGCCCTGAAAATGAAATAAATTAAATCTAAAATTACCATCCAAATCTTCTCCACTTCGTTCCATGAACCGGACATAATTATTTGGCAGGGGTTCAGCTTCTCCAATTTGGTTTTCATATCCATCCAATTCCTTCACAACAGCCACAGGCAAATTACTGAGAATCGCCTTATCCTCCTTCTCCTTATCAGAAATTGGAGCACCCTTCGGAACATTTTTCTCGTCGCGTTCAAAATCCTCTTGAGAAATTATTGGAATCGTGTCCGTGAAATTCAAGCGAACTGGTTTATTCACTTCATCTCCCAAATTCAGCTTCATTTTTTGTCGGAAAAATTATATTTTTTAAATAAAGACCAGAGGTTAGGAACGATTTTTTTTTACTTTCTAAATACACCTCGTATTATAAATAAATTCAGTGGAATAAAAGATTTTGTTCATGATTCTCTTGTTGTTAGTTAATACTATATAGTAAGGGTGATGAATTTCGGGGAAAAAATAAAAAGAAAACTTACCACAACAAATTTTGTCGACTCTTGGGTCGGAGCAACTTCTGCACTTCCGGGTGTGGTGGGATCTTTATTTCTATTGCGACCCTTCTTTTTATTAGACTGAGGCGTATTCATGATTAATTACACTTCAGGGCACATATTATAATTTATAATGTAGGAAAAATAATGATTTGGAAGGCGAATACAACAATTTTTGAGGTTAGGTTCTTCGCGCGCGGAAATTTCACACCTTTCACTTTTTTCTAATCAATAGAAGTTTTTCGAGAAGGTTTTTAAAATTATCAAACATTTTTCGAGATTTATTTTATGAAGACATGAGTTGTGGATGAAAAAATAAGTTTAATTTACGTCTTAACGTGTTTACGAGTTGCACCGGTGAAACTCACTAGCGCCATCTACCGCTTCTGCGACGGAACTAATTTGAATAATTATAACTATATTTAAACATTTCAAAATAATTAAAATTTTTGTAAATAAATTTAAATCGATTTTTTTATATTCAAAAAATAATTTAAAGAAAATATTCAAAAACATTTCTTATGATTTCCTAAAATTTCGAAAAAGAATACAAAAATAATTTTTGTCAAAACAATTTTTTTTTAATTTCCGGGAAAATTGGTTATGATTTTTTTATTTTACAACATTTATTTTAAGATTGAAAATTTCAACAACAAAAAAATCAAAGAATTTTTAATAAATTTAAATTGATTTTTTATTTGAAGGAAAAATTTTTTTTTAAATATTCAAAAACATTTCGAATGATTTCCTAAAATTTCGAAAGAGAATACAAAAATAATTTACATCAAACAATTTTTTTTTTGATTTCTAGGAAATTTTTTTATGATTTTTTATTTTACTACATTTATTTTAAAATTAAAAATTTTTTAAAAATTAAAGTTTTTTGAAATAAATTTAAATTGATTTTTTTTCAGAAAAAAATTAAAGAAAATATTCAAAAACATTTCTAATGATTTCCTAAAATTTCGAAAAAGAATACAAAAATAATTTAAAAAAGAATCCCTGTCTCGAGTCAGAATGTGTCAGATTTTAAAAGAATTACAGTTTTTGTTTTTGTTTTGCGAATAAAAATTAACCAGAATTTGAATCTTTCCACTTGAAAATTCTAGAAAAAGGGTGTTATTATATTTCTGAATTATAAGAGAAGATGTTCTAAATATGTGCGTTTACATTGAATGTAATATTTTTTTGTCACCGTGATATTATGGGCAAACCTGAACTCAAAATACAAGTTATATCGCATAAAAATGTACCGACAGACTCCCTGAAATATGATCCAAAGCTTACAGTCATTACCGAAACCCTTATAAAGGGACACAGTATATAACAGTTGGACAAAATCCCAAAAATATATCTGTGCAATATTTGTCTCCAGCTACAAATTGAAGTTTTGTATGGTGACAGCTTTTCTGTGTGATTTTTGATAATTCTCACAAAAATCATGTTAGTTTTAGCAAAAATTTTCACTGCAAGATCAGCAGCTGTAAAAATTGCGCATATCAAGATAGGACTAAGTTTTTCGCTGATTTTTCAGTAGTTCGGTGGCCTAAAAACGTCCCCACAAGAAAAATTATGTACCTCAAAAATCATATGAATTTCACAAAGATCAAAGTAAAAATATTTATATAAATGAATTTTATTTAAAAGTTACATGTCAACAACAAAATTTATTCTACAATAAAGTTCCATTTTATTGAAAGGAATAACTTTTGTTGAAAACTTTTTTATAGAAATTTATAATATTTTGATATATTACAAAAATAGGCAAATAATGGAATGAATATTACTTGTTTTATCAAACTATACATTTGAGAATACTTTTTGAACCAATATTGAATATATGCACTTTATCAAATATTCGGCAAATAAGTCTATCATTGTAATAGTAAGTTAACACAATTTCTAACAAATTTAATTAGAGAAGAATTTAGGAAAATATATCTGATTCTTTTTGAAAGTATAATAAAAATACTATAATTATAATATCTCGAGTATACGTAATATAATACAATTTCTAAAATATTATGTAATATTATTTTTTATATTTAGTAATACTTAGAGAATGAGGATTCCTTCGAGTTTAAAACTTCCCGCCGTAAGTTTAATTTTTCTTTTCATCACCAGGGGAGAGACTGTCCTTTCGGACTTGTTAAGACTAGTTTGTTCACACGAAAGGAAGAAATTTTATCAAATTATTAAACTAAGGAATTCAGTGTTTAATCGAATTATCCATATAATCTGAGTTTATATCATAAAATATACTCTTGTCTATATTTCTTGGAGTGACTGATGATTTTTGTTACTAAAATTACAATACAGGTCTTTGTTCGCTTGTTATCATTGGTTTTGCCATCTATATAGATTTCCAATGAAGAATTATATATTTTAACAAAATATTTCATGTGTTCAGACAAATTCCTAAGTAGTTTATGATAAATATTATCAGCTAATATATAATTTATATTACTGAATATCATTTGTACAATATTGTTTGACAAAAATAATTAAAATTATGATTTTTTGCTGCGAAAAAGGCAACAAGAGGCAACGAAACGTCAAACGGAAGGTTAATAGAAAGCTGAGCGCAATATAATTGAAAAGATGTCGGAGAGCTAGTAGGACGTGTTTCGTGTGCTGTGTCTATTGTTGGATTAAAGTGTAAATGGTTCGCGCATTGATTGCTCACGGTAGATGTAAACAACCTTTCACACCTAATTCTACGATTATCAGTTGCCTCGGCTGTGGAACTGAATACCATGAAGCATGTACATTCATATTAAAAACTTTAATCGATGGCCGATCTGCTAGATGTTGTGGTTGTAGAAAAACTTTGCCCGTTGATACAAAGCGCGGACAGTTTTTATTTGAACTTGTATCAATGTAAAGTGCAATAAGTGATTTTGCTAAACCAATGCTACAAACTCATGGCGATGCTATTCATGAAAACTTCCTTCCGGTTCAAAATTTCGGTCGATTCTCTATTTAGAAAAGCGGACAATCTTCCTGAGCAAATCACTTCAACTTATTTGAGGATTACTACTATTGAAAAAGTTACAGGTGAGCTGAAAACTCAAATTAAAGATTTTGATTTTAATCTACCAAATTACGAGCAGAAGATTACAGAACTTGAGTCTAAAATAATCACAAGTCAACAAAATGAACAATTTTACTTAACATTGAATTCTCGAGACTGTATCCTTGGGATAGAGAAACCTCAACACTGCGAATCCAATATAATCTTAGGTTTACAAGAAAAAGCATGTGTGGCAATTCTAAAAATAGTACTACTAAATGCGAATTTCCAATTGCTTCTGAGGATGTGTACCACCCCGCTTTAACTGTCAGTCTTATTTCTCAATCTGGTTCGCACAGTGTCAATTTTGCAACTAGCACTCTACCAAGAACGTCCAATTTTGAAAGGGCAGATATTTGTGGATAACGTGTTGCTTTGAATGCTATAGAAATCAAGTATCCCAATGTTTTCTAAAAGACGGCAATCGTGTTTATCGAGCACCACTATCACTTGATAGGCCAAATACGGATAATTTACCTAGTCTGGTCTTTGTACGTGGAGAATATGAGCCCAATATGTATTACAAATTAAGTGGGGCGCTGCGTGTTTTTGTTCCCCGCCCGCACGCTCGTCGTAACACAGCTCAAAAATAAAACTGATCACGAGAAACTACCCAATAGGGCATCTTGATATTAACAACAATGTTCATATGGAAATCATGTATTATTTTGATTTTTAATAGAAAAACATGATAAACACGTTTGCATGAGTCTCACACAAGTTTGTCTTAATAGGATTTTTAATTGGACAACAATGTTAGCGAATATAACTATTATACTCTGTGAATAACTGTCAATAAATTTCAGTTCAATCTCCTCTATGTTCAATATACATTCATTATGTCTATATATTTTTATGTTTAGACGTTAGAGATATGCTTGTTATCTATAAAAATATGTCCTTCTTGAATCAAAGCGCTTTATGCTTTATTATATATTTGCCGCATTATAATTAGTGCAAATTATGAAATTAATTTCATTCATTCAGTTGTAGTCATATCACTAAAGTTTGCAGGCTTCATGAACGAAAATATAATAATTGCTACTACTAATAAATGCTACTAAAATTATTATGTGAACGCTCTAGTTTAATTGAAAGTTCAAACTGTGCTGGAAAGTTATGGGCTCTATGCGCACACTAATTACCCATTCATTAGAGAAAAAAATTCATTTTTTCAGGTAAGTGAAAGGACACATTTGTTTTAATTTCAGTTAAATAATATTAATTCTTAACGAAAAATATAATGCATGGTACTTCAAATAAAAAAATCTCAATTTAAAATAAAAAAAAGTCGACTTTAGCCAAATAGATGAATCCCTAAGAAATAATATAATAGCTGATAGTACAACCAGAATAGATTTCAATTTTGAACAGAAACCAGTTGAATTCTACCAAAAAAGACGAATTTCCAACAATACAGTTGAATCCTCAAACAAAACCGATTCATTCGTGACCAAAAAAGATTACATTTTCACCAATAGAGATGTATTTTTGAAATTTTGTAGTCCAGAGAAAGAACAAATTTCTAGACAACAGTTACATTTTAACCCAAAAATATAAATAATATAAGTATATAAATAATATAAGAAAATTAATATAAACAGTTTCAAGCGTTAATGACAATTTCATCCAGAGTTACCCAATCATCTCTAAGAATCTAAATTAGTAACATATCAGTGATTAAAATCGAAATTCTACTAATTTAAATAGATAAATTAGAGCAGCAAAAGATCAGTAAAATATTACTTTTTGAATTGCTCGAATTATTATTCAATTCGATAGTGGAGAACTACTAATTACTTAACACTGAAACAGTCGACAGGAAATATTGTAAACCATATAAATAGCTTATGCCACCTCCAGAAATAGCACATATTTACAAGTTACATATTCCTTTAGACTGGAAAAATTTGACTTATTCACGCACCCACTTTATTTTGTCTTACTTTATTGAGCCAAAGAAGAGCAATTTTCTCAAGGAAAAAGAAATATTCATATTTAACATTTTCCTTTTCTAATTTCAATAATTGGAAAAAGTTTTTTCGAACCAGAAGACTACCTGAAAATTATCAGAATTCCCTTTCTAGATTTGAGTATTTATCCTAAAATATAAATAAATTATTGTGCTTGAATGAGAGAAAAAACTTCTTTCGTGAAAAACTATTCTCGCTATTTTGAAATAAGTCAAACTTTTTTTTTATAACTGAAATTTTGATTTGGCTACGTCACGACTCGAACTGCGTGGCGAAACTCCATATTTTAATTATTACAAGGAATTTTTTAATACGAACTATATACTAATAAAAAATACTTTTCAACCATTTATGAACATTTTCATCAAGATTCGTTCATTTTTTAATTTTAAAACCGCAAAATATAAAAACATTGAATTTGTCACATTTCAAACTGATACCTGACAAATAGGAGAAAATTGAAATTTATATAGGGAAAGGCATGCAGGATTAGACGGTTTTCGTTTTTCTGAAGAAATATGTTTACAAAGTAGAATAATACAAATTAAACTGAAACAAAATAAATTGAAACGGCGAATTTCAAGATATTATTGCTCATTGATTTATCATGTTATGAAAAAGAAAGAAAAGATAATGCAATGCATCATAATCAGAAACACCATGATCAGTTTTTCTTGCTCTTCGGCATGCCATTTTCACTGTCTACATCTTGGCAATTTCAAGAAAAAATTGAATTAATTGAATAGAACACCTAATATAAAATTTGAATAGCAACTCTGAACATAAGAAAACATAACCATGATTACACATAGTGTCTCAACCTCCATGCCTTAATGTGTCTTAACCTGCAAGCATCGCCGCTATTCTGACATGATGCAATATATAGAATAATAAATATAATAATAAAAAATTATTTTTTAAATGTTTCAAAAACTTCTATATATCTTTTAAAATTATTTGAATATTTCCTACATTTTTTTCAAAAATCCCACAAAATAAAAAAGTCTTTCAATAAAAGATTTGAAACTACTTGAAATAAAAATGATTTATTTTCAAATTTTATTTTCAATAATAAACTAATAAAAATAATAATAAAAAATTATTTTTGAAATGTTTTAAAAACTTCTGAATATCTTTTAAAATTATTTGAATTTTTTCAACATTTTTTTTTCTTAAAAAATCTCACAAAATTAAAAAAGCTTTTTCAAAAAGAGGTTTGAAATTACTTGAAATAAAATTGATTTAACGTCTAATTCAAACAATTTTAAGTTCAAAAAAATGTTCAAGTTCCTGTCTTAGAAATGCTTAAAATGACATAATTTTGAAAATCTAAAAATTTATTGATTCATAAAATATAATTATAATTAAATAATATAATTATAAATATAGTTTATAAAAATTAAAAATTTTACAGGTTGAAACAGCATTTAGCTAAAAAAATTACAATTGAAAAGTGTACATTTCACAGAATACAAAATTTATGAATCAAGAAAAAATTTAAAGTTTAATTTAAAAGTTTAAAAATTTCCAACTTCAAATGAATTTTTAACAAATTGAAGAAGACAGAATTTCTTAACTTCATTGGCCGGGATTTTTTTATTTACTTAAAGGGCCACCGTAAATTAAATTGTTTCTGAAATATCCCTTTTTCTAGTTTGAAATTATCCTTCGCTGATTATTAGTCATTAAATAATGTTTACAGTATACTGACGTCTATTTATTTAATTTCTATTAAATTGTAAGATATTGGGTATTTGTAATAATTACGACCTATTAAAAATACGTGCCAGTTTTTCAAGTTCTGCGTGTAACTAGCTTTTATTCAATTTAAGCAGAACATGTGAATATATCGCACTAAATATGTTCGAGAAAGTTTAGAGCGTGAATGAAAAAATGAAAATGAAAATGAAAATGAAAATGAAAATGTGAATGTTCTGATAGGTACGATTTATTATTAGTGGTTCTGATCCTAGTTGTTATTAACATACTACAATCGACTTCAAGTACTAATGTCGCTATTTGTTGCAAAGTATAAAATTGTGCGAAAAGGTATAGGGATGAATATAATTTGTTATTAATAATTGGTCGTTAATTGGCTAAAAATAAATAAGAGTCTCAAGATTGGTCTTGGAATTAAAAGTAAACCCAATATCATGAAGGGAAAAGGAGAGGAATGAAAAAGTTTGTAAACTTACACATATATTATAACTAATGTGTATGTATAAATACATGACATTTTCTACATTTAGGAAAAATGTAGCATATCGAAGAGAAAGTGACATATGACAGCGCAACGAGATTAGCGTCGCGTTTTGATTAATGTAATATCAAATGTGCCTTATTTTATGTATATATGAATATGATTATCATTATCATCATTACTACGAACTTCTATGATAACGTGCAAGCATTTGTCTTAAATAAATCGATGTTGTTTTATGTTATATCTTGATATTTAAGAAAACCGATCCTCTTTTACGCACCACCCCTGGTGGAAAAAGTGTTTACAAGTTTAGAAACAATTTTTTAAATGTTAATTTAAAAAAAACTGTAATTTTTTATTAAAAAATGTACTTTTTTCTCAAAAATTGTACAAAATTTAACAAAAAAATACAGTTCAATACAAGTAGCGCATTTTTTCTTGTAATTAAAAATAAAGTCTAAGTTTCTACAATTCAAAAATGTCTATAACTTTTTGTTAATATTTTTTTTACTTTGTCATAAAAACACTTTTAATTTTACGTAAATTATTGTAGAAAATTATAAATCTTTACAAAAAAAAATACAAAATCAACGTTTCATAAAAATAAAAAATATCTTAAGATTCCTAGGAAAATTGCGAATGATTATTTATTAGAGAAAATTAATTTTAGGACAATATTTTAAAAGCTTTTCAGAACCCTAAAAAGATCAAATTTTAAAAAAATTTTTAAACATTTTAAATTGAATTTAAGGTCTTGTAGGTTTTGTAATGTTTGAATGGAAGAATGTCTTGATATTTTTGGAAAAACTTGACATTATTTTTATTTTTTAATAATTTTTCATCAATTCAAATGGAAAATTTTTTCAGTTTGAAAGCTTCAGAAGTTAAACAACTGTAATTTTATGTTCAAAAATGTACTTTCTTGTAAAAAAATGGACAAAATTTAACAAACAAAAAATACAATTTGATACAAAGAGCTCATTTTTTCTTGTATTTTCTTACAGAAAAGTAAAAAAAAATTGAAAATAAAGTATAAGTTTCTACAATTCAAAAATGTCTATAACTTTTTGTTAATATTTTTTTTACTCGGTGATAAAAACAATTTTGATTTCACGTAAATTAGTGTAGAAAATTACAAATCTTTACAACGAATAAAATATCACTTTTCAAATATCACCCCCATAAGTCTGTTTCATAGGGTCCCAAAGAAACCCCATAAGTGAAACTATGGGTCTTGCGAGTTTTTGGCGCTAAGTATAATTTGTTTGCGGTTTCTTCAATGCGAATTGTTTTTAATACATGAATATTACTTTATACTGAAAACTAGATATTTTCATGAATTGTTTAAACAATTTATTATTGTTTTTAGCAAATTTCTCATAGAATGGAGCTCGAAAGACGCGGTTTTTTCACAAAATTTCCATTTGTTGTCCAATTTTCAATTAGAGGAAAGTGACAGTTCATCAATGTTGACAATAGTGATTGTTTAAACAATGTATCATAATTAGTAATGATATTAAATTTGAATAATGCTAGAAAGGAGCGGTTTTTTTTAATCTCTGGCTTTTTGTTTAATTTTCATTTGTAGTGAAGTAATAATGAATTCAAGTTGACAAAATAATTGTTTAAACAATTTATTTGAATTATTATCAACATTATATTTGAATAATGCGAGAAAGATGCGTTTTATTTTAATTTCTAGCTTTTTCTCCAATTTTCATTTGAAGTAAAGTGATAATGAATTCAAGTTGACAAAATAATTGTGTAAACAGTTTATCATCATTGTTAATAATATTCTCTTTGCTTAATTGATAGAATGTTGCGGTTTTTTCTGAAATTTTCATATGTTTGTTTATTTTTTATCAGGCGTTACTTAATAATTAATTAGATTCAGCAAAAATAATTATTTAAACAAATTATTATTGTTTATGACTATCTTTATCTATATCGATTGTGCCTGAAAGTTGCCGTTTTTCGGACATTTTTATCTTTCTGTCCTTTTTTCACTTAGTGAGGTAATAATTAATTAAATTTGACAAAAAGTTGTTCAAACAATATTATATTGTTTATAGCTGCCGGAGGGTAAAGGCGACCGCAGCTTTTTATGAAAATCAAAATATCTGAAGATGCGAAAATATGACGGTTCGCTTCTGTTGTATTTTATGTACTTGAAAATTATTTTTAAACATATCCAGCAAGAAGAATAAGTTATTTTCAATAAAAATAGTTCTACCGTACCAATAAAAAAAGCTGCTTTACCTACCGGATTGAGAATTTTATTTTCATTCTTTTTTTTTAATGTTTATTTTTAGAATTTTTCTTTTACAACGTCAATTTTCAAAATTTTAGTGAGCAGTCTATAATAAAATCAGAAAATTGATTGCCTTTATAATAAAATAGATTTATTTAATGCAGAGTAAAATTAAAATTGTTAAATAATAGCGATGTTGTAAGCAAAGTCACCTTTACCCCACCTTACCCTAATTGAATTTTCAACAAAGACATCCAATTTTCAAGTAAAAACAAAAAATTTTCAGACGACAGTTGAATTTTTGTAAAATAAATTTAACAATAGTTACATTTTCAGTTAAAAAAATTACGTTTCAACAAACAAAAAAATCAACGAGCTGAATTCGACGATCTGAGTTAAAATTTTTAATGTTTTAGAAAAAATTATCTTTTAAACAGAATGAGAAGAATTTTCAATCAAGAAATCTGAATTATCAATGTAATAGCTGAATTTTCAGCCAAAAATGGAATCATTAAGTTTTTTGTTTGGAAAAAATAATTTTCAACAAAAAAGAGACTTTTTTAACAAAATAGTCGACTCCTCAACCAAAACGATGAATTTTCTACCCAAATTGACAAAATTTCAACAAAATAGGTGGATTTTCTACCAAATATTTCAATTTTCAAATGAATGGCTTAATTTTTGGTCAATTTATTTTTCTAACGAAATAGTTAAATTTTCAACCAAAAACACTAATTTTCAACAAAAAAACTAATTCTCAAAGAAATAGTTTAATTTACTACCAAATAGTTCGAAACAAATTTTTTTGGACCACCCTAGTGGATAATCATTAATTAAAACTACTAATATATGTAAAATAATTAATTTAATTCAATAATTACTTAAGACACTATACGTATTCGTAAATTAAAATTATTTATTTTTCTTCAATTTGTGTTCTTAATTAATGATTATCCACTGTAGGCTGCATCATCCACTGTAAGGAGGTTTCCCTAATTATCTTTTAAATTAGGACAATTTTTAATTTGAGATTCAATATCACTCTATTTTTTTATAATAATAATTATTGTAATTTAGTCATTATAATAATAATAATTTATATAAAAGTGTAGCAGATTACAAAAATAATCACACTTTTTTTCACCCCTCAATTAAAATCATGAGTGTATGAAAATAAGAAGTATCTCGATGAAAGAGAGTTTATAATATTTGTGATATGATTTTTCACCAAAATAAATTCTTTTTCATAAAATAATGGCAATATTGAACGCTTTTAATTTTTTTAATTCTTTAAAATTGTTTATCCCTTCGGGTTAAAATTTTGTGTTTTAGTACTTTTCAATTGTTTAAGTAGATACGGTTTTTACTTTCTGATATCTTTGGAAATCTTTTCAAAATATTTGAAATATTTTTGAAATATTTGGTAATATTTGTGAAATTATTGATATCACTGAAGTCTTTGTGAAACCTTTAAAATCTTTATGAAATCTTCAGAAAATCATTAAAATCTTTGTGCAATCTTTGATATCTATCTGAATTCTTTGCGAAATATTTGAAATATTTGTGAAATCTCTGAAATCTATGGGAAATCATTAAAATCTTTCTGAAATATTTGCAATTCTTTGCGGATTATTAAAAATATTTTTGAAATATCTGATAATATTTGTAAAATCATTGAAATTTTTGTGTCATCTTTGGGCAATCATTGAAGTCTTTGTGAAATCTTTTAAATCTATCAGAAATCTGGGCTAAATATTTAAAATTTTTGGGAAATCATTGAATTCTTTGTGCACACTTTGAAATCTATCCAAAATCTTTGCTCAATATTTGTGAAATTTTTACAATCTTTGGAAATCTTTAGAAAATCATTCAAATCTTTGTGAAATCTTTTCAATCTATCAGAAATATTTGCGAAATATTTAAAATATTTTTCAAGCATCTGATAACATTTGTAAAATTATTGAAATCTTTGGGAAATCATTGAAGTCGTTGTGAAATCTTTTAAACCTATACGAAATATTTGCTAAATATTTAAAATTTTTGGGAAATCATTGAATTCTTTGTGCACTCTTTGAAATCTATCCGAAATCTTTGCTCAATATTTGTCAAATTTTTTTAATTTTTGTGAAATCTTTGAATATCTTTGCGAAATATTTACAATACTTTAGAAATATTTGGTAATATCTAAGAAATTTGTGAAAACTTTGAAAAATCATTGAAGTCTTTGTGAAATCTTATAAATCTATACGAAATCTGTGTTAAATATTTGAAATCTTTGTGAAATCTTTAGGAAATTATTTAAATCATTGTGCAGTCTTTAAAACCTATCGGAAATCTTTGTGAAATAATTGAAGTCTTTGTGAAATCTTTTAAATCTGTCCGAATTCTTTGTGAAATCTTTGGAAAATCATTAAAATCTTTGTTGAAATCTTCTGAATTTATCGGAAATCTTTGCGAAACCTTCAAAATTTTGTGAAATCTTTGGGAAATTATTAAAATCTTTGTGAACCTGAAATCTTTACGAAATTTTTGAAATCTTTGTGAAATCATTGAAATCTTTGTGAATTCTTTCTGAAATCTTTGGAAATCTTTGCGAACTATTCCAAGTATTTTTGAAATATTTGGTAATATTTGTGAAATTGGTGAAATCTCTCGAAAATCATTGAAATCTTTGTAAAATCTTTGGCTATATGAATTTTATACCTGTATTTATTATTTATTATTTACTATTAATGGTTTATGTATTATTTATGTAATTTTTTTGCATAGTATATAATTATTATACTACGTACAAATTGTGCCATTTAATTTTCAAGATATTTTAGAAGATTTAAAAAGATTTCACAAAGATTTCAAATAATTTCATTATTTCAACGAATACAAAAGATTTTACAAACAAAGATTTAAGAAAGATTTCACAAATGTTTCAAAAGATTTCACAAAGATTTAAAAAATTTAAAGTATTTCCAATATTAAAAAAGGCGTATACACTAGATTTAAAAGTTTTCACAAAAATTTCCTAAAGATTTCAAACATTTCATAAAGATTTCGAATATTTCACAAAGATTTTAAAACTTTCAAATTTTTTTAGGAGATATCAAAATATTTCACAGAAATTTCAAAGATTTCATACAAATTTTTATAAAGATTTCAAAAGAATACGAGGATTTCCACGATTTCAACAAGGGTGCTGTACAGCAGATTTCAAGGATTTCAAAACATTTCAAAGATTTTAAACGATTTCAATTTTTTTTAAAGTGGATTTCATAAGATATCATAAAGATTTTTAATATTCCAATGATTTCAAATGAATGTAAAATGTTTTAGAGAGACTGCAAAAATATTTCAAATATTGCAATGATTTCAAAAGAATACAAAAGAATTCAGAAAGATTTCACAAATATTTCAAAGATTTCATAAAGATTTTCAAAGAATTCCAAAATTTTTACCAGATTTCAAGGATTTCAAAACATTTCAAAGATTTTAAACTATTTAAAATTTTTTTAGAAGATTTCACAAGATTTAACAAAGAGTTCAAATGATTACACAAGATTTCCGAAAGATTTCACGAATCTTTTGAAGAATTCATAAGGATTTCAAAAGATTTCAAGAATCGTACAGTACAGCAGTTTTGAAGATTTCACAACATTTTAATGATTTCAAACGAACAGAAAAGATTTATTGAACGAAGATTAAATAAAGATTTCAAAAATATTTCAAAGATTTCATAAAGATTTCAAAAGGTTCCAAAAATTGCACAAATTTTTCTTAGATTTCAGAGCAAATATTTTTAATGAAATACAATTTTTGTAGAAGATTTTAAAAGATTTCAAATTTGTAGATGACCCAATGTTAGCTGAAAATATTAAAGTTACTTGCTACTTGATATTTCAATAATACGTTGTTTTTTTAGGTCGGATATCACTGATACCCGATTCTATTCGATTTTGATGGTAAAGCAATATTTATCATAGCTACTTATATTTATTTCCTGTATATAGTTTAAAGAGCTTCAGAAGATTTCAAAGAATTTTATAGGATCTATAAGGTTTTAGGGTATTTCTAAGGATTCAAAGAAATTTTTCAAGATTTTTCAACGATTTTATGAGGTATCCGATTATCTCAATGAATTTGAGGAATTTTTATAACTAAAAGCTTGGCTTCGGTTTAGCTTCGGATCTTCTAAACTAAATATAGCCAGCAACATCATAAGTCTGGATGAACATCATTATTTTCATTGTTAATTAAAATTTCTACATTTAAGAGCACATACCTCTATGATTTTTGAATTTCCTTCTGAAAACACATTTTTTTCAACCGAAACTGAAAGAAACATACAGTTTAATGTGTGCTCAACTTTGTCAGAAACATTCATATTTTTTTTATGTTCAAAACTTTGCATGTCGAATAATGTGACAACTTCAAAATACAAAAATGTTCAATAAGGATAGAGAAAATGAAGAGAAATGTTTTGGTCATCACACATTTTTTATAGGTATACTGTTTTGTTATATACTTAATGATATGAAAATATAAAAAAAAACTTTTTAATAACGATGAAAAGGATAACGAATCCTTTTCACGTACCCACATATTTTCGATGAGAAAATGCATAGTTATTGCATAAGATTTTGGAAATGACGTAGTTGTATTATGTATTAAACTTTAACGAAAAGTTTGACGAATTCGAACTCGACAATTTTTTAAATGATCAAACTCACGAATTCAGTACACACTTTTTCTCTCAATTTCATACGTTTTTCATTCATTTATTTTTAAATCTGGTATATCATAGGATGTCAAAATAATACAAATATTACTGAAACTTTATTTTTCAAAGCTAAACTAGTATTATTTTCATTTTATGCCTCATCTTATCGTATGCGAAAACTTTCTGTTTTCAACAAAAAAAATTTTTAACATCAAACTCATGACTTTCTTTCAGATTTTTTTTTCTTTCAAAAACAAGATCAGAAACTTTAATATTTTTCAAGCTTCGCATATCAAATTATCTGAAAATTATTTCTAAATATATTGAAAATGTTTACACCTTTTAAATATCTTGATTATATCTAAGTCTTTCTTCAAATTTTTCAAAAATTCTGCATAAACTTGTAAACCTGCTAGATATCTTAAAAATATTTTCCATTCTTTTTCAAACATTTTGAAAATCTGTTGTAATTTTTTGTAATCCTTTTGAACATGCGCTTGAAATTCATTTAAAAATTAATAAATCATTTTTATTTCTTGTATAAATGTTAAGAGAATTTGCTTTAAGAATCTTCTCATGTAATCAAACATCTACTCCTAAACATAGTTCGAGCCCGTGCTTTTTTTGTAAATCCTCTTAAAATTTTTCTGAGGTTTATTTTAATCCACCCCGTAATCTTTAAAACTACATGTAGCCAGCAACGTCAAAAGTATATATATACATCAGTAATCTTCATGAATAATTAAAATTTCCACACTTAAGAGCACACACCTTGATGATTTCTTAATTTTTTTCTGAAGGCAAACTATTTTCTTTTGAATAGAAACTGAAGGAAATGTACGTGTTTACATAACGTTAGGATAAGAAAATGATATTTCTCAGTAGCATACAGGTTTCTTGTGTACTATACTTTATCGTAAATATGTTTAGGACTCGAACGCAGAAATTAAAAAATAAAGTTTGAAAGCACGACTTTGATAATGTTTGGGAATTTGTAAAAAACAAGTTCATAAATGTTTTTATATTTTTAAAACTTTGAATATCCGATAATGTAATAATGGTAAAATCAAAACTTATAAATAACGATGGAAAAGATTGAGAAATATGTTTTGATACGAGTACATTCCTTATAGGTATGCACTTCTATTGTATACTAAATTTTATAAAAAATATGAGATAATGTGAAAATAATAAGAATATTACATTTGCCTCGCATGTTTTGAAATCTTCTAAATGTTTGAATTATTTCAGAATATCCTTATAACTTCCAAAGCTTCTGAATATCTTTTGATAGATTCCAATTTTTCACAAAACTTTTTTCAAATTCTGAAAAATTACCAATTTTCAACAAATTAAATCATTTTTAACGAAATAACTGAAGTTGAAACAAAACACAATTAGTTATCAACCGAAAATAGACAAGTTGAGTTTATAGTTTCGAAAAATTGATTTTCATTGGAAAAATATAATTTTGAACAAAATAGTTCAATCTTCCACCAAACAGATAGATCTTTAACCAATAAAATTAATTGAAAAAAATAATTCAAGTTTCAACCAGATAGTTGAATTTTCAATCAAGAAGACAAATTTTCAAATTGGTAACATACTTTATGGACGATCCCTAATTTAAAAAAGGAGTTGGACTTTGTAACTGAAAATGATTTATTTCTAGTATTTGTTGAGTATAGTGAGGCGATTGAATTTTGAGATTAGCCTAGATTAGATTATATATAACAATATGTGAACTTTAAAAATAAAATATTCAAAGTTTTGATATCATAGATACAGATGGAATTTTCAGGTAACTTAAATTATAGAAGCACTTACACCCTTGAAATTTTCAAATAATTAACCATGGGGCTAATTTTCTCGATTATGTTTAGAAGCTTTTTTTATTAGCATAAACCATTGTAGATATTATTAAATAAATGGTTATTAAGCTTTAAAGTTATGTGTACCCCAGGAACATCCTTAAAATCAACAACATATGTGTCGAAAATTACTCACGTTTCTAAACTGAACTTCAGCATCATCCGCAGAATTCTTATCCGGATGCAATTGCAATGATAGTCTCCTGAAAGCTTTTTTAATTTCAGACGAATTTGCACCCTGTAAATAAAGGAAATAATTAAATTATCGACGAAAATATTCGGAAATTCGTACAAGGACTGGATCCAAGAGTCACACGTGTTGGCCTCGAGCCAATTTTGGAGCAGTAAAGGCAACTTTAATTCTGACAATTGTATTTAGAATTAACCTGTGATATTCCCATAAGTTCGTAGAAATTCTGACTGACTTCCTCGACGACGTCGAAAACCTCTAATTCGTCGTCGTCCCATGCCGACGAAGTATCGAAAACGTTGAAAAATATCAGCACACAAAAAGTCGTAAATAATATCCTCATCTTCAGCACTCGCGCACATTCATACCAAGAAAAATTTTCAGATAAATATTTTCTCGATTACGAGAACGACTTTCAATTGTGTGAAAGCATTTTTTGTTGGAGAAGGAGCAGTTTCTCGCGTTTTTTGGCTGCCACGTTTAGAGGTTATGACCAGAAAGCACTTCCTGCACTTCCAGCACTTTACAGCACAGGTGCCACATCGCCATTTTCATGATTTGTTTACATCATGACAGGGTTGGTCAGTTATGCGCACCTTGGCAGTTTTGGACCAAAGATATTATAATTCTAGATGTGGCACCTCACTAGCGAACCTATAGTAACTACTAAGAACTAAAAAATGCTATTGGTTAAAAAGAAACAAAGCTATCTCTATCTCTTTTTAACCAATGTCATTTTTTTTAGTTCTTGGAACTTATTATAGTTTCGCTAGTGAGGAGCCGCATTTTGGCTCAGGGTTGGGACACCGATGCTTCATTACGATCGGATCTCTCCTTCTACCATATTAGACATAGACAAGGAGCGATCGAATTCGAAACGATCTGGGGTGGCACTCCGATGCCTCAAGTCCAGGGTTGCAAGGTTACGCGTAACTCGAACTTTTATACGTATTTTACGTATTATGCGTGAAAAATGTAAGAAACGTCAAAAATGGCGGAATTGAAAGGTGGGTGGCGGTGTCGGGTGACAGAAAGGAGCATAATAAAACCTTACTCATTCCGGAATGCATTAATTACGAGATTGAATAAATTATTTGTTATAAAATTTAAAAAATGAGTAAATCAAAAGATTGCACCTGGGGCAAAAAGCAAAATTTTTGCCATTTTCCCTCTTTGAAATGAAATTTAACTCCTCCAAAAAGGAATTTCTGGGTCTGCCACCTCTAAAAATTTTTAAATAAATTAAGAAGCTATCAAGCAAGTCAGTCAGTGGCTTCGGTGTATTAAAGAATGAGATTATGTTTATTTTCCATATAAGCACAGTCGCCATCTTAAAAACGTAAATTACATGTAAAAAACTATGGACGTAAATTACGTTGGTAATTTTCATGTAGAAAACTACGTCAATAACCTAAGGTATATTACGTACGCAACTCTGTAGTCAAATATATTTATAAACCCAGATGCAGCAAAATACGATTGCAGCAAAGCTATTATAAACGTAGATGCAGCACCTCACTAGCGAACCTATAATAAGTTCCAATAACTAAAAAACTGCTATCAGTTAAAAAGAGATAGATATATCTCTGTCTCTTTTTAACCAATAGAATTTTATTAGTTCTTGGAACTTATTATAGGTTCGTTAGTGAGGTGCCGCATCTACGGTTATAATAGCTTTGCTGTAATCGTAGTGTTGGTCTTTACCAGAAATTACCGGTAAATAACTTGCGGGAACAATTTTACGGTTTGAAGTGGTCCTTAACCTTTACAAGCGAGCTTGGTTTTGCTTAAAGAACTTACGTTTATAATATTTTTTGTAAAAATATTATTTTTCAACAATTGTTTATTTCTCATTAACTTTACACCAAATACATATATATTTCTTATGTGAAAAATTCTGCTAAGAAATGTGTAATGATGTAGCTCCTAAACTGTATATCAGCGTTAACAGTAGCTGCTTAGAAAAGTGGCCCGAATAGCACGGAACGTTCCAGGGACATTCAACTGCTGAAAATTAAAAATTGAATTTTCAACTGTTAAAAATCCAACTCGTGAAAATACAACTTTTGAAAATTCAAAAGTTGGAAATTAGAAAAAATTCGAAAATTCAACTGTTTAAAATTGAAAAACAGTTGAAAATTCTACTTTTGAAAATTGAAGAAAATTGAAAAATGAATTTTCAACTGTTGAAAATTGAAGAAAATTGGAAAATATTTCAAATTCAACTGGTGAAAATTTAATTCTTTTATATTTTCAATGATTTCCTTAAATTTTTTCAATTTTCATAATTTAATAATGCTACTGTTGAAAATTGAACAACAGTTAAAAGTTGTACTGCTGAAAATTGAAGAAAATTAAAAAAAATGAATGTTCAACTGCTGAAAATTAAAAATTGAATTTTCAACTGTTAAAAATCCAACTCGTGAAAATACAACTTTTGAAAATTCAACTGTTGAAAATTGAAAAAAGATTTGAAAATTCAACTGTTTAAAATGGAAGGAAAGTGATGTTTGAATTTTTAACTGCTGAAAATGTAGATTCAAATTTTCAAGAGCAAAAAATTGAAAATTCAATTGCGAAACCTTCAACTGTTAATAATTCAAATGTTAAAAATTGAAGAATATTTAAAATTCAACTAATGAAAATTACATTTTTTTGTCATTTTCAACCATTTTCTTCAACTTTCTTTAATTTTTAACAGTTGAAAATTGAATAATTTAATAAATAAACATTTCAATCCATGAAAAAAATCTTTATAAAGAATGAAAATAATGTTTTGGCAAATTAATCGTCATCTAATGGACCCCCTTTTTAGAGTAAAAGGTAAAATAATCGATTTTAAATTCAAAAGTAGAAATACCTTTTTTCACAAATTTTAATTACTAATAATTCTTAAAACAATTCAAATAAATATTCAAATAAGCGCGCAATTAACAGTTAATGAGGTTGCCGCTGAAACGCGTGCGCATTGTGCTATGAGCGCAAGTGGCGCCAATTTTAAAACAATATAAAGTCGATCAAGCGTTTGTAACATTAAACAAATAAAAGCATTGTTTTACATGATGCTTTATCGATTACACCCAAGGAAAATAAGCTTACAATAATTTTTATCACGATTTATAAAATCATAAAATTAAATAAAGTTTGCATTTATTCCTCTGATTTATTTGATTCAAAAACTACCGCCACTCTTCATAACCTAAAAAAAATGTCAAAGATGGCAAAACGTCAAAATTTCAGTAGCTCGTCGCAAATCGTGCATTTTAGAGATTTTAGGCGTGAAGACCAGTGAATTGAAGATTCGAATAAAAGATAATTTAATAAAGAAAAATCAGATTCTTAAAAGTTTCTATTCTCAGTCGACTTTTTTGCAGTTAAAAATGCATATTTGCATATAGTTTATGAGAGGCTTTGTTTCATTTGTTTACTTGAAAAATTGAAAACAATTGAATTAGTTTAGTGATCGTGTTTGTTTTGGTGTGATCGGTGTGATAAGTCACGAAGATAAATAGATAAAAATGAAATTAAACCTTGGAGATAATCCTGTGATTGAGGCAAATGAACTTTGGTCCTAACATTTTAGGTATTAAATTATGCTTCGTCGAAACAGGTATGACTTTAAAAATACTTTAAATACTATTTTAAGTTTCGTTATATAACAGTGTATAATGAATTATTATTATTTATACCTCAGTGTGAAAAAACCGGTCCAAATTTGTACAAATTTCAGGGCTAGATTTTTCAGAAATTCACACATTTTATAAAAATAAGTAAGCGAAGAGAACTGGGTGCATTTTTTTGAAAAATGTTCCTGTTTGGAATAACATGTGAATTAAACAAATGTAATTTCCGTCTAGGATTCGTACTTAAATTACGTAACGAAAATTTAAATTTAATATATGAAAAATTGCTTTTTTTATACAAGTTGTTATTAAAAGTTTATAGTTCAGTTGTAAAATAAAGTAGTGAGTCATTCAGTTTGAAAAAATGTAATATTTTAATTCCTGGTCACTTTTTTTTGTTTATTTCTGAATTTTACAAATATAACATTATTTTGTACTAAAAAAAATCAAAAAACGTGTTTTAATAACATTCTCTATTTTTTTTACTAAATAGTAGAATTTTTAATCAAGAAAGACAAAATTTCAACGAAATATTTAAATTTCCGACTAAATATTTGAAGTTCTAACTAAAAAAGGTCAATTTTCTACTAAAAAAAAAAACGAATTTTCGACAAAATTGTTGAATTTTCAACTAAAAAGATAATTTTTCAACTAATAAAATAAATTTTCAAGCAAAACTGTTTTGTTAAAAATTCGTCTTTTTGGGTTGAAAATTCAAATATTTTCGTAGAAAATTTATAATTTGTTTAAAATTCATATCTTGGTGTTGCAAATTCAACTGGTATCTTTTTCGGATGAAAATTCAACTATTTTTGTGAAAATTTATATTTTGAGTTTAAAAATTGATTTTTGGTTGAAAAATTATTTTTTCAGTTGAAAATTTAACAATAAGCACTATTGAAATCAGAAAGAAAACAATACATATCTCAAATAGAGATTTAAAGAAAAATAGAGATTTTTAAAAAGACAAAGAACTTATTTCCAATACGCTTAACTTCGCAGACATTTTTTTTGCAAATAGGAAAAATACATATTGCATAATTTCCTCTAAAAAAAAAAAACGATTTTGTCCCCGAGAGATTCTGCGATGTTAATTGTAGTACCTGCCTGAAATTATGACGTCAGTTTTATCAAATTAATTAAATAATTTTTTATTTTTGTCACTGGCTAACAAAATACAAATACAATTTCGTAAAATGATAATCTCCACAGATAATCTCCAAAGATAATTTCCAGAACAAAATTTTGAGGCAATAATTACTATAGTAATGTAATGTAACCACAGTTTTTGTTCTAATTGGAAAAGATGAAGATCGTTTATTCTCTGGTCTTATTCTTAGCATTTATTCTTGATTATATTGGTAATAATATAATACACCTATCATTATTTTCAAAATATTTTTAACCTCTCTGCAAATAACAGTTTGTTCAATTCAATCCGCGTTCGATCCCAATTCCTATTTTTTTCTAAACTAATTTTGTGTTTGTCCTCAATGAGAACAAATTTCATCTGCATTTATTTCGTCGCATTCCAGAATGTGTGTCTTATAAAGGACAAGGATACGTCTTTGCATAGACCAACTTTACACTGGCGCATTTCCGGCATGCACAGTTGGGAGTGATCCATATGTGCACGTACACAAATGGTGCCCTCCCAAATTTTCGCGAACACAGATGGTACCCTTTCAACTGTACGCATATACAGGTGGTACGCTTCCAACTATGTATTACGAAATTTTGGCGTGCACAGCTGTTACGCTCCAAACTGTGTGCGTGCACAGATGGTGCACTTCCAGCTGTGCGGGTACACAGATGGTACACTTCCAACTGCGCATGATGAAATTTTGACGTGCACAGATGGTACACTCAAAACTGTGCGCGTTGAAATGTAGACTCTAGGAGTTCGAAACATTACCTGAATTACTAAACTGGTGTGCACCAGCGATTTGATAATAAACTCGCAATGAATCAGAGAATGATATGCTTTAAAACCACACAGTCAAAGGGTGTTAGGATTTTTTTTGCGTCCTTTGGTTAGGGAGATCGACAAATTTCGCGAATCATCAAAGTTTTTTTGAACAGCTCAAAACACATCGGATAACAAACGGAGAAACGCGGATTAACTGGTTTTCGATTTAATTGCTGTTTCTATCTTCCAAAATTCCGCCGCATGTGTGTATAAAAGCGCATTACTTTTTGTACTATTTAATTGCCAATAAAACAATATTTCCATGAGAGCTTCATGATATCCCAATACAGAAGTATGTTTTTTAAAAGAAAAATTAATCCTCTATTTTTTCTTGCAGAATTAAGTTCACAGTCCGACTCTAACCCTAATCGCCGGCTTTATTATCCCCGCCCGCATCGTCTTCTGCCTTCTTCTCTTCCACGCATACATCATTCTCTTGCCGAGCCCATGCCTCCTCTACGTGTTAGGTCCAGGTCGCCTCCTGCCGAGCCCGAGCCTCCTCTACGTGTGAGGTCTAGATCGCCTCCTGCCGAGCAAGAGCCTCCTCTACGTGCCAGATCCAGGTCTCCGGCCAGGTCTGCTTTTGCCATGACTCTTGATTATCAGGTGCTTGGGTATGGACTCGGACAACTTGGACTTATTCGGCTTATTCCCAACAGCAATCCGAGCCGGCGATTCGAATTTCGAAGATACACTTTTCAACCCGAATCGTCACTTGAACTGAGATTAGGACCTAATGTCTATGGGCCCATACCAGTCCGCGAACAAATTGTATTAACAACATCTGATGGTGACGTTTTTGCAATATTGACGCCTGATGGTATTCTTAGTGGAATTTACAATTCCAGAGGAAAATACCGAGCAAAAATAAATGTAGGAAGCGGCGAGGGTTCAGAGTTGACTCGAGAAGAAATTATGGAAGTTCCAGTAGGCCTCCGCCGCACAATTAGTAAAAATTTTCACGTAGTAGTTGTAAACGACGATTCTCTACAGCTAAACTGCTAAATGAATAATTCAATCGAGCGTTTGAGAACTCGTGAAGTCAGGTGTACACTTGTAATGAAGTCTCTTGAAATATCTGAAGTCACTTGAATTCACTTGAAGTCACTTGAATTCATTTGAAGTCATTTGAATTCTCATGAAATCTCCTGAAATATCTGAAGTCATTTGAATTCACATGCAGTCACGTGAAGTTACTTGAGATCACCTGAGTTCATTTGAAGTCACTTGAAATCTTCTGAAATCTTCTGAAGACATTGAAATGTCCTAAAGTATCTTGAAGCCAGAAGTTGGTGTACATCCAATTGGTCTAGTTGTCAAACCCTCGAATTCAATAGACCTTTTAATACCTCAGTGACGCAGACATATTCAATTGGGGTTTTTAATGTATTATTTTCAATCTCGCAGCTCTGTTGCCCTATATAACAAAGAGAGGAAAGTTAAACGACTAGTCAAAGAAAGTAAAGATAAAATCAGAACAGAAGAAGATAAAAAATTACAAAACGACTTTCAAGGAACCATGATACTATTATTTAAACAGACGAAGGAAAGTAAAAGTACAGAGTTTATCAGCATGAGAAACAGCAAAGGTGAAATGCTGTATGATACAGACGGGATAGTAAACGCTTTAAAATACTCTTTTAGAGAATCATTAGGAGGTGAAGATAATTCTCTAAAAGAGTCTTTTAAAGCGTTTACTATCCCGTCTCTATCATATAGCATTTCACGTTCGCTGTTTCTCATGCTGACAAACTCTGTACTTTTACTTTCCTTCATCTGTTTAAATAATAGTTTAATGCTTCCTTGAAAGTCGTTTTGTAATTCCTTCTCTTCTTCTGTCCTGATTTTATCTTTACTTTCCTTGACTAGTCGTTTAACTTTCCTCGTCTTGTGTCTAATCATTTTCAACTCTGTTTCTCTCCTCATTGCTAAGACCTGTGATGTTTAACGTTCTCTCGTACGCTTCTTTCTTTTCTTGTCGGGCTGCCCTAATTTCATGATGCCACCATGCATCACCAGATTTTCTTCCTACAACCGCCGTGCCGCATACTTCAATCGCAGCTTTAACAATGACATCCCGTAACAAAGTCCACGCGCCCAGGTATGTTAAGCTGACCGAACATTGCTGTAAAACGTACTAAAAACGATTTTACAGAAAATTCACCTCATACAATAGTTTAGGGCTCATTTAGGGCTCTGGGAATATAATAATCAAAATTTAAAAAAAATGTTTAAACAATTTTTGTATAAACAATCCTATAAAAAATGAATTAAACATATTTGCTTTCTTACCCCACGTTAAGGCTTATTTAGGGCTCCCCGAATATGATATTTAAACATTAAAAAAATTGTTTAAACAATTATAGTTTAAGCAAATTCACCAAAAAATTGTCTTTTTTCATTTCCCTTGCACAATTTCAGGCTCATTGAAGGCTCCTGAAATATCGTCGACCGAAAGTCGAGAGATTTTTCCTCTGCCCTTTTTTTATGATATATGGTGTTGTGCCACCTTAATGTGATGAAAAATACGTGAAGAAAATCATAAAACCCATTCTTTTCACTCGCATAATTTAGGGCTCATTAAGGACTAATGTGAGCCAGTAGTTTCAAATTTATGGCAGTAAAACGTGCTGAACATGATTTTTCACAAAATGCACCTTATACAAGAATTTTTCTGTGAAATTCATGCCAAACACGGTATTTTTTTCAACAGTAATTTTTTTTTATTCGTAGGTGAATAGTTTCCAAGTACTTTTAACAATATTTCAATTCTTGAAACAATTATTATTTATTTAAAGAATATTCTTTGCTAGTAAATCGTGAAAAGTTACTATTTTTCGGAGTAAACGATATAGGCAATAAGCATCAAAAATAATATTTTTGTTTTACATATTTTCCAATTGTTTAAACGACTTCTATTTGTATAATTTTTACACAAAATCGTGAAAAGTTTATATTTTCTGGAATGAATGCCACATTTAACGAGTGCTAAGTGTAATCTTTTTTTAAAGATATTTGGAAATTATTAAAACAATTATTTTCCCCGTTAGTCGTGCGAAGTTATTATTGTCTGGAATTTTTGACACAGTCAACGAATGTTAAGAGTGATATTTTTTATGAAAGAGAGTTTACAATCAATTAAATAGTTAATATCACTTGCTCCTTTTCATAGGAAAAATGGAGAAAATTATACTTTTTTTGTATCTCTCACACTATGTCGCTTATTCTGTATTGCCTTATCAATATTATTGTTAATAATAAGGTCAGGTTCTATGTTCTGAAATAATAATATACTGAGTAATAAGCGATCTAGTGTGAGAGATTCGAGAAACCGGGTAAAAAAATTGTGGTTGGGATTGATCTAGGAAATCATCTGAGAAATCATACGGAAGCGATCTCTCAGATAGTATAGTAACACTATGACAAATGATGTTTGAATTACGTGAAAATAGAGATCAAGAATCATGATTTTCAAATGTCTAATAACAGTGTTTGTACTTCTGAAATAAGTAAAATGTTAATGGTAACATATATAGTTTAACTTCATATTATGCGAAGTTTAACATTAAACAGTTTACCTAAGTAACAATTTCATTGAATCTTTTTATGCTATTAATATTATGTTAAGGAATAAAAGGTTCTGGATCTCTTACCAATATATATGATATAAGAAACATAAGTTGTCCATTGTAGGACTGTTGTATATTGTATATCGTCACGAACAATATTCAAAACATACTTGCCTCACGAAATCACTTGAATCGCGAACTTTTTAAATTTTCGGAGAAGCTGTCATTTATGATACATTATTTTTTACCGAAATTTCAAAGCTTTTTATCTAGCATCAGTAACGCTAAATGAAATCAAGCCATGAGAAGTGGAAAAGTTGAAGTACGAATTGCAAACCTTTATCCATCTTTAACCTCGCTGCTACCGTTCAAAGAAGAAGAATGAGACAAGCCTGGATACAAATTTTAAAGCTTTTTCTAGCTTCAGTAATGCTTTTTCGTGTCAAATAATCAGCAGGAGAGACGCTAGAAAAAGGAAAAACAAAGCTTGTATAAATTGCTTAAGAATAAAATAAATATATCCTGCTGAAGATATATTATTCTCAAAATGCACTTCCTGTGTCAATAATTCTAAAAAATACTGACTTTTTATGATTAAAAGGAATAACACAAATTGTTGATTATTAGCAATTGCTTAAACAATTTATAATTGCTTGAAAAATACTTGAGAACTTTTCAATGATCAAGCATAAAAAAGCATGCTGTAAAAATTTGAAAAAGTCTGATCTTAGCACGAATTTTAAGTTAAACTGCTATTTTGCATTTTCAGGGCATTTTCCGAACGAAATGCAAAGTGGTTCAGGCGTAAAATTGAAAACTTATGGGATAGAAATGATTCTCGGAATATTTGTTGAGAATTCAATAAAATTCAATCCACGAAAAGTTAATGAAAAGTAGTTTTGTTCCTCATTTTTAAACAAACTGAGCTTCTCCCATTCAAAAACTTATATTATCTTCGAACTTATGCAATTTTTCCACCAGGAAGCTTACAAAATTGGTGAGGGGTACTGCTCCCCTAGCAAATTTTTTTTTTTCAATCACCCTGATATATATACGTCAGAATGAACGTCCTCTTCTCTGGAAAAATGCAGGATTCTTCTTTTAGTTTGGGCAAAATAACCATCAAAGTCTTGATTCCCATTCATAAATAAATGCAATGTATAAAAAGGAAAACAAAATCAAAGTTTGCCAGTAATTATTTCCAAACGAATTTGGTATGTTTGACTTTTTTAATGTAAACAGAGTCTAAAAGACTTGAGGCTTGTATTAGATTGACTTCCACTGTTAATAATGAAAGAATGACGACAGCACTGTCAGTTTCAACAATATTGGTTAATAAATCAAAAAAAAAAAAAAAATGGCAATTTACGTACTGGTCCAGTGGCAAATAGCTAGATCAGTTATCGTCATTGAGGAGAGTCCAGAGTTCGTAGGCAAAAAAGTTGGAGATTAAGTAACCCTTCCTTTCAACGGAAAAATATTTAAAGCTATCCTGAAAATGAGGAGCTGTAATTAAAATTGATGTTTTAAACTAAACACACGACTATTCAATTTTTCGTTTGAAATTTATCTTTTTCAGTTGAAAACTCAACTATTTTGGTGAAAAATTCATCCCATTGGTTGAAAATGAACTTTTCTGTCAAAAGTTTATACTTTCGGATTGATAATCTGTTATTTTATGGATGAAAATATTTTGTGGATTCACCTTTTCTTGTTGAAATATCAATTCTTGCATAAGTCAGGGAGAATGTATTTTTCTTGGTCAATCTTACTACTGTTTATCTAGAAATGAAAGTGTTTAGTTGAAAATTAACTTCTTTGTTAAAAATTTTTATTTGCAGTACCCCCTTACTATTTTATGAGCTTGCTGGCAAAAAATTGCCTCACATCGAATTTAACATGAGTTTCTAAATGGGAAAAGCTCAGTTTTATGAACAATTGGGAACAAAACTACTTTTTATTATTTTTTCGTGAATTGAATTCCACGGAAGTCACAAAAAATATTCGGAGAATCGTTTCTACCACATAAGTTTCAAATTTGACGAACAACCACTTTGTATTGGGTTCAAAAAATGCCCGGAAAATGTAGGATAGAAGTTTTACTTGAAACTCGTGCTAAGATCAGACTTTTTCAAATTTGTACAGCATGCTTTTTTATGCTTGATCAATGAAAAGTTCTCAAGTATTTTTCAAGCAATTATAAATTGTTCAAACAATTTCTAATGATCAACAATTTGTGTTATTCCTTTTCATCATAAAAAGTCAGTATTATTTGGAATTATTGACACAGGAAGTGAATTTTCAGAATAATATATCTTCATTAAGTTATATTCTTATATTTTTTAGCAATTCGTATGATCTTTGATTTTCCTTCTTCTAGCTTCTCTCTTGTTGATTATTTGACATGAATCAGCGTTCCTGCAGCTAGAAAAAGCTTTGCCATTTTGATCCAGGCTTGTCCCACTTTTCTTTTTATAATGGCACCAGTAGAGTAAATATAGATATAGGTTTCCAATTCCAAGGCAAGCTGTTTCCTTCCTGAATAATTGTGCTGATTTAGTGGTACCAAAGCTAGAAAAACCCAAGAAATTTTGACCCAGGCTTGTCCCATTCTTCTCTTTATAATGGCACCAGCATGGTAAATATAAATATAGGTTTCCAATTTCAAGCCAAGCTGTTTCCATTCTAAATGAATGACATGATCTAAAATGGCCACGTTTTTTCCCAAAAAAAATTTAATTTTTCAATTTTTCAAAAAAAAAAAAAAATGGATAAAAAAAAAAAAACAAAAAAAAAAAAAAAAAAAAAACTAATACCTTCTCATTATGATGAGAATGTAAAAATGAGCCAAAAACATCTTTCCAGCTCAGAATTTATTAATTAAAAAACTCCTTTCTCCATCCTTTACGTACGTTTCAGTACAATTACGTATCTTTTTCAAAAAGTTTTCAAAAACCTAAATACAATAATATTTCAAGTTATCAGTATTAAACAGAAAAAATTAAAGATAAGAAGAATAATTAATATGAATTTGTAACTGAGATAAGATTAATTTCGAAGAGTAAAACAAACATCGAAAAGGAAACATAGAAACCAATGTCGATTTTGAAAGAATTCAAGTCAACATTTGAATAAAAAATTTAAAATACATTAAAAATTGTTATAGAAGTCTCAAAAAAATTAAAGAGACTTCACTCACTTTAAGAACTACATATTAAGATATAGAAAAAGAAAAGTTTATAATGGTTAGGAAGGACAAACAAAAATGGACAATATGGAGATAAAATAACACAGTATACGTAATGAGCGTTTACATAGATGAGTTTTCATTAAAACCACTGATGAGGAAACGCGCGTAACTGAATTTAAATTTAAATGTGAGAAAAAATTGTTTCAACTAAAAAATAAAAATGTTACATTATTTTTAAATACTTTGATAAATTTGATTAATGTTTAGAATTTCATGATGTAAGTTAACAGAAATATTGCGAAATTTGTTTATAAAAATGGACTCAATAATACGACGTTGATAATTATGTTTTTCGGTAGATAATATTTTAATATTTTTAAAACAAAAATCAAAATAATGACTAAATTTCCATGAATGTTGTGACAAACCTGTGTTAAAATTCCCAACTTTACCATCTCTTTTGTGTTCAGCCATTCTAGTTTTTATTATCCGGCCAGTTTCACCTATATAGACTTTATTGCAGCATTTACATTTAATCAGATAAATAACGCCAGATAAATTTTTAATGGAATCACAGTCTTTCTTCTTTAATAAATAATTGTCAAGAGTATTCGTGTATTAAAAATAAATATTAATATTAAATTTTTTAAGTGAAATCCTTAACCGTTCAGATAAACCCTGAATGTAACGCAAAGTAACATTTAATTTGAATTTATTGTGTCACACCATTTATTATTTTTCTTTATTTTACAACTATTATTGTAAATCTCATGAATACGTTTTGTAATAATGTCATTAACAAAATCAAGCGGATGGTTATTATGTATTAAGGTTGTTTTTAAGTCATTTAAATTATTATTGAATCCCTTTTTATAAAGAAACCTCAAAATATTTCTGTTAACTTACATACTGAAATTCTAAACATTAATAAAATTTATCAAAGTATTTAAAAATGATGTCACATTTTTCATTTTTAGTTGAAACAGTTTGTTCTCACATTTAAATTTAAATTCAGTTTCGCGCGTTTCCTCATCAGTGGTTTCAATGAAAACTCATCTATTTCAACGCTCATTACATATGGTTTTTTAATTAATAAATTCTGAGTTGGAAAGATGTTTTGGCTCATTTTATATTTAATTATTATGTGGACCGTAAGACATAAAAAAATTTACAATTTCGAATTCTTAATTTCAAACCAAACAGAAAAAAAGATTGAACTGATCGTGTCTGTATACTCTTAGTAAAATATTCTGGTTGCTCGTTTATAAAATTGACTACAGAAGTAATATTTTCATACCACGCGCATCGAAAGTTCGACCTTCGTTGCCTCTTGAGCGGGTCGAAAGTCGTGTTTTCAACTCTAGACTAGAAATTTGAAGCAGGTGACTGCGAATCACTCAAGAGGCAATGAAGGTCGAACTTTCGATGCGCTTGTCATGAAAAACATCGTACAATGCTCGTGGCAAATAGCGGCGATTTTCCCCCTATTGCTATGTCATATACTATAGAATCCTCACCTCAGTTGAAAAGCAGAAGAATTGACAATTCTCATACATTTAAAATGCATCTAATACTCTAATATTCCAGTTCTATCCTCTTAACTTACTATTTATTCAGTTCTTATATCTATAATAGCAATCTTTATTTTTTTAATTATAAATTTAGGTGAGAAAACCTAATAAATACGACATTTTTCAGACTTCTGTTAGTCTGGAAAATGTCCTATTGATTAGGTTCTATTACCTAAATTTGAAAATTATTCAATTTTCCCAGACGTAAAAAAAGAACATTTTATTCTTCTTATAAATTTAATATGAAGGTTATTAACATTATTTTTGTTTGTCGATGAAATGACGGTTTTTGATCTACTAGCCTTTGTTAATATTTTTATTGAAACACGAGCTTACGCCCAAAGACATTGAGCCTCATCAGGAATACATAGTAGGAAGGACAATTGTTACGAGTAGTTGAACATTTAAAAAATTTGTTAGAGTTTCGGAAAATCTGAACAGGGGAGGAGCACGTTTGGAACGCATCGAGCGTTCATCCAGCATTTCGCTCCCAATCCCTGTAAAAAACTACAAACGAAATAAGCTTGTCTAAAAATAAAGAATTTCAGATCAAAAATCCACGAAAATATTTCCGGGTATGCAAGATTGGACGTCAAGTGCATAAATAATTAAATCGCGTTTTAAAAGTTGGTGATGATTTTTATGAAAATTTTTTTCGCGACCCAAAAGCGAAAGCAATATCGATTACTACTCAATATTGGAGTATATAAAGTGCTTCTGTTTGAACTATAAAACTCTTTAGTGGAATATGTATCCCGCATATGTTACTGCCATCCTTTTTTCGTCCATATTTTTAATTTAAAAAGCCTAAACAAGTCATTTTGAAAAATAGTGCTAATAAAAGACAGGTATGATCCAGAATAAAATGAGAAAAGCGGACTACAGTATTTTTTTTTACAGAATTTATTGTTTGATGGAGACAATATTTTTCATAATTGCAAATTGTTTTCAGTATGTCCGAACTACTATGATTTTTTTGACTAAGATACAACTGCTTGGTTTCCGGCAAGACTTTTTGTTGTGGAATTATTTTCCGTCCGTGTTGTACACACACCGTGCATCAGGCGGACAATTAAAATTCTCCACGGTACGGGCCAAATTATTGGTTCGATTAGCTATCCGATCATCGAAGCATAGGCCACACACAAGACCGAACTGGAACGAATCGTTGTCCGATTTATTCAACGCTTTTCGCCAACGTTGCTGGGATTAAATGAAAATATCATGTCCTGTTCACCGTTTTGCTGATCGTATAATTTCTCATTGAGTACTACTGCTCTCGATGGGGGATTTACCCTCATACACCTGCACTTATTTTCAAAGAATTAACCTTTTTGTCTAAAAGATTTTTAGAGAGTAAATTACGTATAGAATTGTTTTTAAACACTGGTGAACTTTACTTTACTTATGAGAAATTGTAGGCTCCGGAAGCTACGATCATGGTTCCTTACTCTCTAAATCCGAATTAGTTGAAATTTTACTAATGAAATTAGTAACGTTGTGTCTGACTGTTAAATTAGTAATTTTATCACTTTCAACCACAGGAAATGGTAAGATTTGTGTTACTAAATGAATTAGTAAGAGTATTCTACTAATTTGCTTAGTAGTACTAACTTACTAATTCAATGGGTAGCAATGAATTGCCATGTAAAAAATAATTTTTTAATACTTTCCGATGGTTTTTGAGTTTGTTTTCTCAATTTATATTCTTAGATTATATTGTTATAATAATAATAATTGTGTCTGCACAATATAATGTTCAAAATTCAAACATTACAGACATTTTCTATTTTTAAAACAATACGTTAATCTTTGTTCAAACTTTTTAAAACAATACTTCAATCTGTTTTGTGCGATAAAAGAATTATTCAATACTTTAAATCGTTTTTGTATTATTACTCCCTTCTTTTAGGATAATAAATAGAAAATAGTAAACTCATTTCACTTATGAAAATGCTATGACATTCAAATGTGAGACTTTAGTTTGTCCTCCGATACAAGAGATGGCGCTGAAAATAGTGTACGCAAAAATACATTAAACTCTTATGGCAGCTTCCACCAGTGCCATGGCGAGTGGATTCTGACTTCATTTTATTGCATGTTAAATGATTTTGGTCACTGATATTATTATTTTTGTCGTCTGTTGCTGATCAATCTCTCTAGCAAGCACCCCAGGCGAAGAGCTTCACAAAGCATACCTCTTTAGCTTCCTTTATGTCCATGCATTTTCTCATGCAAGCTTTTATTCTTTGAGGATTCTCTCGTTACTGACTTTGTCCATTAAGTGTTTTACCGAACACAATTCGCAGGTATCGCATGCCAACCGCGTTAATTTTACTCGCTACCGTACAGCACAGTGGTGTGGGTGTAAATATAGAATTATATATCGCCATTTTAGCTTTATTTAAGATATTTTTACTTCTCACAATGGATCCTACCCTGCCGATAACCTTCATACCCTCCTTTATACACCTTTCTGTCCCTCTCCATCTATCTTTCCGTAATTAGTAAATAGACTACTAAGGTATACGTACTTATCAACTTGTTCTCTCCTCTCTTCGTGTAGGGCAATGTTGCATACTGTTTTCTCACCCTTTCCATCAAACACCATAATTTTTGTTTTATTCAAGTTAATCTTAAGGTCCCTGTTCTTCATGCTAGTATTCACTCTGCTCTACATTTTTTGCAAGTCTTCGATTAATTCTGCCATAACAACATTATCATCTGCAAACGCTAACCCACGCACCTTCACTGTCCCGAGATCCACACCTTCTTCGTCGGGGCGCACACGAACTCCGCTCGCGGTCAAAAGTAGATAGTTTCGGTGAGCACGAATTCCGCTCAAGAGGTTTACAAGTGCCCCTCCCATTAGAATTATATACATTTCAAATTAAACATCGCCAAACACTCCTTTGAAGTGGGCACACGGTTGCGCTTATGGTCGAATGTGAGCAATCGCGGCACCCATCTGGTGGCTAGCTTTTTTATGTCCAAATATTCATGTAAAATGTGATGTGCCCGCTCAGTTGAGATGCCTAAAGCCTCAGTCAACTCACGCACTTTCATTCTCCTATCGTCCAATATCATACCATGGATTTCATCGACGATTTCTGGCGTGATTACCTCTTTTGGGCGACCTGAACGTTCGGCGTCACTTGTGCTGGCACGACCACAACGGAACTCAATAAACCACTTCTGAACCATTCAAATTGATGGTGCAGCCTTCCCATAGTATTTAACAAGCCTTTTCTTGGTTTCACTGATGGTTTTTTGTGCAAAAAACAATGCTTAATCAGCACACGAAATTCACTTTTTTCCATTTTCGTTAACATTTACGAGGTTCTCTACTTTCAATGGCGATCAAACACAAAATAAATGACCCAGCTTGCTAAAAATTTAACAGTAGTCTATTCATAGAGGGCGCTCACTGGATCAGTGGTGCATTTAAAGTTACTACGCAAAAAAACTTAAAAAGTCACGGAATTATCAAGCAGCCCTCGTATTTTTAAAATTTGTTCAAAAATCGTCAATAAACCACAATATTACGTAAAATTCCAATTGGTCACTTATGGGGTTTTCTTCGGGGGCCCATAAGAGTAGCTCAAAATTATTCAACCTCAAAATTTATGATTGATTCTCATTTTCTGACGAATTCTAAACAATATACTGAAACACGGAATCATTTGTAAGATATTATCCCGTTTAAATATTAGATTTACAAAAAGCTGAAAGGTTTCAAAATATTGGAATATTTTCGGGTATTTGAAAACATCCCAAGGGATTTTCAATAGATTTCAATGATTTGAAGGTATTTTAAAAGAGTTAAGTGATTTTAGGGTATTTTTTAAAAATCTAAAGAATTTTATAGAGCCTTAAAATAGCTTCGGGGGATTTCGAAAGATTTCAAAATGTCTGAAATATTTTCAGGTACTTTGAAAGATCCTAAAGAATTCTTGATATATTTGAATGATTCGAAGGTATTTCAAATATTTAAGTGTATTTTTTGAAATTTCAGGGAATTTTACGGTACTTTAAAATAACTTCAAACGAGTTTGAAAGTTTTAAAAATGTTTGCAATTTTGTTGGGTATTTTAAAAGATCCCAAGGAATTCTAAGGAATTTTTGAAAGCTTTAAAAATTCTCGTAAAATTTCGAAAGATCTCAAAATATTCTAAATATTCTTGAGTATTTTAAAAAATCGAAGGAATTTAATGAGCTTCAAAAAGTTTTCAAGGTATTTCAAAGGATTTTAAACATTTTGGGGTATTTTTAAAAATTACAAGGGATTTTCAGAAGCTTTAAAAGGTTTCAAAGGATTTACAAAGATTTTAAAATATTCAAAATATTTCTGGGTATTTTAAGAAATCGAAAGAATTTCATGAGCTTTCAAAAGCTTTCGAGGGATTTCAAAAGATTTTAAAGGATTTTAAACATGTTAGCGTATTAAAGTAAGATGTTTTTTTTCGACCAGGGTAAATTATTTAATTAATTTTTTATGTTAAGTATTGCGATCTACTGGTGAAATAATTTTTCTGGTGAAACGAGAACAAATCTGCGACAGCCCGGATTCGAAACGGGAACGCCGCTATCTATGAGTTTCGCCAGAAAAATTATTGGACTAGTAGAGCGCAATATATAACATCAAAAATGAATTACTTAAGGGGTAACACCACTCTAGGATTTTCAAAAAATCGCTTATTTTTTTCTTGGCTTAAAATGTACTTTAGGGGCTTAAAAACAAAGTGCACTTAGTCCCATTGCAAAAAAAAAGGTTAACAGGTCAAAATCTTGATTTCACCGAAGCGCCTCGAAGCGTGCATTGAGCGCTCCAGCGGCGCACTTGGATCCAACGCTTTTATATTTCTTTTACCTGTCGTGCTGTTAAGTGGGACGGTTATTAGGGTTTCTCTGGTGTCAAATAGGGTGCACTGATTTCTATTACAAATAGTATAGGTGTGTCTGTGAATCAACGAACGCTACAAAGGTTCATGGATTTTTCTGTTAGTAAAACTTTGAACCCGCTTTTCTCGAAATCACTTTGTTCAAACTGACGAAAAACATTGCTTGAAGACCGTTGCACATACCAGTTTGGATTTATCACAGAAGCTTTACAATTACATTCTTTATGGAACTACGTAGGGGTTTTTTGATTTATTATCAACTTTTTTTATAAACAATTTCGTGCTTATTTTTTGTCCGAAAATCGAAACTTTTTTCCAAAGTGCACTATTTCTACAAAAAATGGGGGGGGGGGAGATCCTACATACACTGTTAGAAATTTCCTTAAATTTCAGTCAGTTTTCAATGACTTATGTCACTGAAATTTCAAAAATTTGGCTTTGAAAATTAATTTGAGACCATATAGCGCAATTGGCTAAGGCATCGGCTAGGTACATACGGGTTAGGTAGTTTAGGTAGGGTTCGAATCCCCAGCGAGTGAGATTTTTCAACGGGTTTAAGCATGCGATTATATGTGTAGGGGACCGCGCGTGAAATTGGATTATTTAAAATATAAACTAAGTGCAAAAATAATACAAAAAACATTTTTTTATCACATATCGTTGTAACGCTGATACATAATTGTTATAATAAATGCAAAAACGTTGTAACATCGTCATGGAATTGTAACGGATCGATTACAGAACAAATTTACATCGTAACACTGTTACATATGTGTAACGGCCCTGATACGGAATATTGTTACTATGTAAACCTGTTCCTAAATTGTTCTAAAAATATTTGTTGACATATGACGCTGTTCCAAAATTGTTTCAGAATAATCACAGAACAAATTTACATCGTAACACTGTTACATATGTATTACGGCACTATTATAGCACATGGTTACTCTGTAACCCTGTTCCTAAATCGTTCTAAAAATATTTTTGTTACATATAACACTGTTTCAGAATTATTATAGATCTCTGACAGAATATGGTTCTGTAACAGCGTTACAGAACTGCTACGTCCGTTTGGGGACGACATTACTTAGACCATGGTCTAAGTATGTTCTAATCCTGTTACAGAACATGTTATTTTGTGTTCCAGAACTGTTACATCACAGTTATATAACAGTGTCCGCTGGGCTCGTACCTGAGCGAGACTGCTATATATAAGCGCGCGGAACACCTTTCCATTTTCCACTTTTTCGCTACTTTCTCCATAAAATTGCTTCTCAACAAAGGTTCTATACATTATACTACAATATAAGGTATTTCAGTACTCATTTTTGAACATAAGCCGGACATAAACAATGTTTCTTTACAGAAAATTTCCTAATTAACATAAGCCTCAAAATATCTCAAATAAACAATTTCCGGAACTTTTAAATAGGTAAATATTTCATTATTTTACATGTTTAGTACGTAAACAAAAAATGAAGCAAATCCGAACATTTTCGGTCCGATCCAAGATAAATATCTAGCGTGCCTCCACTACTGATATTGAATTCGAGATTCCTTTTGGACTTGAAAACTTGAACTTTGTGTGGATTTTGCACTAACCTTGGATAAAAACTTTGCTACTTGGAACCTTGAATCTCTTGAATTTACATTACTTTCGAGAAATTTAAATTTTCTACATTAATTTGAAAAACCGTCTTGATCAATAAAAACACCATCTCAGAATTTGAAAAAATTGTCTTGAAATATTTTTTTGTTCAACCTGACTTTCTGCATTAGATCTGATATTAAATTCGAGATTGCTTTTGGACTTGAAAACTTGAACTTTGTGTGGATTTTGCACTGAACTTGGATGAAAACTTTGCTACTTGGAACCTTGAATCTCTTGAATTTATATTACTTTTGAGAAATTGAAATTGTCTACATTGATTTGAAAAATCGTCTTGATTAATAAAAACACCATCTGAAAATTTGAAAAAATTCTCTCGAAATATTTTTTTTTATCAACCTGACATTCTGCATTAGATCTGATATTGAATTCCAAACTGCTTTTGGACTTGAAAACTTGAAATTTGTGTGGATTTCGTACTGAACTTGGATAAAAACTTTGATACCTGGAATCTTGAAAACTGGTATATTGAATGCTCAAATTGTGAATTTATCATTGTTGCACTTAAAAAATTAAATTTTTCTCCATTTACGTCGACCTTTTTTTTCAAATATTTATTCGTTCCCAGCGAACACTGCACTTAAAGTACTTCTGAAATGGGGCGTAGAAAAATTATTCGTTCAGAAGAAGAAGAAAAAGAATACCAAATGGAAAAGAAAAGAAAAAAAGCTGAGTATAATCGAAAATATCAAGAACGAAAAACAAAATGAAAATATTTCCGGAATGAGTAACAGGACTAGTAACGATACGGACTTTTAAGTTCTTGAGAATCTTCCATAAACTTCGAAAGGTTCTAGTGTTAATCTTTCATCGCCATTCTCTTTATCCATTGCTGATCATTCAGAAGTAATTATAAACACGTTAAATTGTATATCTGGTAAAAATGTAAGTTTGAATATGAGTGATTATTTGGAAGCAACTTGGTTGGAAACTTCACTTCTTTGTGCAGAATATCAAGCACTCAAGGCTCGGGAATAACGTGCCAAAGAAAAAGGCTTTTCAGATGTTGTAACTGCCACAGATAATATTAACGTGGCAGGACACTACATTGGACCAATGAAGATTTTTTGTATTCATTGCAATGCACGCCATTTCGCAGCTGAACAAGTTCAGCGTACCGCTAATGTGTTCCGTGTTGTTGCTCACATGGTAAAGTTGTTCTAGATACTTTACATTCATTGCCGAATTTACTACAACAATTGTATTTGGGGCAGCATCCAAAGTCATCTCATTTCAAAGAGCGTATCAGAGGATACAATAAGTTAGCTTAAGTAAATTTCCCGACTACCCCATCCTTTGAATTTAAAGAAGAAAAGCAGGTATATATTTCGGGCGAGATGGCGGGGCACAGCTGATACTCCTGTTGGATCCCATTGATTTTGTTCTTTTCATTTTATATTTTATTTTTTTCAACCGTCATATCTATCTATAATTATTTTCATTTTTTTAATTTCAAAAGAAAATTTTTATCTTGCATAATAGGGTATAATAAGGTTTAATAACTCAATATGAATTAAGAATTAAATTCTCTATTATATTAGTTTGAAAATTTATAATTTAACTTAAATTGAAATTGTTACAAAAATTGGATCGCTATAATTAAATATACGTTTAGCTATTAATTAGTCAAATATGTTCATTAAATAATTGTGAGAGAGACATAAAGGTCTCAAATTGTACATCCTCTAAACGATACAGAAAGAAACTTTAAAAAAGAATAATAAGCATTGCAAAACTAAACATGTTAATGAATTTCATATTGACAAAGAGAATAAAAAATATTTGGTGTAAGGCTTTCCAAAAGAGGTTCAACTTTTTTTTAATTCAATAAGTTTGTATTTGGGACAACTCAAATGTGACAGTTCGAAAATGAAGTTTTAAGAATTCGAAGTGTCTATAATCTACTACATGTACCAAAGATATCCAGCTATTCATACAGAAATTTCGGTGCAAAGAGCCCGTTCGGCCTGAAATTCGTACGAAAAAAATCCAGTTATTCGTACCGAAATTTCTGTACTCATTAAAAATTGTACACGTTAAAAATTGAACTATGTATTCCAAAAAATTAAAAGTTGTAATTAACCTCAACGAAACTGAGAAGTGTGGTCTTTTAGATAAGATATATATAAATAAATAAAATATTAAAAACTAAACATTCACTGATACATGTTCAGTTCATATTGTTCAAAGTCTAACTATTATACTATTTAAGGATGTACACTAGTTATTTCAAATTCAAAAATGAGCATTTTGAAAAATGATTTTTAAACTCGAGGAAAATATTTCCATTGTTAATTGTAACTAACTTTGGAAGATTGCTCCAGGCGATGTTTCAAAAAAATATTTTAGTTCAAAAGTATTTAGTTATCTAGAAGTTTATATGTTTCTGTTTTCTGTCCAGGCAAATGTTGTGCAATTATTATTTAATCCTAATATTGTACGGATTTTTCTATTTTTATTTTGAAAAATGTATTTAAGAAGAATATTATTTATACGATTGACAATTGCGTAATTCCTGAATAAAATGTTGTGAATAAAAACGTACCAAAGAGATTCGTAGATAATCCTTCAAAGAAGAAAATGAAGTGAGAAAAAAATAACCTGAAATATTTTTTCCTAAAGTTCGCCTAATAATAGGAGTATTTTCCTCAAATTTAAAAAGTATTTTTAACAATGCTTATTTTAGAACTTGAAATAACTGGTGTACATCCTTATTTATTGCGTCAAATTGGAAGCCTGAAAAATTGAATAATTCTGGCCCTACTGGCGTTTAGCTCCAAATAATACACTATGATAGAACTATGCCTTCAAAACTAAATTATTTTCAACAAAATGACAAACTTGTTTTGTATTTGTATTGTAATCTTTTCATTTTCAATATCACATATAAATAAATGGTTGCAGTACAGAACTACATAACCAACAAAATCGGAATTTTTCAGGAGAACGAAATAGCATTCTGTAAAATCGAAATCACCATTTAAACATAGAACAAAACTTTAATCCTGAGCTGAAGTATTTCTAATTAAGACCAAAAATATATGATTAAGCAAAATATCCAGTTTAGAGAAACAGAATGTGGAAGTTGACAATCTCAAAGTCAGGTGAACCTAAGAATGGAACAGGCTCAGTTGCGAATAACAATAAAAAGTGCAACTTTCAATTTAAACAGAAAAAAACTTACTTCTGAGATTTTGAGTTGCTAAATTGAGAGAAGATGAGTTTCACTAGAAAAAGTTAACTAATTCCGAGTAAATCATTCTAGAATTTGGACGTTCAAATTTCATGGGTTTTCAAAATCGTCTTTGAATAGCAACTAAAAATCTATTTTTGAATTTTTAAAAATAACTTTAAAAAACTTTTTTTTTAAAACTTGCTTACGAGATATGAGGAAGCTGAATAAAAAAAAAGTATCCATCCAAACAAATTATTCTGTTCCGGGAAAATAAATATTTGGTGTCACGGTATTGCACTGTAACATACGAGTTTTCGCTGAAAGATGCATAAAGAGAAGAAAGATACATGTTTATTTATGAATAAATAATAATATTAAAAAAAATATATCGTTTGTGATTGCATGGCAAAAAGTTGAATTAAAAAAAAAACCTAATGAAAGTGGCTTTTTTTGTAGAAAATGGAGATTTAACCCTCCCTTTACACACAGGGGATTTTAAGGCACAAACGATTTTTCAAACTGGAATGTCTCGTCTTTGGAGAAATATGGAAGTTCGACATGATAATTCGTAATTGCAGCGTCGAGGAACAGTGCAGAATAGCGACTGGATCGGTAAAATCTACTGAACCGCATGTCAGCACCACTTTAGAATTGGCACTGGTAACTAGCAATGATAGTCATATTCAGTTGCCTGTAATTGTAACATTTACTGAACTGCCGTGTTGTCCATATACGTACTTGGAAAATCAGTAGATTTAACTTAGTTTTCAGTAAAATATAAGGTTTTTTTCTGCGTGTAGTATAAATGTAATGTATCTTGTAAAGAGAAAGAGATACGTCAAAACGGACAAAATTTTCAGATTCACCTTCAAAGTGATTAAATATATAAATATTAGTAATTAAATATAAGTAAAAAGAGAAAATGCATAACTAAATATAAATAAATAATATAAATAACCTTGGAAACATAAAAGGGATTAGGTTTTATGGATCCCTAATAAAAGGATTATCTTTCGAAGCCAAGCTCTGACGATTTCTGAACATTTCTCATGAATTCTGTCTTTTCCTGACGATTTCTGTCGAGAAACGTAACAAAACTGGTCAGAAATGGTCAGAAGTCTTGACTTTTTTCCTGACGATTCCTGACTTTTTTTAGTAGGGATAACTTTTGCCATTGAAGAAAAATATTTTTTATGTTGACAATATGAAATCTTCAACGTTATTCCAAATTTGTAGAATCTACTTGATTATGGAAGAGGATTTAAACTTTTTTGTGGGAAGAAATCGGGTAAATTTCTTATGGATTTTTTTGTAAAATCTGCGTAGAATCTGCGTAAAGCCGCATTTCGTTTTGAATGTCGTTACGGTCATTTGACCGCAACCATATTAAATCGTAGACTGTTGTTTTAATATTATAATAGATTATTGTAAATAGTTGAATTCTGTCCGCACAGTTTTGCGTAAATTCCATTCTTTTTCTAACCTGCCAACTACAAATACCAGCTCATACCTCGTTTCTTGATTTTTTCTTAACATTTCTTTGCCATGAATTCTCATCCCTTTTCTTCTTCCTACCTTTTTCCATTATTTTTGGGTTTTATTATATCTGTATTAAAATTTTTAAAAAATCCCCTACAAATTAAACAAGCTTTTGTCACGTGGAAATCTTCCAGTTCCCGTTAGAACTTTGCACCTTTTTGTTGAGAACTATAGCAATCTCCTTTACCGACAAAAGATAGATTCTAACAAAAGCAACTGACGTAAGATAATGCCGGATTTTTTTCCAACTTTTCGCATGCTTTAATGAAACAATATATTTTTAAATTACTTTCAAAAATGACTAAAGCACAGCACATCATATTTCTTTCGGACTTCAAAGTATTAACATGTAAATTTCACTTTATATTTGCAATATAAAATAAATTATCTTTTTTTCTTTTTAATTAGATAGATATTTTATTCTATTTTTCACTCTTAGTATCATTGTAAACAAAATTCAGCGTCATATTGCTTTCTGCAACTAATACTGTTGGCTCATTTATTTTGCAACTTTTCACATGCTCAAATGAAGTTAAATAAGTAAAAATTACATTCAAAAAACGACTAAAGCACCGATAATAAGAGGAGGATTTTATTAAAAGAATAATTTTTTAAATATATTACTTCTTTCGGACTTCAAAGTATTAACATGTAAATTTTACTTTATATTTGAAAGATGAAATAAATCATCTTTTTTTCTTCCTAATCAGATAGATATTGTATTCTATTCTTCACTCTTAGTGCCATTGTAAACAAAATTCAGTTTCATATTGCTTTCTGCAACTAATATTGTTGACTGATTTATTTGTAAACTTTGTGCATACCCAAATGAAGCTAAATATGTAAAAATTACTTTAAAAAATGACTGTAGCACCGCGAATAAAGGGAGGATGTATAAAAGTAAGTACTTATTTTATATATTATTTCCTTCAGAGTAGAAAGTATGTACTTGTAAATTTTACTTAATATTTTAAAGATAAAATAATCTTTTTTTCATTCAAATGTATATAGTTTATACTATTGTAACGATTTTCACAGCTCTCTAGGACACGAAGAGGAGAATAATGCATAAAGTGGGCTTGTTTCACAGATACGAGATGTTGATTAAATAATTATCTTTAATTGCTCGGGTTTCGGCGCCAGGCACCCTTTTGGTGACCCTTTGAAATCTGACGATCTTTTAACATAAATTTTTATTTTCGACGAAAAACACTAACACAATCTGAAATTGGACGGCGATTTGTCAAGCTCAGCTTAGAGGGGCTCAGTTTAGAGGGCAGCACCCTGAGTGGAGGTATACCTTGTACGCAGGCATGAGGCAGTACACGGAAAAATAAGTTGTCGAAACTTAACTTGACTAGTCATCCATTCTAGGATAGGCCACTTTTTTTTAGAATCTCATATAATGTTTATTAAAGAACCGCAGACTTTATCGAAAAAGTGAAAAAAGTCATAGAATTATTGGAATACAATCTAGGAACATCATAATATAATAATATATATAATATTTAATAATAATAATTTAAGAAAATTAAATATATATATATATATATATATATAAACTTTATAAACTATATAAGCTTCTGATTCAACAAATATCTTGTTAAATTCAATATCCATGTAATCAATTTGAAGAAATATTTCTTTAGCATTCATAGTCGGTGGTTAAATACTGCTTTTCTACATGAAGTTTACCTAAAGTCACACTGTGTGTAAAGTCTGTAATGACACACTGTGTGATTTACGCTGTGTTCAAGGTGCAAATTGATATTAATAAACTGAATAGTGTTTCATTCTATTGATTTTTATGTCTTGTTTCATAACGCGTAAGTTACGTGGAAGAAACATTACGTTAGCGAAAATATAAAAAAATAATGATTTTCATGTCATATTGAGACTGCCACTTGACTGAGTTATGTAGCTTGCATCGTACATTTTTTTCAACGTGGGATACGACCTTTTTCGCATGTGACTTACCACCTTATCATGTTAGAAGGAGTTTTAGCTCGGCGGGATCGTGACACTGGACCGAGTTACACCGGCGAGCCTACAGTAGGCCGGCTAACTGTAAGCTAGCTTAAATCAGAGAGCCGAGATTCGCGTCGGCGCAGAAGCCGCAGGGACGCAACGTGTGCGACAGAGAGTCACTGCCGTAAACGCTTTTGCGTCCACGCGAAACTGAGCCACTCTCGTATTCAAGCTAGCTAACTTTAGGCGCGCTTAATTTACGCCCTCTGGTGCAACTGGGCTCACTGATGTGACCGTGGTATGACCAGTCGCGCGAGTAGTCACTTGGTTCTTTCCCACATACTTGACGAAGTTGTCCAAGGATAAGTCGGACGATTATGAGCTGGATGGAGTAAGCTACTTTCCATTTCGCTCTGAAGCAGAATTGAATTTGTTAATGGATCGAACCATATTATTGGCCTCACCGAACCGTTGAGTACTGTTGTGTGTACGAGCCTTAGCTGAGCAGCAAAGTATTCGCTCTCCATGCTTCCCTCTCTACGCTGGTTCTGTCATTGGTGATATTTAGGCCTCTGTTATGGAGTTCTTGGATCTTCATACAGATCGATGCATTAGCCATACTTGAGAACAATTTAAATGGTATTAGTGTGGCACCTAGGGCCCTGCCAATTCTGAAGATGGCATCGACGTTTCTAGCCTCGACAGGAATTCCAAGCTCAGAGAAGATGAAAGTGACCGATGCTTCGAGGTCCTGATTGACCTCTGCTATGTCAGGGAGTTTGCGAAGAAACAAGTTTCTTGAGCATTCCTGAAATCGCAATCCTTTTAGTTTAGAGCCAATTTCTCGTTAGTTACTATCCAGTTTCTGCCATTTTTTCCAGGATGCCATGACTCTCCTCAACAGGAGCCCAAGGAATTTAGGACTGGTGGTATGTGTGAGATGATCCTTTGCCTCACCGCCTTCAAACTATGTTAGATAGGCCTTTGTTTCACTACTACCCTTGAAGTAGCCTTTAAGCGAGCCCTCTGCGTGTAACGCCTAGGCTCGGGGCGTCAGTTCTACTCCGACCGTGTCTTGAAAATAAAGTATTGAATCTCTATTCCGTGTGTCTAGTTCTACGGAGCCCAAACCCCCGGAATTTAGTGATTAACCAATATTGTGGATTAAATAATTGGTTTAGGTGGAAAAACATAAGTGATTGTTAATCAATAGATAAATTCTATCGTGAAATCCCACGCCGTCTCATTTTGGCTAACCTGTCAGGATCCCTCTCAACTTACGAGGTCTGTGCTGGGATCAAAAGAAGCCCTGGAACTTCAAGAAGTCCAGGCTTCCATAAAATAAAAACGATCGTAAAAATAAAATAAAATACTATCGCATAAATTCTCCTTTTGCCCATATATTCGCCATCAAATTTTAATTTGACCCTGAATAGGCACAAGGGCAAACCAGCGATCAGGGTGAACGAAGTAATTCTAAGAGGTCGTACTGAGGTCCAGAGTCCTCGAAAGGGGAGACGTCACCTAGCGAAGCTAGCACCGATTGGAATTGCTGTCCACACTTCGCCACCGCCGGTAACGCCAACACCAACGCCAACGACCACTTAGCTGTACAACACAAAGTAGTGATTGGACATCGAAACAAAAATATCGATATTTCAGATATCGATAGTATCGAAAACACAATATCGATAGTATCGAAAACACAATATCGATAGTATCGAAAACACAATATCGATACTTAAAAAATATCGATATTAAAAAGAAATATCGATAGTGACCGATATATCATAATAAAATATCGCGCATGCGCACAAGATTATCTCCAAATTCAAATTACCAATTTAATTAATTAAATTTATTATTATTATTAATTATTAATTCAACTAAGTAACATATAATAAACTGCTCTAAATATCGAGGAATAAATTGAAAAAATAATGTTAATATCAACACAAAAATTTATTTTGTTGGAAAATAAATTCCTCCGAAGAAAAACGCTTATTCGGTTAAGAAACAGTTTTGGTTCAACTTACTGAAAATGCAACCAAAAAATCGAAAGTACCATTTCCGGTCAAACAGTGTTTGTTTTATTCATAGAAAACTATATTTAAAGAAATGTACGTAAAACAGATACCTTCTCATTAGGATGAGAATGCAACAATTTTATTTTCTGCTTATTTTGTAATGTCATTTTTCACGATTAAAAAAAAAGAATACGCGTCCTATAAAATAATAATTCACAACAAATTTGTAGATCTTTCTTGGATAGATAATTTTCGTCTCACAATCTTTTTTCGTGTCTTGCATAGTTTTAGAGCCAAATGAAAATTTTTTATTATGTTTAATGGGGTCAAAATTAGAATTTTCGATTTTTCAAAAAAATTCAAAAAGTTATGATAATCTTATAGAGAATTCAAAAAGAAACGTTTTCCTTCTCGTGACTTTTTTCATATCGTGCGTTGTTTGTCTTAAAATGTTCATTTTCGTTTGTTTGTTTGGATTTTGAAAATGCTATAACTTTCATAATTTTCTTTGTATCAAAAAAAGTTATAAGGATAAATTGTTCACATTTCTGATTACTGCGAATTACCGTACATAGAATTTCCAAATTGTGAAAAAAATGGTTTTGAAAATGTTGAAAATGCTGCAACTTTTTGAATGTGTATCAAAAATAGCTCGTTAACAAACTTGTCCTTTCCTTTCAGGGCTTAAAAAAATGTGCAAAAGCTAAATCCAATCTGATAATTTTTTCAAAAGTTTTCGTGCCTATAGGCAGACTACAGACTACAACCTACGGACAGACAGACACCTTGGTGAAAATCGTTTTTTTTTTCTAACTCAGAGAGTCTCAAAACGTGGACATTTGATGAAAACTGACTATGTCAAATTTTACATGGAACCAATACCTTCTCATCAGGATGAGAATTAAAAAAAAAATTGTTGGACAAACGACACAAGCTATGACAAAAATTAATAGACAAAAGTTGCTCATCCAAAAAAGAGCTACCAATTTGTAATTATTAATTTTCTTGGAAGATGCGTATTTTTTATTTTAATCGTAAAAAAAACCATTAAAAATAAAAAAATTAAATTTTTTGAAAAACGACAAAAGATACGAAAAAAAATAATGGACAGAAGTTGTGCAGCCAAAAAAGATCGACTATTAAAAAAAAATTCAGATAAAACGAGTAGGTTTTCTTTTATACTTGAAAAATAAGTTTGAAAATGAAACAATACAATTTTTGAAAAAAAGGCACGGGAGACGAAAAAAAATGAGAAGACAAAAGTTGTTGAACAAAAAAATAGCTACAAATTTGTTATAAACACTTGTTATAAAAATATATTGAGAATACAAAAATTAACTTTTTGGAAATAGGACACAAGCTTCGATCAAATTTTATTTAACGAAATTTTTCGTCCAAATTATATCTACAAATGTGCTCAGGACCACTTTACGCTAGGATGCGTATATTTAGTCTGAATCGTAAAAAATAATATTGAAAATAACGAATCGAATTCATGGAAAAACGACATAAGTTGCGATGAAATGTTTAAGAACAAAATTGTTTTTTCTTTCTTATAAGATGCGCACTTTTTTTCATTACCAAAAATAAGACAATCAAAATACGTATGTTCCAACACGAATGCATATTATGAAGTGTAATAATTTAAATTGATTGAAATGATACTCTTTTCAGGGATAGCTGAGAATAAAATTTAATGCGAAATAAAGAAAAAATATTGAAGTAATCATGATAAATGAAATTTGGACTTTTTTGCAATATATATAATAATAATATATACATTTTATATAAAAGTGTTGCATATAATGTAGAAAAGTTCACATTTTGGACAAAATCGAGTACAAAACACGAGATACGTGATGAGAATCTCTTCGTTTAAGCACCAAATGACAGTATTTCAAAAAGTAGACTAAACAATAAATGCCCTAATTTTTTGACAAATAGTTAGAAAAAGCAAAAAAAAAGACCTTTGCGATATTTTCAAGAGGAATGCAATGGTATTGACCATTTTTCGTTCCGACAATTACTTTGTGTTAAAAATTGCAGACATATAAAAAATAACGTTATTTTTTTAAATTGTCTAAACAAAATAACAAAAAAACCGCATCTAGACATTTCAGAGATATATAAATACAGTATCAAAAAATCGACAAAGCCCAAGAATGAAAAAGAATGATAAAAAATTACTGTAATTCTAATTTTGACTAGTGGATCTTGTGCATTTTTTTCTAGTTTATGTCTAAGCCTATATACAATATTTTCAAATTTAAAAAGCTCACACAGGATCAGAAAAATGTTTAATCCGCAAGTTGTAACAATTATTTTATGAAATACCAAAATCAAAACTGAACAAATTTGCTGTATTTCCAATTTCGATTCCTGGGTTTAAGTACCCCAAATAATTCTTTTATTCACAAACCTATTAAATTCCCAGTGGGACCCTGCGGTGGTTGCTAACCTTTAGTTTTTAATTATATATATATATATATATATATAATAGGTCGAGATAATCACCCTTGATGTATTTAATGAACCCCGTCTTAGTCGCCTTCAAGTAATAAAGCCCACAGAATATCAAATTAAAAATAATCACCTGCGTTACACAGGTGTTTGTGATACCCCAGGTGCTTGGAGTGATTATTTTTTATTTTCAATTTGTTTCGCTGCTTTAGTCGAAGGCAGATAAGATGTTTTTTTTTTTCAAATATACTTATGTGTCTTTTGGAGGTTGCTTAATATTACAGTTTGGATAAGGATATGAGCTACAGTTTTGAGTAGTCACTTCAGGTGAATATTTTTTATTGGAAATTTTGTTGGCTGCTACAGTTAAAGGAGCTGGGGTGGGGTTTGATAAATATACTAGGGGTAATTTCTTTGAGTTTTTGGCTTGATTAGGGAGTTTTTTTTTGAGTCGGAATTGGAGTTTTTATAGTTGTCTTGGGTAGGTGTTTTGCGTACTTATTTTTAGTTCAAGTTTTTTGGCTGCTTTGGTTGAATCCACCTGAGATGGAATTCGCTAAATTGACTAGGCGTGGTTTTGTTGAGATATTAAATATTATTGCAGCGCTGATGATATCTACTACAGTCTTTTGAAGGTTTTCTGAAGTGATTATTTTTTTAAATTTGTTTGGCTGCCATCCTGACAATAACATTTAAAAGCCCAACAAATCCCACCCCTAGTATATCTAACAAATCCCATCTCGGCTGCCTTTAACTGAGACTGTAAAACAAACTTCAAATTGAAAATTAGCACCCAAAACACCTACTTAAGACTCCAGTTCATATTACCATCTCTACAGTAATATTCAGAAACGCCCAAAAACAACTCCTCGTACATTCAAAAAACCCCCATCTCAGCTGCTATCAACTGAAATACCCAACGAAATGTCAAATGAAAAATCATGACCTCAAACACCTCAACAAGACTCTATTAGACATCCCCATTCTCGAAATAATATTCAAAAGCCCAAAAAAACACCCCTAGTACATTTGACAAATCCCATCTCAGCTGCATTCAACTAAAACAGCCTAAAAAATTACAAATAAAAATAATCACCCTAAACACCTACTTGAGTATCTATTTCATATGGCCGTCCCTACAGTCATATTCGAAAATCCTCAAAAACAACCCTTAGTACATTTAAAAAACGCGATCTCACCTTCCTTCAACTAAAGCAGCTGAACAAATTAAAAATTAAAAATAATTACCCAACACATCTTTTAATGAATCTCCTTTCTATCCTTGTTCCAACCTAAATATTCATCAATCTCCAAAAACAACCCCTAGTTCATTTAGCAAACCCCTTCTCAGCTGCCTTCGACCAAAGCAGCAAAAAAAAGTCAAATAAAAAAATTAACCCGGGAACCTTTCCAAGGCTCTACTTCATACCGTCATCATTATTTGACTATTCAGTAACCTCAAAAAACAACCCCTAGTACATTTACGGAACTCCACCTCAGCTGCCTTTAACTCAGGCAGACAAACAAATTTCAAATTAAAAGCACGCACTCAATACACCTTTCTTAGGCTCTGCTGAATACCCTCATTTCCACTGTAATATTCAATAACCTCCAAAAACAACCCCTAGTATATTTAACAAACCCTAACTCAGCTGCCATCGTTTACAGCAGTCAAACAAATTTCAAATGAAAAATACTCATCCCAGACACTTTCCCAAGACTCTATTAGATATCCTCATTTCTACAATAATATTATATAGTCCCAAAAAACAAGCCCTAGAACGTGTAAAACACCCCTTCTCATGCTGCCTTCAATTAATGTAGCCAAAAAAAAAATCAAATTAAAAATAGTCAAACCAGACACCGTTTCAAGATTGTAGGAGATATATTTATCAGTTTAATGATACTAAACAGCATAAAAAAAACCACCCCTAGTCCATTTAACAAGCCTCATATCAGCTGACTTCGACTGGAGCAGCCAAAAAAATTTAAAAAAATAATCACTTCAGAAGAACTTCACAGGACTCTAGTAGATATTATCATCGCTACAATAATATTAAATATCTCAACGAAACCACGCCTAGTCAATTTAACGAATTCAATCTCAGGTGGATTCAACCAAAGCCGCCAATGAAACTTCAATTGAAAATAAATACCCATAACACCTACCCAAGAAAACTATGAAAAACTCCAACTCCCTACCCAAGACAAAAACTCTAAAAAACCACCCCTAGTATATTTATCAAACCCCACCTCAGCTCCTGCAACTGTGGCAGCCAACAGGCACCTCCAAGAGCGCCGATGATCAAGACGATTATCTTAACAGAATGAGTTTATACCTCTCTTTCTTTTCATTCTCTTTGGCTATGATGTTTTTGTCAGCTGGTGCTGAAAATTCGATAACGAACATGGTTCGTTTCTCGAAGTCAAGAAGAACATGGAAGATCAGGTTGGATATGGATGTCAGCAAAGTAAGGTGCAAATTGGGTCGACTGACTCAATATAAAAAAGGAAGTAGATTTAGCGAACTGATACACCATGTTACTAAAATCATCCACCCTCGGTACTTTGGGACATCACCACTAGCAGTACTGGATGAAATTATAGACGCCCAACGGCAAAGACTTGATGTTCTTACTGCTAGACTGCGTCGTTACTAGAAAAGTAGTGCAAGAAGGCAACAAAATCGAACTTTTCAGTAACCTAGAATAACGTAACCTAACTCAGGTCAATTTTGTTACGTTTTGGGAGTATAGAAACAAAACAAAACTCACAAAAGTATTTTCTTTCGTTTTCGTCGGGTCCTAGTTTAACAGTCTGCCTGGTCATTTGACCGTTATCGTCAAAAATCTTCGAATGAGGCATGTAGAAAGGGATCAACCAATAGCAGTGCATCATTCATTTAACTTACATTTAATTTAAGATATTATTTGCAAGATTTTATGTAATTTTCGCACCTAAAAGGTAATTTCATATTCTGCAATAGTGGGAAGAAGTTATGCTTTCGTGACAGGTGAGTGAAGAAAACCATACAAAAAATTTAGAATTTTCTAATTTTTAATTTACTATCCTTTTTATATTATTTAGGATATAATTTTATATCAAAGTACTCACATTTTTCATTGATTATGATAAGCAATGAATTCTTCTTCGCGTAAAGGTAGGTCGCATTCTTCACACATGAAAATTGTTCTTTTGGTTACTCCTTTCATTTTGCAGACAAAAAATCATTTCAATACACAACGTCACCTTAAATTGAATGTAAATCGTATCAATTTTTAACAATTCTTTCACTTAAAGGTATTTTGTTCAATATGACGTTTCGTTCTTGAGGTTATGTTCCACATGGTAGAAAGTTTGGGGGAAAACTGACAAAAGCAATTTGAAAACTGCATGGTTCCAACTGGAGAAGGCAGGAGCTAGCGATAACCCTAAAAATGAGCAGACTAACATCACAGCTTTAGATGTTCCAAAGTTTTTGAGAAGAACAAGTAACTGCCTGCGTTGGCACAGTGTTTTCAGAAGATCATCGAACAAAATTTTCCCGCGCATCATTGACTTCCTAACTCGTGCGATGATGCTTTGGGGTACAAGACTGAATTATTTTAATCCTGAACAATTAAGGATAACTAGAATAGTACGCATTACGACGGGTATATTCTAACGAGACTCCTTCAGTGCATTATGGTTTTGTTTGGAGTTGAACCCACTGAGAAAACAATAAATAGCAGGTCTCATGGGTTCCGAATACATGATAACGAGGATGGTCCTCAAGTGACCCTTCTTCTATAAATGGATGACCTGATGCTATACGCTAGTTCAGACCTTAAACTGCAGCAAGTTATTGATAGCACAAAAAAGTTTTCCAATGATATCCATATGGAGTTCGGACTAGATAAATGCAGAACAGTGCATTTAACCAGAGAAGAATTAGTGACCGCAGAGCTAGGAAAAAAAATTCCAGACTGACATCGAGGCAATGGCTAAGGGGCAGTCATGTAAATACCTAGGTATTCTCAAATCGCAAACTGTAAGCTCACATCTGCAATAAGAAACAGGGTTTCAATTTTCCTTGCGTTTTCTTTTCGGGCACATTTTTCTGTACTTGAGAGAAAACAAACCGTTTGAAAACGTTGTTAACTGAAAATTTACTAGCCACATTTGTGGTGGACACCTATAAATGTTCTTAAAAAATTGAAAATACATCAAACAAGAAGTTTTAAACTCTTTCATAGAAATAACCACACTTGTTGAATATTCTAGCACTATCACTTGAGAGTGGATTAGCGCTCTTTGAATCGTGTTATTTTTTCCGTAAAACTTGTTCTCAAGTCAGACTTTCTAGCGACCTTCTCACAATAAATAGGGACACTTTTTGCATTTCATTTTTTGTAGCACACGCAAAAATTCGGATTAAAGTCGTCCTCATTTTGGACAAACTCGAATGAGGTGCAGAAGAAAATATAAATTGTAATAAATTCTAATTTCATTATAACTGAAAAAAATCAAGTTGATATTATAAATATATTATTTTATTATATTCCATGCCAATAGGTTGGAGCTGATTCATGACAAGAGAAAAGAAAAGAAGTGAATTTTTGTTGCGGTAATCTTCAAGTTGATGAAGTTGAATTTGCTCGCATCTAAACAAACCAGGATTTGATAGAGTTAACATGGTAACCATGTCCCATGTGATGGGTAATTTTCAACACGTGAAATTGATTTTCTTGCAAGTGAAGGTTAATCCGAAATCGCTGTAAAGATTACATTTTGATCCTTCTGTGAACCCTTGGTAAGTGACATTATGTCTCACCATAAGCTTAAATTTGAAATACCATGTGTAGTCAGAAATTTGGAACATTAAAGGTCTGGATGTTTTTTTGCTTGAAAATTTATCTTTATTTGTGCGTGCCACAGAGCCGCATTCAGGACGTGACATCTATAAAGGATACTCTCCGATGCAGATACAAACGTCTCATCCGATGGATTTTTTCTTCCGAACTGGCGGCGAGGTACAAAGTATCTGCGAAGAACATGACTGTCGTCCCGGTATTACTCTATTCATTTGGAGTGGTTTCATCGACGAAGGACGAGCTCAGATCCCTCGATATCGGGTCCCGAAAAGTTATGCACATGAAAAAAAGCATGCACCTTAAACCTTCTGTTCCGCGACTTTTCATCTCACGTTCTCAAAGTGGTCGCGGAATAATGCATCCTCAATGTCTTCACAACATGATTATTCTGGGCACAGCACAAATAGTCACAAATGGAAGAGGGACTCTTCTTAAAATGGTCAGGAAACACGAAGGAGTGGTCAAAGGGGCGTTTCTGTACAAAGCAGTGAAGGAGGCTGCTGAAACACTCGGCCTTGACTTCAATATCAGGGGTGAGCGAAATGCATCAAAACTTATCCCTTTAAAGTACTCACTTCTGAAGGATCAGATTGAGGAAGCACAGAAAAAAATTGTCGCGAACAGCTCCTCGACAAGAAGATGCACGGCATCTTTCACAGAAATGTGGGGGATCGGTCGATGTCGTATGAGCTAACGTTTGCTTTCCCTAAATCACCTGGATTGAAGTCGGACACGGAGGGTCATAGTCTGCTTAGGTGGAAATGACACATTCCTGGCATGCGAAAAAAAAACCCTCTATACCTGAATTAAGCCCTGATGATCTGAGGAAAGCAAAAGAATGCTTCTTCGACAAGGACTGTTTTTCTACATTCCTGTGAACATTTCCGTGCATTTTCTTGTTGAGTAGCTCTTGATGGAATGTATGAAATCCTGTTTTCTTCACTTCGCCTTTCAGAAGTAAAGCATCTAGATGAAGTTGTGCACTTTCCTCACTTCTGATGTTAAAATTCAGGCCAAGGGTCTCGGTCACTTGCTTCGCGGCTTAGTAAAGGAACGCGCCCGCCTTGACAGCGTGAAATGTTTAATCGCGGAACTGCCGAATTGATATGCAAGCTTTTATGCATATGCATGATTTTACGTGTGGTGACATCAAAGGCCTTAGGTTCGTTCTTCGTTCATTAAACCACCCCAAACGAGCAGAGTAAAACCGGGACGACAAGCATGTTAGTCGCAGATACCTTGTTCAACGCCGACATATTGGACGACCAAATCTGTCGCAAAAGATGCTTGTATCTACTTCCGAGAGACTCCTTTACTGATGTTACGTCCTGAATGCGGCTTTGAGGCACGCCCAGGTATGTATATGTCTTTCCAGTGTTGAAATATCTAATAAAACTAATATCCACAAGCTCAGGGTTCTTGGGAACGCCAACCATCTTTTCTTTCTTCAAATGAATTTTGGCATCTCACTATGTGTGGCTGCACCTTCAAACTTTCCGACAGACAGATGATAAGTCTATGAGAGGTCGAATCGAAAGGTTTCCGGTAGTCAATTCAGGTCATTGACAGGACGTGTTGATGGGCTGCAGCGTCTTTACAGACACACCTGTCAATTAGCAGGTTCTCTCGACATCCTGCTACACCTTTGTTCGAGCCACGTTGTTCGTACATCTCACGCCACACAGGCTCAATTCGGCGAACAATCATGTTGTTTAGGACTGCTGTAAAGATCTTATACAGTGTGTTCAAATGAGTTATTGGCCTGTAATTCCTGGGTGATACAATCCTGCACCGGAAAAGTTCTTCATGCCTCTAAGTGCTTTTTCCACCTCTTCGGCAGTAATTGTTGGACATTCTTCTTTAGATTTTATAAGTTTGTCGCGAAATTCCTTGAGGCGGATGATATTGTCAGTATCTTCTTTCAACTTCAGTGTTTTTGGGATCGTGTATACCTTTCTACAAAAAGTCTCTACCTCGTTGGGCTTGGGTGGATTTTGACAGAAACAAGGTGTTCGCTAATGAGGCGAGATGGGTCAGCGAGAAACTTTTGATTCTCCCTGATCAATCTCTCCCTCTTCTGTATTCTCCTCCTTGCGTCGGATAACAGCCGTATTTTGTCAACAATGTGCTGCTTCATTGTCAGAAGCTTTGACTTGTTCAGTGTGTGATTCAAGATTCTTGGTTCTTGAGCGAACTTTCGAACTCTTTCGTGGACAGTCTACCAGATGTCACGAAGTCAATCAGACATTGAACACGGGATGCATTCTGTCTTGCTCATCCAATCTTCTTGTTCAGTTTATGCAAGCGTCTTTTGGTCTTTTGATCCATCGTCGGTTTGAGCGTTCGATTTGAATCAGCCGAAGCTCTGGCAGCACCATAAAGAAAGCAATTGATCTTACGATTGAAAAATATACTCGGCCTTTCTGAAAGTTATAAATAACAATGTTTATGGTTGATTATGAACCAATCTGTTTAGATTATTACATTTTCCAATTAGGAAAAGAAACAATCAAAAATTTTAACTGATTAAACTCAGAAATATTCAAAATTATATCTCTTGCGTAAGAATGATTTTATCATCAATTCAATTATTGCACAGAAATCGCATTACAAAACTGCACATTTGAGGCCATTAAACGGTTTCCTATTTCCAATCGTTCGCAAGATATAGTTTTTCTGAATAAACCACCGTAAAACGTAAACTGTTGCATATTTCAGCATTTTGAAAAATGCATTGCATTCAGAAATGTTCAAAGAATATCAGTATTTTTTTCAGATTTTTTCTAACGCCGCCCTTCTTCTGGGAACAGGTCAAAGTGGACCCTTGAAAAAGGAGGCCGAAAATCCCTGTTTTTTGGGACGTTTTGCCCTGTAACTATTGAAAAAAAAATGTTTACGACAAAAGTGAACATGTCGTTGTATTCAGAAGACTTTAAGCTTTCAGATGCTTTTTATTAGACATTTCAGAGATTTTTTTGTGCGAGTTGCGAGCAAAAAAAGTGAGGGGCCTATACCTTTGGACCCGACTTTAGTTTCCCTTTCTTTTGCCCTAGGTCCTATTGACTAGATAATTAAGCACCTAAATGCTATCTGTGGTTCCCATCCCTTTTCTAAAACCCGTTTGATTGTGTGGTATACTTCCCTTTTCTTCCACCTGTCCTTCTAACCTCCTTCTAAGCACTTCGGCATAAATTTTATATCTCACCGACATTAGTGTGATCCTTCTATATTCCTCTACCCTTTTGCCCTCTCCTTTCTTAATCAACGGTACTACTAGCCCTGTCTTTCATTACTCCGGCCACCCTTCTCCTCTCCATACCTTATTGCAAATGTTCCACATCTCTTCTCTCACTCAGTGCGTCATTTTCCAAGCCATCTTCCCCTGTTGCCTTATTTCTTTTCAACCGAGCAATCGCCTCATTCATCTCTTCCCTACTAATCTCGTTTTCGCTGTCCTCGTCTCCCTGTACCGCTTTTCTTCCTTCTCCCTTTACTCTATTTTCCACCCCTTCTAACAGTCCCTTGAAGTGCTTCGTCCACTCTTTCATTCCTATTTCTTCATTTATGTTTAATTTTTCGCTGAACACTTGAATTTTAAACGGAAAATATGAATTTTCAACAACAAAGGTAATTTTCAACTGTATACTTAATTTTTCTACAAAATAGTATAATTTTCGAGCAGATAATATTAATTTTCAACTAAAATTATGAATCTTCAACCAAAAAAGATAGAAATTTTTGAACAAGTAGTTTAACCAAAAAAGGTCAAATCGCAATGAAACAGGTAATAGTTGATATTTCAACCAAAGAAGATTTTTATTTGAAATAAAGAAAAAATTCAATATAACCAAAACAGACGAATTTCTAACAAAAAAAAAATGAATTTTCAATTAAAAGTATCAATTTTCAATCAAAAATAGAATATTCACATTTTTTGTTTAAAAAATTAGTTCTTAATTCAAAAAAAGGAATTTCAATTAAAGATAGTAGTGGTATAGTGCCGGTTCTGGACCGATTAGTGTTCGTGCATGTCCGTGTAAGGAATGTGTGATTGCGTATGGAGAGGGCTGATGTGTCATGTTTTCGCTTACGTCATAAGAAAATACCAAAGAGGTGAGTCATAGTATCATCCTTTGATATGAGCCGTCATATGTCATGCATCTCAACTGTCGTCGCAATGTTACATGCTTTTATGCAAGTTCGAACAAGTTTCGTTTTTCACGTCACGCAAATCGCAAAAGTCGGTGATGTGCGTCTCGCCTCATATTCAAGCTCTCATCATCCCTTTAACCAATGACGCTTATGTGACATTATACTGTACTGGGAATTTTTAACATAAACAAAGGTGTCATATTATATATTACAGAACCGTTTTTATCGTGTATAATTCTAAGAAATTATGGATAATACCTTGAAGAATGTATAAACAATAACAATATCGGAGCTATATAAACCCCGCAGAACCCTTTGTCTTTTTTAGTTGATCATCAGCATGTATGCCGAGCACTAAGAAGCATATAGAGCTGAAGATTCGAAATGAATTATTTTTTAAAAACATTCAAGAATTAAAACAGTTAATAACAGTTTGTTCTAACCTTAATGATGTATCAAAAAAATGTTTAAACTCAAAACTACATGACGTGAATCGTTCTGAAGATTAATAAAAAGTTTTAAAATAAATTTAAAACGTACATTGTGAAGTGAAGAATCTTATTGAAGAATAAAAAAATGAACTTTACTAAACTCAATGAGGCTAGCTGCGTGCGAGATTTTCTTCGCATCAAGAAGTTGAAGGATTTGGAAGTGAATAAAAGCCTACAGATCACAGATATTAGAAAAGCAGCAACTAAATGTGGCATGAAAATTGTCATAGCCATCGAAAATAATTGTACAGCATACCTTCCTGGAAGACTACAGAAACTTTTTGCTGAAGAGCAAGACTTATTTAATCAATTTCAACAATCGTGCAGTTCAAAGCAGTTGTTCATGAAATGCCGATGAAAATTAAAGCCACAGGGTAATTTTGACACTTCCCAAATCTTCTCGGTGATCCAATGTTCCCATTTACCGGGTTCTAAACGAAGACAACACCTAGTGCTTTCATGCCTTTGTCTGGTCACTTTGATTTTATATTCCTTGGTCCGGAATATTCTTAAATGGTTCACATCTTATTTCATCTTGAAAAATTTTAGCACGAAACTCTCGATCGCACATTTTGCTGCATAAAGTTCTCGCACTAAGTTTACCCTCCAAATCTGAAGAAAGATGTTCCCACACTTGATCAGCCTTTCCCTTTATTTTTATTTTCTAAAATTATTTTCAGCAGAACTCGCGAATGAAAAATTGTCCTTTAACTTCTTCTAGAGTTCTTGAAACACTAATTTTCTCACAATAACACATGACACATATGGGACGCAAAGTCCAGGAAATTGCCTCCGCCAATTTCAAGTTTTCCACAAATAATTTTGTGCTGAATTGTGCTCGGCGAACACAATACGATAGTCATATGAAAATAAGAAGTTTATTAAGACACGAAAGATCGAAGAAACTCACTGCACAAGAGATGCGTACAAACTGACGATGGAAAATTACTTTTCAATGACCCTTTCTCCTTAGAATCTAAAATTTCAGTATTTTTGCTGTTTATTTCCATGGAAAAATGTTAAGAGGTCGTACTGGTAAAATAACTCCATAAGAAAAAAAGAGCAGGTACCGGAGAACTTGAATCTTCAGCGCATGATGCGAGTGTCCAGCCTAATGCTAAACAGATGTGTCCCAAGCATGGGTTTCTTATGGTTTTAGGTTTTAAATCTGAACATTTGTCAAAAAAAAAGTCTTATGCAGCACAATAGAGCACAGTTCAACAAAAAATCATTCTTGAGAATATAAAAAATGGCGGTGTCAACTTTCTGGACATTAGGATGCATCGAGAAAAAACGAAACTCGAATGGGTTCGCGAGGGAACCGATATTTTTATAATTTGTAGCTGCCACTACGCGACAAGATGTTACAAATAATTCCGTGTTTCAGTATATTGTTACCCAGTCATTTTTCAACTAATATTCAATTGTTTAAACAATTTTAATTTGTAAACAAATTTTCAGTTAACTCGCGAAATGAACGCATTTTCTAGACTTTATGAGTTATCTAATCAATGATAATAAAAAATACTTTGTTTAAATAATTTTACAATTATTTAAATAATACGTATTTGTTGAAGTATATATTTTACCTAAAAAAAGCAGGAGAAACATTTTATCTCACTTAATTTGCGACTAATTTTAATATTTTTAAGTACCCATTTGTTCATTATGAATACTCTTAGATATTTGAAGAAATTTAAATTGTTTAAACAATTTTTTTGTTTCCATATTTTATTTTTACTATTTTTCGAATGATTGAAATATTTGTATGTTCTGCTTTGCTTTTTAAGAATATTCTTAAATGTTCAAACAAATTAAAATTGTTTAAGCAATTGAATATTAGTTCCAAAATGACTGAGTATTCTTCAATTACCGATCAGTGATTATTTATTTTTTTTTTTAAATTTTAAGCGTCAATAAAGCGCAATAATACGTAAAATTCAAATTTATCACTTACGGGGCTTATGGGTTTAAATATTAGATTTAGAAAAAGCTGACTTTTTCCCATGTTAAATCAATGTGAAACTTCATCGTCTTTGCGCCGACCCTAAATATTAACCGACTTAGCTCAAATTTGGAAGATATTTTTTTTCTGGCATTCGAACAAAAGTGGAGGATGAGAGCAGAGAAATTCGAAAAAAAATCTACCGAGTATAAATAAGAACCACTCTAATTACCACATAAGTTAATACAAAAAATGAATGTAGAAATCTAAAAACATTCGCTTCATGATATTTTGAGAGACCGAAATGAGCCTGAAATTGTGGTAGGGAGCACGAGTTGGTAGAATTAAATTTTGGAGAAATTGTTTAAACAATGTTTGTTCAAACAATTTTTTAAAACTTCAAATTTGTTATTTCGGGAGCCTTAAATGAGCCTTAAATTACGCCTTAGGTAAAATTTAGTTTTGTCCACTGGTTGTGGTATTTTTCATAACGTTAAGCTGGCACAGCACAGTACGTTTTTTAAAAAAACAAGAAAACAAAAAATCTGACGAATTCCGTTTCTTGATATTTGGAGAGCCCTAAATAAGCCTTCAATTATGGTAGGGAGCACGAGTTGGTAGAATCAAATTTTGGAGAAATTGTTTGAACAATGTTTGTTTAAACAATTTTTTAAAACTTTACTTATGTTATTTCGGGAGCCTTAAATGAGCCTTAAATTATGCCTTAGGTAAAATTTAGTTTTATCTACTGGTTTTGGTATTTTTCATAACGTTAAGCTGGCATAACACAGTACGTTTTTTAAAAAAACAAGAAAACAAAAAATCTGACGAATTCCGTTTCTCGATATTTGGAGAGCCCTAAATGAGCCTTATCAAGACCTTAAAAGAGAGCTGCAACGACTGTACCCAAAATATTCGGTACGAGTAATTGTCCTTGTGATAGGTGCTTCTCGAGCTCGGACCGAACCAGTTTCAAATTTCGCGCCATAAGAGATTACCAATCACAGCCAACGAGATGACTGCCATGTTAGTCGTATTTTTTCACGACCAAAGGTATTATAAACATCACGACTCACTTTTAAAACGGCCCTACAGTCTCACAAAATGCTGATATCGAATAAAATATCGTACATCACTCGTAGGGTTAGACAGTTCCTCATTTGAAGCTCAATGTTCGCAAGGACGATTTGAAACATCGGTTGTAAACTTTTAATCCTAGCAGATATCAACTCTTTTGTCTCAACCTATCTGGTAATGGCAGGCCCTGCTGGTAGTAATAGAACCAAGACATAAATTATCCTTCCGTGTCTCAAGGCAAGTTTAACTGGTCTTCTCTTAGCACAGTTACAGCTATAAATGCAAGAGAAGTCTGTATATCTCCAATGTCTAGTTGCTGAGGCGGAACCAGACATTATGGTCTTGAAGATATGTTCAAGACATATTGAAGAGATTCAAGACAACATGAAGAAAAAGTATTTTTACCAATGGCCATTGCTTCTCTTAAAAGTTTTGGGTAAACTGGCCAATTTGATGAAACCACACGGATTAACTTTTGGTCGTAAAATTGGATATTGTCATACTTATTTTGACAATAAGACAATAGCAAGCTCGGATATAGCGTAACTATTTCAAGAATTACGATTCTGAATATTAAATTGTGAACTTACTAAGCTTACTGAAATATAATAATAAATTATTAAATAATTGTACTTACACCAAACGAAAGTTTCTATGATCACTAAGAAAGACTGTGAAGCTTACAAAACATTCTACGTGCTTCTAATTTATCCTATAGAAAATAGGAAAATATGCCATGGTCGGAAGGTAAAAATAAAGAAAAATTCTCATTCACTGTTTTATATATTTAAAAGTTTGTCATAAGGAGAACCGCAGAATTTCGCTGGGAGCAGGTGCTAACCTGAGAAATTGCACCCGCTCCCAGCGTAATCGCGATAAAATTTCAGCTGTAACCACGTCTCACGACCGTGAGACAGGTAGTTACAGTCTGTGACGAACTCAATACGATGATCCGGCAAAAGTCTCGTGCACCCTGAGGATACGGAGCGACCCAAGGAAGATCGCCTTCTGCATTTTCCCCGCAAGTGTCTCAGCATTTTGTTGACACGCAGGGATGCTTTTCAGGCTATTAACCAGTGAAACCTTGGCACCTCCAAAAGCGCCGATGATCAAGACGATTAGCTTAACAGAATATTCCGGGTATAACTGTCGCAACTCTTTTATAAGGTCTTTATACCTCTCGTCCTTTTCTTTCTCCTTGGCTATGACGTTTTTGTAAGCTGGTGTCGAAAATTCGATAACGTACATGGTTCGTTTCTCGAAGTCAAGAAGACCCATGTCAGGCCTCGAATGCGCAAGAGAAACAATTGCAGAGAATATGAAGTTCCAGTATATGCGGCACTTCTCATTTTCGGCAATTGACTCTACTTCCCTAGGAGCGTTTAGCGGAGCGGTATTTGAGCTGATGCCGTAAGAGTGACAGAGATGGTAATAAAGCACTATTGGTGCCGCATTGTGCCTTTGGATGTAGGTCGTTCCGGCATGAGTTGGATAACTAGATAGTATGTGCCCTAGATGCTCGGGGTGTGAATGACACGCTCTGCAGCGATCATCGGGAATGTCTTGGCTCAAAAAGTGGCGATGGTATGCTAGAGTGGAAATGACAACGTCTTGACATGCAAAAATGAAACCCTCCGTGCCCGACTTGAATCCGCGTGATTTAAGGAAAGCAAACGTTAGCTCATACGACATCGACAGATCCTCAGGGGTGATTACTCGAGATGGATAAGATTTGATGGATTTTGCTCACCCCTGATATTGAAGTTAAGGCCGAGTGTTTCACCAGCCTTCTGCGCTGCTTTGTACATAAACGCCACTTTGCTCATTTCTTTGTATTTCCTGACCATTTTAAGAAGAGAGTCTTGTCCATTTGCGACTATATTAGCTTTACCCAGAATAATCCTGTTTTGGAGACATTCAAGATTCAGTATTCCGCGACCACCTTGACGGCGTGAGATGTAAAGTTGGGGAACAGAAGATTTAAGGTGCATGCTTTTGTTTATGTGCATAACATTTTTAGACTCGATATCGAGGGATCTGAGCTCGTCCTTCGTCCATGAAACTACTCCAAATTAATAGAGTACTACCGGGACGGCAAGCATGTTCGTCGCAGATACTTTGTTTCTCGCCGACAGTTCGGAAGACCAAATCCGACGGATGAGACGTTTGTATCTGCATCGGAGAGTGTCCTTTACAGATGTCACGTCCTGAATTCGGCTCTGTGGCACGCCCAGGTATGTATAGGTCTCTCCAGCGCCAAGGTGGATTTCGTCGTGTCCTGTGACCACCCATCTCTCGGTTGTGAGACGTGGCCATGAATGGGATTTACCGCGGTCCTACTTGGAGCCGATGGCATTTTTTAGATGACAGTTGCTCTCAGTGGGACTCTGCGGTGGTTGTTAACCTTTAGTTTTTAATTATATTTGTATACATATTAGGGTGGTTCGCAAAAAACTTGTTTTTATTTTCCGGCGACCGTATCGGTACAGTTTGTCTCGCTGGGTGAGATAATGCACTCCTAATTTTTCAGATTAAAAAAAAATTTTAGAGGTTGCGAGCATCAAATTTACGTAAAAATTGAGAGTTTCTTAGTTTTCGATTTTTTTTAAATATAAATATATGTTTTAGAGAAATATATTACGAATAAAAATTGTACCAAATACGAAGGATGAATCTTTCACTTTGTGTCCGATTGAAAAAGAATTACTTGGCGTCGATAAAAGGCATAAAAAGTACCATTTCTTAGAATAAGATAAATATAACGGCATAATTGTACCCCTAAACATTTGTTGTAAGGATTGCCAAAATTCTGAGATCTTCCCCACACAATAGGGGGAAAATATATAATAGATATCAGACGAAAAATTAAAAACCGGGGCACCAGAAAAATAAAAAAATAAAATCTAATAAGGCTTATAATGTGTTCTCTATCAATGCAATTTTATAAAATAGTAAAACAGTACAACAGGAGAATGAGAGAATAAGAAATTACTCATTTCATATGAAATCATATTTTTAATTTATTCTTATATTCACAACAAATACACAGTACATCATTTATCTATATTTTTTTATATTCGCGACAAACATACTATTCCCAATTTTCGGTATTAGAGCAATATTTTCAAATAAATTCCCATACATGCGTGTATATAAGGGTTTCTGGGGTCACTGATCACGAACCCGAATCCAGATTTTCGAAATTCAAGATGGCGGATACAATATGGCTGCCAAAAGTTACTGAAGCATTCCGATTTCCATCAAACTTCGCACATGGTGGTTTTTGGGGCCGCTGATGACGAATCCGTGATCAGATTTCAAAATTCAAGATGACGGATCCAATATGGCTGCCAAAAGTTACTGAAACATGCCGATTTTCATAAAAATTTGCACATGGAGTTTTGGGGTCGCTGATGACGAATCCGTGATCAAATTTTCGAAATCGCGATTTGTTAGCACCACTGCATACACGGAACAAGCCGAATTAAGTAGTATTGACAGACAAGTGAAAGAAAAAATTGTAATCAAATGCTGATATCACGTAAAAACTAATCGGAATATGAAAATATGAGCAGGCTGATTATGTCCAAAGTTAGCTCAAAGAATAAAACCCAGGCACGAAAAAGTATACCACAGAGAAGCGAGTGTAGCTACTTTCTCACGAGTGGGCTCACGATTGGAAACAAATGAATAGTAAATTCCGAGGAGTGAATCTAGGCAATATATAATCCTGAAGGATACTTATCCGACTGTGACATTCACTGTGTCAAAGGGTCTAAACCGTTATGCGCAACAAAATAAGATTACACTTGAAAATAAGTACCTCCACGTGGTAAGAGTTGGGCAACGGCGATGAATACATCGACGGCGAAAAGACATTTGAACGATGCGAATGAAATTCATTACTATTTTTCATCATTTTTGGTAGTGGTATTAGTTCCGCCATTTTGAATTTCGGTAATCTGATCACTTATTTGTCATCAGCGAGCCCAAAAAAACCCATTTGCGAATTTGTATGAAAATCGGAATGTTTCAGTAACTTTCGGCATATTGGATCCGCCATATTGAATTTTGAAAATATAATTACGTATTTGTCACTAGCGGCCCCAAAAACCCCCATTTGCACATTTTTATAAAAATCGGAATGTTTCACTAACTTTTGTCAGCCATATTGGATTCGTAATCTGGAATTTTGAAAATCTGATGACGGATTCGTCATTAGCTGACCCAAAAATAACCCATGTGCGAATTTTTGTGAAAATCGGAATGTTTTAGTAACTTTTGGCATCCATATTAGATCCGCCATCTTGAATTTCGAAAATCTGATCACGAATTCGCCATCAGCGGCCTGAAACCCCACATGTTCAAATTTGTATGAAAATCGGAAGCTTTCAGTAATTTTTGGCAGCCATATTGGATCCGCCATTTTGAGTTAGGAAAATCTGATTTGGGATTCGTGATCAGCGACACCAGAAACCCCATATACACCGCAGTCCCGCTTTATCCGTTCCCGATAGATCCTAAACAACAGGATTGTTCGGCGAATTGAACCTGTGTGGCGTGAGATGTACGAACAATGTGGCTGGAAAAAAGGTGTAGCAGGCTGTCGAGAGAACCATCAACACGCCCTGTCAATGGCCTGGATTGACTACCGTGAAGCTTTCGATTCAACCTCTCATAGACTTATCATCTGTCTGTTGGAAAGCTTGAAGGTACATCCACACATAGTGAGATTTAAGATTAGCACCTGCTCCCGGCGAAATCCTGCGGTTGTCCTTATGACAAACTTTTAACTATATATATATATATCTATATATATATAAAAAAAAAAAAATAAGGTTAAACAACCACCGCAGGGTCCCATTAAGAGCAACTGCCATCTAAAAATGACACCGGCTCCCAGTAGGACCGCGACAAATCAAAGTCGTGGCCATGTCTCACAACCATGAGATGGGTGGTCACAGGACACGAGGAAATCACAACGATAGGCCGGCAAAACCCTTTGGTATTGTGAGGACACGAAGCGACCCGAGGATGACAGCTGCCGGCATCTATCTCGAGAGCTCTGTGTGTTTCTCGCAACACAGAGTATGCAGTCGTGCCATGTAACCTCTTCGTTCGGAGGCCATAGTAGTATCATAGCACTCCAGCAGTTAGTCCTTGAGCCGATCCGTCCACTCAAAAGTAATGAGATTCTTTTGTTCCATCGCAATGGCTCCGTCTTGATTGGCTCCTACATCTCTAGGATAGTCGGGATTGTCGTCCGGAGCTCTGCACGTTCGATTGTTTTAAACCGCACTTGCTACAAGTATGTTTGGTGTTATCATTACTGTTTCCACGAGCAGCTAGGGAAAAGGGTTCGTCCATTCTTGTAGAGCGCTGCCTGTAAGGATAAGGCTGCATACTCTGAGAGGTCGCCCGGTATCACAGAGTCAACGTTTGAGACACCTCACCAAGGTGCCATTCAGTTTTCGGCACGGCTGTTACGCCTCCACTAAGGGGGTATTTTTTCGGGACCATCCCTGGACAAATGTTCGCGACTGATTAGTAATTATTGTAACCGTATTCAGCAGAAACCCTTAGTACAGGGATCCTCTACCCGCAACCCGAGGACAATGTCATTGTCAATGTTATTTCCATGTCAATGTTCAATTTCAGTGTCGATGCCAATGCTATGAAAATTAATGGAAATTTGAGGTAGATATATTTTATATAAAATGAAATTTCTCATTCCACAATTATCAATCCAAATTCCACAAATGTAGAATACAAATTTTTTTCAAACTGTTATATAATGAAAAAAATTAAAATAAAGCTAGGTTAATAAGTAATAACACCAATATTGGTCCTTCTATTGGCCTTCAGTAGTGAGCCTTCCCTTCTAATTCAGGCTTGACAATATTACATAAGAAAATAAATATCATACACCTGTGAAGCCAGTAAAAAAATCTAAGGAGTTATTATTACGAGTTATAATGTAATCGTATACAAAATTTCACTTAAGAAAGTAAAAATTAACGACACGTTTCTGTTTATTGTTGGGTCATAGTATATATTCAGTAAAAATAGTTAAGTGGATATAACGCGAAAACGAATTTAGGTTAGGTTTGGTGTATTCGCCATGCTGCCATTATCGAATTGGACCTTTAAATTCACTTCTGCAATGTATTAGTCTCTATTCGGCCGAGTTTACTTTATGTAATGAAGGGAAATTATAAGTTTTTAAGGGTAGCAAGGAGTGTAATCATGAAAAATGAAGTGGCCGAAATACATTCACGTGGTTCGGGCGAGCGATATTATTTATTTAACTGAACGAATAGATATTACCCATCTTTGTCTCCAATCCGGCAATACACATGATTTGAGAGACTCAATTCTGCAAGGTGCAGGGCGATGAACGCGCTGGGTTACTGGTAAAACTTCATTACAGAATAAAGTTGAAAAGTTTTTTTTTTCTGTAACTGACAAAAATTAAACCGTTTTTACCAACACTAGAGCAAGAAAGCGCACGCTACATAGCCTCTCCAAACTTTTCCAGTTCTGTTCTATATGTATGTATGTCACTCCAAGATTAAATAAAAGACGAACTGAATTATTCACAAAATAATTACTTCTGATATAATGAAATTGCATTATACTTATTTCAATTATATTGTTAATTATGTTTACCTTCTTTTATGTAAAATAAATTTATTTACCTATAATGATTCAACTTATTTCAATATTTTTCAACTAACATTCGAATAAGTTTCTATCTGTGTTTACAAGTATTGAATTTTTTTTATCTTATCTTATTTTTAATTATTTTATTATAATGTAAGCTAATATTATTATATTAGTGGCAAAGAAGGAATGCTGACAATAAAAGTAGACAGATGTTCAAATTTCATAACATTCGAAGTATTATTCTAAGATCTTAGTCAGTAAGTAATAGGTCATTTCATTCTTTTATTGTTCTTTTTAATATTTACAATATTGAATTTATTTTTACATTCTCATCCAGAGAAGGTGTTAGATTTGTGTAAAATTTGACACCCCCCGGTTTTTGTCAAATGCCCACGTTTTGAGACCCCCTGAACCCAAAAAACAGGTTTTTTCGAATGTGTCTGTCTGTATGTATCTATATATGTCTGTCTGTGAGCACGATAACTTTCGAAAGAATTGACCTATTAGATTGGCCTTTGGTATACGAAGAAAAAGGTGAAGATACCAACACCAGTGTTTAAAGTTACCTATGCCAGTGTCTAAAGTACATCATCTCGAAAGTGCGCATGCGCAGTTTTTCTACCAGTGCCTAAAGTAAGCCATCTTCAAACTGCGCATGCGCGCAAATTGTTTCGGACACAGTATGCTCTAATAAGGTCCTTTAGGCACAATTTAGAAGCATGAAAACGTCAACTTTTGAGGTGGGTGATGCCCTTTCTTTTTCGGGGTAGGTGTGAATTGCTCGGTTCGAAAGTAGTAGTATGTGGATGGGTATATAGGTGTAGGGTAGTTAGGTATATAGGTGTAAGGTGTAGCTATTTCAGACTTAACTAGAATTCTTGTTTTAATTAATTAAAATGTCACGTTTGTTCCGCAACACTACTCCGACCCAGGTTGCTGATCAATCCCTCTAGCGATCACCCCAGGTGAAGAGCCTCACAAAGTTTTCATGTGTGGCTCCCCACTTGGGCCCTTCAGTATCCAAGGTCTTTGTTTGGTGTGTGAATTGTGACAATAAATAGAAGTAAACAATCTAGACGCCGATCACGATCTAGTGGAACGCGTACGCGAAGAGATTCGTGCGAGGATCGCAGGCGAAGAAGAGATCGATCTCGGAGTCGGTCATCGTACAGTTCCAGCTCCAGACGAAATAGTGTGAGGAGCAGAGATAAAGATATCGCAAGACTTGCGGACGTTTTGTCCGGAATCGTCTGTTCGGGTTCAAGGCGACCAAAGAACAACCATTTCCCGAATGAAAAATTCTTACCGGAGTTCGATCCAGGGACGAAAAATCTATCAGCATCTGAATGATTATAGGAAATCAATGATTGTTGTCTGATGTACGATTGGGATGATAAGGTAAAACTTTATTTGTCTGGGTGTAAATTAAGGGGTAACGCCAAACTGTGGTATGACGGACTGACGCATTCCTTTTTGAACTGGGAATTATTTTCTCATGCATTAATAAAACAATTTCCTGGAGAGGAGAGTTTTGGTCGATTGTTTAATGATACAGCCGCTTACGAAAGTAAGCCCAGACAGGATCTTCAAGAGTATTGTTTTACTAAATTGCGTAGAATTAACGAATTAAAGTTAGATATTCATGAAAATGAAGTAGTTGATCTTATTGCATATAATATTTATGACGAGGCCATTCGAACTCCGATATTAACAGCAAAAATAAGCACGATCGCAGAACCTTATAAAATGCTAAGTATTTTCCCAACGCCCGGTAAAAATAAAGAAAATAGAGAGAGAAAAGAAATTAAAGGTCTAAATGGTTCGAAAGATTTTAGAACAAACGGTCGAGAAAACCGCGATGTAAAAAATCTAGTTTGTCACTCGTGCAAGAAGCCGGGTCATTTCAAGCGCGATTGTCCAGGCGTAGTTGATAAAAAGCCCCGTACTCCTAATAATGATAAATATGGTAAATCTTCTGTATTATGTTCATATTATAAAAGAACCGGTCATGTAGAAGAAAAATGTTACAAGAAACGCGATGAGAAAGCAACAGCAAAAAAAAGTTGACTAGAGCTTGCACCTCGGGCGTTAGCGGTCTAGCAGGTTAAACTTTCGAAAATTAAGATACCATATCGCGTATGTATTATAAATAGTATAGAAAAGAATTGTATGATCGATTTAGGAAGTGAGTGTTCGTTAATTCAGGAGCAAATTGCTCGTCAAATGCCTCTTGAAACTGAAAATACCGAAAACGCTCTGGTGGGGTTTAATCATTCAGTAGGTTTGCCAATGGCTCGATCGAAAATAAGGGTTGAAATAGACCGAATGAAATTTGATACGATGATCTACATTTTGCCAAATGAACAACTTTCGAAAGAAATATTACTAGGGTCTGAGATGCTCACGGTGCATGTTGTGAAAGCCATATCTGATGCGTCAGGTATTTGATTTGAAGTCGTAAACACAGAGGGCTAGCTGCCGCCGAGCATAAACGAAATGCGTTGCATGGGTTCATAGAAAACACATTGGCAGTTAAGACCCAATTTCTCCTTGAGGGGCGGAGAGACCGTAACTCGAGAGCACTTGTTTGGGGTTGTTTGTTTTTTAAAATTAATATTTAATTGCAAATTGTTTGCTAAGCGCGTTTTGTAATTGAGACTTTCGAAATATATAGATACTTTTAATTATAATCCGGAATATTTATTAATCCTAAACTTGCATATAGTAAAAAGTGGGAAATTTTGTCTACTTACATTTTTGTTTGATGATTAGTTTTAATAATCAAAATTGAGAAATGAGAAAACACTGTCCGAAAATCAATAAGTAATAAAAAGATTAATCGTCATAACACGGCTAAATGTTACTGAAACTGTTAAAAATTTTTTACATATACAAAGTATAATCTAGGTGTCACGTCCCGTGATATATATATATATAATTAAAAACTAAAGGTAAACAACCACCGCAGGGTCCCACTGGGAGCAACTGTCATCTAAAAAATGACATATGTAGTCTTCGATATAATTTATTTTATAAGAGGGGCCCGGCGTGAGAATCGGTATAATGTTTAATATATAATATATAAAAATGCAATTTTCGCTTTATTCTAAGAGTTGTTTTGGATAAAAGACACGCCTCCCTCACAAAGCATTCACGCAAAAATGATTCAATCGAGAATCACTTACCTTATAGTGGCGAAAAATACGTAGTCTTCGATATAATTTATTTCATAAGAGGGGCCAGCCGTGAGAATCGATATAATGTTTAATATATAATATACAGAAATTCAATTTTCGCTTTATTCTAAGAGTAGTTTTGGATAAAAGACATGCTTTTTTCACAAGGCATTCACGCAAAGATGATTCAATCGAGAACCACTTACATTATAGTGGTGAAAAATATGTAGTCTTCGATATAATTTATTTCATAAGAGGGGCCAGCCGTGAGAATCGGTATAATGTTTAATATATAATATACAAAAATGCAATTTTCGCTTAATTCTAAGAGTAGTTTTGGATAAAAGACACGCTTTTTCACAAGGCATTCACGCAAAAATGATTCAATCGAGAACCACTTACCTTATAATGGTGAAAAATATGTAGTCTTCGATATAATTTATTTCATAAGAGGGGCCAGCCGTGAGAATCCATATAATGTTTAATATATAATATACAAAAATGCAATTTTCGCTTAATTCTAAGAGTAGTTTTGGATAAAAGACGCGCCTTTTTCGCAAAGCATTCACGCAAAGATGATTCAATCGAGAATCACTTACTTTATATTGATAAAAAATATGTAGTCTTGGATATAATTTAATTTATAAGAGGGGCCCGCCGTGAGAATCGATATAATGTTTAATATATAATATACAAAAATTCAATTTTCGCTTTATCCTTAGAGTAGTTTTGGATAAAAGACACGCCTTTTTCACAAAGCATTCACGCAAAGATGATTCAATCGAAAATCACTTACCTTGTGTTGCTGAAAAATATGTAGTCTTCGATATAATTTATTTTATAATAGGGGCCCGCCGTGAGAATCGATATAATGTTTAATATATAATATACAAAAATGCAATTTTCGCATTTTTCTAAGAGTAGTTTTGAATAAAAGACACGCCTTCGTCACAAAGCATTCACGCAAAAATGATTCAATCGAGAATCACTCACCTTACATTGGTAAAAAGTATGTAGTCTTCGATATAATTTATTTTATAAGAGGGGCCAGCCGTGAGATTCGATATAATGTTTAATATATAATATACAAAAATTCAATTTTCGCTTAATTCTGAGAGTAGTTTTGGATAAAAGACACGCCTTTTTCACAAAGACTTCACGCAAAGATGATACAATCGAGATTCACTTAACTTATATTGATGAAAAATATGTAGTTTTCGATATAATTTATTTTCTAATGAAAGCCGGTCATCAGAATCGTTATAATGTTTAATATATAATATACAAAAATGCAATTTCCGCATTTTTCTAAGAGTAGTTTTGCATAAAAGAGACGCCTTTTTCACAAAGCATTCACGCAAAAATGATTCAATCGAGATTCACTTACCTTACATTGCTGAAAAATATGTAGTCTTCGATATAATTTATTTCATAAGAGGGGCCCGGCGTGAGAATCGGTATAATGTTCAATATATAATATACAAAAATGCAATTTCCGCTTAATTCTAAGAGTAGTTTTGAATAAAAGACACGACTTCTTCACAAAGCATTCACGCAAAAATGATTGAATCGAGAATCACTTACCTTATAGTGGTGAAAAATATGTAGTTTTCAATATAATTTATTTTATAGAAGGGGCCGCCAAGATAATCGTTATAATTTTTAATATATAAAAACAAAAATGCAAGTTTCGCATTTTTCTAAGAGTAGTTTTGAATGAAAGACACGCCTTTTTACAAAGCATTCACGCAAAAATGATTCAATCGAGAACCACTTACCTTATAGTGGTGAAAAACATGTAGCCTTCGATATAATTTATTTCATAAGAGGGGCCAGCCGTGAGAATCGATATAATGTTTAATATATAATATACAAAAATGCATGGTTCGCTTAATTCTAAGAGTATTTTTGGATAAACAACACGCCTTTTTCACAAAGCATTCACGCAAAGATGATTCAATCGAGAATCACTTACCTTATAGTGGTGAAAAATATGTAGTCTTCGATATAATTAATTTTATAAGAGGGGCCAGCCGTGAGAATCGATATAATGTTTAATATATAATATACAAAAATTCAATTTTCGCTTTATTCTAAGAGTAGTTTTGGATAAAAGACACGCCTTTTTCACAAAGCATTCACGCAAAGATAATTCAATCGAAGATCACTTACCTTATATTGATGAAAAATATGTAGTTTTCGATATAATTTATTTTATAAAAGGGGCCCGGCGTGAGAATCGGTATAATGTTTAATATATAATATACAAAAATGCAATTTTCGCTTTATTCTAAGAGTATTCTGAATAAAATAAATAAATTTTTAACCAAATAGTGGAATTTTCAACTAAAAACGATACATTTTCTACAAAAAAATAGAATAATTAAATTTTCAGGAAAAATTGTTGTTTCAACAAAATAGGTTATTTTCATAACCAAAAAAGAAGAATTCTCAACGAAAAATGTAATATAGCTGATATTTAAAAAAAAAACGATTTTTATTCTAAATAAAATAGTTAAATTTTCAACAACAAAAAATACGAATTTGAAACAAAACAGTTGAATCCTCAACCAAAACACAATTTTTTTCAACCAAACAATTTTGATTTAAACTTTTACAATAAAAAAACTTAATTTGCCACTAAAAAAAAATGTCAACAAAATAGTTAAATTTTCAACAAAAAAATACGAATTTGAAACAAAACAGTTGAATCTTCAACCAAAACAGAATAATTATCAACGACAAATTTTATATAGTTGATATTTGGAGAGAAAAAACTATTTTTATTTTAAATCCAAAATAGTTAAATTTTCTACCAAAAATATGACGAATTTTAAACAAAACAGTTGGATCCTCAACCAAAGCAGATTAATTTTTAACCAAACAGGTTTTATTTAGAATTTTCAATTAAAAAAAAATTGCAAGATAATAGTTCAATTTTCAACCAAACAAGACGAATTTTAAACAAAACAGTTGAATCATCAACTAAAACAGATTAATTTTCAATCAAACAGCTTTATTTAGAATTTTCAATTAAAAAGAAAATTAAATATCAATTTAAAAAAATTTCAACAAAATAGTTAAATTTTCAACCAAAAAAGTCGAAATTTAAACAAAACAGTTGAATCCTCAACTAAAAAAAAATTTAAGCCAATTAGTTTCATGTGGAATTTTTAATTAAAAAAATTAATTTACAAGTAAAAGAAAAATTTCATCAAAATAGTTCAATTTTCAACCAAAAAATACGAATTTTAAACAAAACACTTAAATCATCCACCAAAACAGATGAATTTTGAAGAAAACACGTTTATTTAGAATTTTCAATTTAAAAAAATTAATTTTCAATTAAAACAATAAATTTCAACAAAATAGTTAAATTTTCAACCAAGACAAATTAATTTTTGACCAACCAGTTTTATTTAGAATCTTCAATTTAAAAAACTTAATTTTCAACTCAACAACAAATTTCAAAAAAATAGTTCAATTTTCAAACAAAAAATAAGAATTTCAAACAAAACAGTTGAATCCTCAACCAAAACGGATTAATTCCTTTAAGAAAATGACTAATTCTAAATAAAATAAATATAAGTTTAGTTTTCAACTAAAAAGGATAATTTTGCAACAAAAAATAGAATTGTTAAATTTTCAGTTCAAAAAATAAATTTTCAACAAAATAATTAATTTTTATAACCAAAAAAGACGAATTTTAAACAAAACAGTTGAATCCTCAACCAAAACAGATTCATTTTCAATCAGTTTCATTTGTAATTTTGAATTGAAAAAAATTAATTTTCAAAAAAATACTTGAT
>JAABKJ010075445.1:94519572-94565221 GCA_011634705.1 Andricus grossulariae | reverse complement strand
ATTATGAATTTTCAACGCAAAAGTTAATTTTTAACCAAGTAGTTGAATTATTAACCAAAAATGTAATATAGTTGATATTTCCACCAAAAAAATGTTTTTATTTTAAATCAGAGAGAGTTGAATTCAATAAAAAAATACAGAAAGAAAATTTATCTTCTTGGTTGAAAATTCGTCAATTTTTATTAAAAATGCAACTGTTTGGGTCTAAATTAATCTGATTTGGTTGAAGATTCGACAATTTGGTAGAAAATTAAACTGTTCGGTTGAAAATTCACTTTTTTGTTAAAAATTAAACTATTTTTATGAAAATTTAACTTTTTGGTAGAAAATTAACTGTTTTATTAAAAAATTACATTTTTGGTGGAAAATTCAACCCTTTTTGTGAATAATTCATCATTTTGTTGAAAATTCGTCTTTTTTTGTCGAAAATTAATCTTCCTGTTTGAAAATTTACCCTTTTTGGTTAAAAATGCAACTGGTTCTAAATTAATCAGGTTTGGCTGAAGATTCAACAATTTAGTAGAAAATTGAACTGTTCGGTTAAAAATTAACTTTTTTGTTAAAAATTCATATTTTTTACAAGTCACCTCTTTCATTTAGAATTTAACTTTTTTGTTGAAACTTTTTTTTTGTTAAAAATGAATTTTTTTATCTGAAAATTGAACTATCCCATTTTTGGTTAGAAATTTATCATTTATAAGTTGAAAATTCAACTATTTGATAGAAAATTCATGTATTTTGTTGAAAATTCGTCTTTTTGGTTAGAAAAATAATCTTGTTTGTTGAAAATTCAATACACATTTCTATTTGAAATCTTCGGAATTTAAAGTATTTCATATTGCATTTAATATGGTATTTACATCTTTTTCTATCTCTTTGTTAATCTAAATTCACTTCTATCTTTTTCAATCTCCTCTTCTCTATCTCATCCTATTCTTTGTCTATTCACGTTGAATTTTTAACCTGAATTGAAAGTTATATTTTCAGTAAAAAAATTAATTAAAAAAAAAATAGTTTTACAACAAAATAGTTAAATTTTCAACCAAATATTTGAATTTTCACCCGCAAAGATGAATTTTCAACGACAAATTTTTAATTTAAAAAGACGAATTTACTATCCAAATTATTTTGTTGAAAATTTAATTATTTTGTTAAAAAATCGTTTTTTTTTTGTTGTTTTTTCAATATCCACTTTTCTTGTTCGAAGTTTAATCTTTTTTGCTTGAAAAATTATTTAATTAATAAATAAAATAATTAAACATTCAACAAAGTAGTTAAATTTGTAACCATATAGTCGAATTTTCAACGAAATCAATAATTTTTAAACAAAAAATAATAAACTTCAACCAAATAGTTGAATTCGAAATTTGAAAAAATTAAACATTGAACAAAAACAGTTGTTTAAAAAAAAGAAGAAAAAATTAATTTTCAACCAAATATTTAATTTCCAACAAAAAAATTAATTATTTATAATTAATTGAAATAAAATAGTTAAATTTTCAACTCAAAAAGATCAATTTTCGAACCAAATTGAAAAAGTTAAATTTTCAGTCGAAAAGAGTTTTTAACCAAATAGTTGAATTTTTAACCAGAATTGACCAAATTAAATTTTCAGTTAAAGAAATTAATTTAAAAAAAAATTTCAACAAAATAGTCGGATTGTCAACAAAATAGTGCAATTTTCAATCAACTAGTTGAATTTTTATTCAAATTGTTGAATTTTCAACAACAACAAATTCTCAATCCAAAAGGATAAATTTTCAACAAAATAATTAAACTTTCAACAAAATGTTTGAATTTTTAACCAAATACATGAATTTTTTAACAAATAGTTCAAATTTTAATGCAATAAAATAAAATAAAATTTTTTAAACATTTTTTTGTTGAAAATTTAACTATGTTGTTAGAAATCGTTTTTTTTTATTTTTGCTGGTAATATCAACTATTTTTATTCGAAATTTAATCTTTTTTGCTTGAAAAATTAATAAAAAAATAAATTAAATAATTAAACTTTCAACAAAATAGTTGAATTTTTAACCAAAAAGACCAATTTTCAACGCAATACATGAATTTCCAAACAAGTAGTTAAATTTTTAACTAAAAAATATCAATTTTCGATCAAAATTGTAAAAGTTATATTTTTAGTGAAAAAAAATTAATTTAAAAAAAAGGAATTTTCAACCAAATAGTTGAATCTTTAATTGTTTAACCTACAAAGAAGAATTTTCAATCAAATAGTCTTCACAAACAAAAAAATTTAACTTTTAGCAAAAACAGTTGATATTTCAAATAGAAAGAAAAAAAAACAGAATTTCCCCAAAATACATGAATTTTCAAACAAACAGTTAAATTTTCAATTAAAAAGGTCAATTTTAAATCAAAATTGAACATTTTGAATTTTCAGTAAAACAATTAATTTAAAAAGAGGAATTTAAAATAAAATAGTCCAATTTTTAAACAAATAGTTGAATTTATTATCAAATTGTTGTATTTGCAACTAAATATTTTAGTTTTCAACCAAATATTTAATTATCAACAAAAAATTGATTAATTGTAATTAATTAAATTAAAATAGTTAAATTTTCATCTGAAAAAGGTCCATTTTCAAGCAAAATTGGAGAAGTTGCATTTTCAGTAAAAAAAAAAGAGTTTTTGACTAAATACTTGAATTTTTAACCAGAATTGGAAGTCATATTTTCAGTAAAAAAATTAATTAAAAAAAAAATAACTTTTTAACAAAATAATCAAATTTTCAACCAAATATTTGAATTTTCAACCAAACTGTCGAATTTTCAAATAAAAAAGATTAAACTTCAACCAAAAACCGTTACATTTCCAACGAAATAATTGGATTTTTTATAAGACAGTTGAATTTCCAACAACAAATTTTTAATTCAAAAAGACGAATTTACTATCCAAAAAGACGCAATAAAATAATAAATTAAACATTTTTTTAAATTATTTTGTTGAAAATTTAACTATTTTATTGGAAAATCGTTTTTTGTTTTGTTTTTTTTTTAAATATCAACTGTTTTTCTTCGAAGTTTAATCTTTGTTGCTTGAAAAATTATTTAAAGAATAAATAAAATAATTCAACAAAATTTTCAAATATTCAACAAAATAAATTCATTTTAAACAAAAAAGAATAAATTTCAACCAAATAGTCGAATTTTAAATTAAAAAAAAATTAAACATTGAACAAAAACAGTTGATATTTCAAACAAAAAAGAAAAAAAAAACAAATTTTCCACCAAATATTTAATTTCCAACTAAAAAATAATTTATTTGTTACTAATTAAATTAACATAGTTACATTTTCAACTGAAAAAAAACGATTTTTGAACAAAATTGGAAAAGTTAAATTTTCAGTAGAAAAAGTGTTATTAACCAAATAGTTTAATTTTTAACCAGAATCGGCACTCTGGGCATTCTGCCATTTACTTTACCTTTATACACCTGTTTGGTCAGTCGTTCATCTTTCATTCTTTCAAGATGTGCGAACCACCTTAACTGATTTCTTTCCCATCAGCATCATGCACGTACAAAAAAATTCGTTCAGGGAAATCTTTTTAATTTCGTCAAAAATGTTTCCCCAGAAGCATAAAAAAAATCTCCTATTCATTACTTTGGGGTACCTGAAAACAGCATTTAACTTTTTTAAAGGCCACCGTGAGTAGGAATCTTTATGACTGTATCATATAGCATCTCACCTTCGCTGTTTCTCATGCTGACAAACTCTGCACTTTTACTTCCCTTCATAAATTTATATATCAGTTTCTTGCTTGCTTCAAAGTCGTTTTGTATTTTCTTCTCTTCTTCTGCTCTGATTTTATCTTTACTTTCCTTTACTAGTCGTTTAACTTTTCTCTTTTTGTCTCTGTAATCATTTTCAAGTATATTTCTCTCCTCATCGCTCAGGCTTGTGATGTTCAACTTTCTTAGATACGCTTCTTTCGTTTCTTGTCGGGCTGCCTGAATTTCATTATTCCACCACGCATCACCAGACTTTCTTCCTACAACCGCCGTACAACACACTTCGGTCGCAGTTTTAACACTGATATCTCGTAACATGGTTCATGCCCCCTTTATATATTTATTGCTTATAAGCGCCTTCCAATTTGCCCTATCTATGCGTTGGTTGATCTTATTCTGAAAATCTCTTCGCACTTCCGGTTTCTGTCTTTCGTCCGTAATAACGAAGACAATTATGCTGTAGCTATTTCCTCTATACCAGGTGTACATGTGGATTATTTTATGCCTAAACCAAGTATTTGTAATGAATAAGGACTTTTCTAAGCATAATCTAACTAATCTACTCACGTCATCATTTTTTCTTGTTGTATCCCCAAAATTACCTAGAACCCTTTCTGTATCCTCATCTTGATCCCATGATCACAAGCACTTATAGTATCATTTGAAACGGTGCCACACTATCAATTGGAGCGTAGCACACTATGATAAATAATCTTCTGATTCTCATTTTCATACTAACCCGCAACAATCTGGGAGATACAAAATCATCATTTATGAGATGCTGTCTTGCTTTTTCATTCATATTCAACCCGACCCCTTGACTACCATGTGATTCACTATCTACATATGACCATATTTCAAATCCACCTTTTAGCACCCCATTTTCTATGTTTCTACTGTCCCATCCCTTTTTCTTTGTTTCAGGTACACAAAAAGTATCTAGCTTCCTTACGTGCATAGTTTCTCCTAATTCTCTTACCTTAATATCATTCACCCCTCTAGCATTTCAAACACCCAGTCTCCATTCATCGCCTGAAACTTGGTCTTTACATTTACCGTGTGCATGCTTTTCATCAATCAAAGTTTCAGTCCATTCTGAGGCTATTTTATTGTTTGTATTATTCATTGTTTAAATTCTGCGACCAACTACCGCCTTTATGCGAGAAATTTATTTTGCGAGTCGAAATCATGTCCAAAATAAGTAGCTAGTCGTGGTAGGGTGGATAGTCTAGTTATAACGTCAGTCCCACCAAACTTCGGTTAATGAGGGAGGGGGGAGGACAAAATATTTAGATAATAGTATAAGTAATTTTTTTATTAGACAGATGGTTTCTGCTTTAATCGTAAAAGATAACGTTAGAAGTAAAAAATCATGCGAATGTGCCCTCGAAGTAGGCAGATTGTTTTCATAATAAAAAAAAAAAATTCCAAAAAAGTTACAGGAATATTTTCAAACCCTTTATTAAGGATTTATTTTTCTATATCACTTTTTAACGAAAATTTGATAAAGTTTTCTTTTCACCTAATCAATGGAACTCTCCTATAGTTATTACAGTATTTTAGTTCACTGACATTCATTTACTTGATAAATATACACTTCAATTGAATAGGGAATCATATTTATCACTCTTGTTTAGCAAGTATAACATAAGTTCATATAAGTTTTTCAAATAGTGCCTAGGTGAAATAAGTTTATTATCTCGATTGCGTCTCGTCCTAAAAACGTCCCTTGAGGTGCTAAATAGATACAAAAAATACTTTGCCTTGTGATACGACATCCGTAAGGTGGGAACAGGACGTTACCCACGCGCTTTCCGATTTTTTTCCGATTGTCTACGTTTTTTTTTTCAAGTATTTTTTTCGAATAGTTAAATTATCACTGAGGCTTTGGAGATATTTTTTGTCCTATTTTGTATTGTTTCAACGTCACTCATGATTTTATTTGGAGGTGTGACATTGCCAAGCCATTTAGCCTGCAGGTCATTTATATATTAGTCACGTAGCCGTTTAGCCGCCGGAATTCTTAGGTGTCGAGCTGTTTAGTTTTATTTGCGTATCGATTACGAATGTAGGGAAAACTATGAAGAGGATTGTTTATTTAAAACATTAAAAGCAATTAATTAATGGATTTTATCGAAAATTTAATTTTTTTATTTTTATGCTTATTTTTCACGATTGAAAAATATACCCGCCCTTTCTGAAAATTATAAATAGCAAATTTGTACATCCACTTTGAGTGAAATGGTTTACATACTATTTTTTTTCTTTCCTTGTGCCGTCTTTCAAAACATTAAATTTTTTTATTTTAAGTGTTATTTTTCACAAATAAAACAACAACTATGCGTCCTATCGAAAAGTGATTAATAATAAATTTGTAGACCTTTTTTGGTTAGACGATATTTGTATCTTCATCTTTTTTTGTGTCTTGCATAGATTGACCGCAAAATGAAATTTTTAATTTTTAATTATTTTTTTGTGTGATCAAAATTTGAATTTTCGATTTTTCGAAAGAATTCAAAAAGTTGTTATAATAATCTTGTAGGGCTCACAAAAAAAAACGTTTTTCTCCTCTTGAATTTTCTTCATATCATGCGTTGTTGGGCTAAAAATATCAATTTTCTTTTGTGTCTTGAGTTTTTGAAAATGCTATAATTCTGATAATTTTGATTTTGTCAAAAAATTTCACAGAAATAAATTGTTTGTCTCTTAGACCACTACTAACAACTGCACATAGAATTCTAAAATTTTGAAAAAAAAGTGGTCTCGAAAATTTTCAAAATGTGCTCACTTTTCGAATTCTTATCCAAAATAGCTGGTTAACAAACTCGTTCTTTCTTTTTAGGCCTTCTTGAAGTGTGCCAAAGCACAATCTAATCTGATCGATATTTCGAAACTTATTGTGCGTACACGATACTACAGACTACAGACAGACAGACATACGGACGGGCAGACAGACAGACACCTTCGTAAAAACCGTTTTTTCTGACTCAGGGGTCTCGAAACGTCGACATTTAATTGAATCCGCGAAATTCATTTTTCACATAAAAGCAATACCTTCTCATTGAGATGAGAATGTAAAAAATGGTTATCCAAAAATGGAATAGTTAAATCTCCAGTTTAAAAAACTAATTTTACAACAAAAAAATTAATTTTCATTAAAGTAGTCAAATTTTCAACCAAGGTGATGAATTTTGAACTAAAGTGTTGAATCTTCAACTGGAATAGTTGAATACTCAACCGCGGAAGAGATGAATATATTTTTAACTAAAATTGTAGAATATTCAACTAAATTGCTTAAATTATGAATTAAAAAAAATTATTTGAAACCAGACAAAAGGAATTTTCAACAAAGTACTTAAGTTTTTAGTTAAAAAAAAATTAATTTCGAAAATATCGAATCTTAAAAAAATGAATGTTTGACAAAAGAGTTCAAGTTTTAATCAAGTAATTGAATTTTTAACGAAAATAATTAATTTTCTAAAAAAAAAGACAAATTTTCAACGAAATACTTGAATTTTTGAATAAAAAAGATACATTTTCAACCAACTAGGTAAACTTTCAAATAAAAAAAATTTGTTAACCAAAAATGTAATAGTTAAATCTCCAGTTTGAAAAATTAATTTTACAAAGAAAAAAAACAATTTTCATCAAAGTAGTTAAATTTTCAACCGAAGTGATGAATTTCAAAAAACTAAAGTGGTGAATCTTCAAATGGAATAGTTGAATTTTCAACAGCGGAAGAGATGAATACATTTTTGACTGAAATTGTAGAATATTCAACTAAATTGCTTAAATTATCAATTAAAAAAATTATTTGAAACAAAAAAAAAAAGGAATTTTCAACAAAGTATTCAAGTTTTTAGTTAAAAACATTAATTTCGAAAAAATCGAATCTTAAAAAGAAATGAATTTTCAACAAAAGAGTTTAAGTTGTAATCAAGTAATTAAATTTTCAACCAAAATCATTATTTTCTACCAAAAAAGACGAATTCTTAACAAAGGACTTGAATTTTTTAATGAAAAAGATACATTTTTATCGAAGTAGGTAAACTTTACCAAAAAAAATTTGTTAACGAAAAATGGAATAGTCAAATCTCCAGTTTAAAAAATTAATTTTACAACAAAAAACGAATTTTCATCAAAGTAGTTAAATTTTCAACAAAAGTGATGAATTTTAAACTGAAATGGTGAATCTTCAACTGGAATAGTTGAATTTTTAACCGCGAAAGAGATTAATAAATTTTTAACTCAAATTGTAGAATATTCAAATAAATTGCTTAAATTATCAATTAAACAAAATTATTTGAAACAAGACAAAAGGAATTTTCAACAAAGTACTTAAGTTTTTAGTTAAAAAAATTAATTTCGAAAAAATCGAATCTTAGAAAAAATGAATTTTTAACAAAAGAGTTTAAGTTGTAATCAAGTAATTAAATTTTCAACCAAAATCATTAATTTTCTACGAAAAAAGACGAATTCTTAACAAAGGACTTGAATTTTTTAATGAAAAAGATACATTTTTATCGAACTAGGTAAACTTTACCAAAAAAAATTTGTTAACGAAAAATGGAATAGTCAAATCTCCAGTTTAAAAAATTAATTTTACTTCAATTAAAAAAATTTATAATTCAAAGTTCTATAATGTTAAAGAGTTCCAATTGAAAACGGTTCAATTTTAAAGAAGTATAAATAAAAATTCTTACATTTTTTGAAGATTTACAATTGAAAAATCTGCAATTATCATCGTTTGAAATTCGAAATTCCTCAATTTTGAAGATTAATAATTGAAAACTCTTCAATTTTAAAGTTGTAGAAATAAAAATTCTAATATTTTGATAAATTTGAAGATCAAAAGTTAAGTTTTCAAATTTAAATCTTTCAAATTTTTAATTGTAAATTTTAAAAATAAAGAACTTTTCAATTTTACGGATGTATAAATAAAACGACTTAAATTATGTTGATTTTGGAAATCAAAAGTCAAATTTTCAATTCTAAATCTTCCAAAGTGAATAAATTTCGAATGTAAAACATCAAAAGTACAGAATTTTGAAAATTTTAAACTTAAAAATTTATATTTTCAAAATTAAAAACTCTTCAATTGAAACAATTTATAATTCAAAGTTCTATAATGCTAATGAGTTCCAATTGAAAACGGTTCAATGTTAAAGAAGTATAAATAAAAATTCTTACATTTTTTGAAGATTTACACTTGAAAAATCTTCAATTTTCATCGTTTGGAAATTAAAATTCTTCAATCTTGAAGATTTATTATTGAAGACTTTTTTATTTTAAAGTTGTACAAATAAAAATTCTAAAATTTTGATGAATTTGAAGATCAAAAGTGAAGTTTTTAAATTTAAATTTTTCAAATTTTTTATGGTTAATTTTCAAAATAAAGAACTTTTCCATTTTACGGATGTATAAATAAAACGACTTAAATTTGGTTGATTTTGAAAATAAAAAGTGAAATGTTCAATTCTAAATCTTCCAAAGTGAATAAATTTCGAATGTAAGACATCAAAAGTACAGAATTTTTAAAATTTTTAACTTAAAATTTTATAATTTATCAATTTTATATTTTCAAAATTAAAAACTCTTCAATTTAAAAAATTTATAATTCAAAATTCTACAATGTTGAAGAGTTTAAATTAAAAACTGTTCAATTTTAAATTCTTAAATTTTTTGAAGATTTACTATTGAAAAATCTTCATTTTTCATGGTTTGAAATTTCTCAATTTTACAGATTTATAATTGAAAACTCTTAAATTTTAAAGTTGTACAAATAAAAATTCTAAAATTTTGATGAATTTGAAGATCAAAAGTTAAGTTTTCAATTCTAAATCTTCCAAATTGGAGAAATTTTGAATTCAAAGCATCAAAATTACAGATTTTTAAAATGTAAAACTTAAAATTTCATAACTTATAAATGTAAATTGTCAAATCAAAAACTTTTTAATTTTAAAGATTTATAATCCAAAGTTCTATAATGTTGAAGAGTTCCAATTAAAAACTTTTCAATTTAACAAAAGTATAAATACAAATTCTTAAATTTTTGAAGATTTACAATTGAAAAATCTTGAATTATCATCGTTTGAAATTCAAAATTCCTCAATTTTGAAGATTCATAATTGAAAACTCTTCAATTTTAAAGCTGTATATAAATAAAAATTATAAAATCTTTATCATTTTGAAGATCGAGAGTAAAGTTTTCAATTTTAAATCTTCCGAGTTGATGAAATTTCAAATCAAAATTACAGCTTATTGATGGTAAAACTAAAAAATTGCATGATTTTCAATATTCAAAGAAATTTTTTTTTAATTTTACAGACTTATAACTAAAAATTCTTAAATTTTTATGATTTTGAAGATCAGAAGTCAAGTTTTCAATTATAAATCTTCCAAATTGAAGAAATTTCGAATGTAAAACATCAAAAGTACAGAATTTAAACAATGTTATAGTTTATAATTGTAAATTGTCAAAATCAAAAACTTTTTAATTTGGAAGATTTATAATACAAAGTTCTATAATTTTGAAGAGTTCCAACTGAAAACTGATTAATTTTAAAGAATTAAAAATAGAAATTCTTAAATTTTCTGAAAATTTACAATTGAAAAATCTTCAATTTTCATCGTTTGAAATTCTAAATTTCTCAATTTTAAAGATTTATAATTGGAAACTTTTCAATTTTATCAAAAGTTAAGTTTTCAATTATAAATCTTCCAAATTGAAGAAATTTCGAATATACATTATCAAAATTTCATCTTTTTAAATGGTAAAATTTGCAACTTGCATAATTTTTAATTTTATATTTTGAAAATTAAAAACTTTTCAATTTTAAAGATGTATAAATAAAAATTCTTAAATTTTGATCATTTTGAATATCAAAAATCAAGGTTTCAATTCTAAATCTTCCAAATTTGAGAAATTTCGAATGCAAAGCATCAAAATAACAGAATTTAAAAAATTTTAAACCTAAAATTACATAATTTATTATTGTAAATTGCAAAATCAAAAATTCTTCAATTTTAAAGATTCATAATTCAAAGTCCTATAATTTTGAAGGACTCTAATTGAAGAATATTATATATAATACTTCACACTATATACAAACTATATATAATATTTCCGCCTGGGAAAACAAATTTTTGAAAAATATAATACTTTATATTTTATTACAAAATATTCTAATTTTTGATAAAAAACACATAACTTTCAACAATATACTTGAATCTTCAACAAAACGAATCTTCAACTAAACACTAATTTTCTACAAAACAATTGAATTTGCAAGCAAAAAATAGGATTTTGTAAAAAAGTTGATTTTTTTCCAAATAGATAAATTTTCATTGAAATAGTTTAATTTTCAACCAAATAGTTGCATTTTCGACTAAAAATATGAATTTTCAAGAAAAAAGTTAATTTTTAACAAAATAGTTCATTTTTATAAGAAATTGTTGCACTTTCAAGTCGAAAAAAAGAATTTTCCATACTACAATGTTTTATTATTTTTTATTGCATTTTTAACAAAAAAATATGATTTTTCGACCAAAAGATTAATTTCCTGCCAAGAAATATGAATTTTCAACAAAATACACGATTTTCAACTGAAAAAGATAAATTTTAAACTAAAGATATCAATTTTCAACCAAAAATGGAATAGCAAAACGATTGAATTTACAAACCCAAAAAATGAGTTTTCAATAAAAAAGGTAATTTTAAGCCAAGTCATTGAATTTTCAACCAAAAAGATGAATTTTCAACCAAGAAGATTAATTTTATAGGAAAAATTACAATTTTTTAACAAAATACATGAACTTTTAACTAAGAAAGATCCATTTTCAACCAAAAATGGAACAGTTAAATTATCAACTGAAATAATGTATCATCAATCAAAAAAGTTAATTAAAAATAAAATTTGAAAAATATAATACTTTATATTTTATTTAAAAATATTTTAATTTTCGATAAAAAAGAAGATAGTTCGATCAAAAAAATTAACTAATATTTTCAGCAATATACTTGAATCTTCAACCAAACGAGGTGAACTTTCAAACAAAATAAAAAAACGAATTTTCTACAAAACAATTGAATTTTCAACCGGAACCTATGAAGACTCACAAAAAAAGTAATTTTTTGAACAAATATTTGAATTTTCTACCAAAATATTAAAATTTTCTAACTCAAAGAACGAGTTTTCTACAAAACTTTTGAATTTGCAACCCAAAAATATGATTTTTTCACAAAAAAGGTTATTTTCAACCAAATAATTGAATTTTCAACCATAAAATGTGAATTTTCCAACAAAACAGACGAATTTTCCAGAAAACAGTTAACTTTTAATCCAAAAATATAAATTTTTACAAAATAGTTCAATTTTCAACATAATCTGATGAATTTTTAACGAGAAAAAATTAATTTTCTGCAAAAAAATTGTATTTACAATCCCAAAAAAAAATTTTTCAATAAAAAGTCAATTTTAAATCAAATAATTGAATTTTTAACCAAAAAATATGAATTTTCCACAAAAAAGTTCATGTTTAACCAAATAGTTGAATTTTCTACAAAACTATTAAATTGTCAAGCCAAACAGACAAATGTTTTCGAAAACAGTAAACTTTTAACCCAAAAATACCAATTTTTACAAAATAGTTCCATTTTCAAAATAATCTGTTGAATTTTTAACAAGAAAAAATTAATTTTCTGCAAAACGATTGAATTTACAATCCCAAAAAATGAATTTTCAATAAAAAAGTTCATTTTAAACCAAATAATTGAATTTTCAACCAAAAAATATTGACTTTCAACAAAAAATTTTATTTTAAACCAAATAATTGAATTTTCAAACAAAAAAAAATTATTTTTCACAAAAAAGTTAATTTGAAACCAAATAATTGAATTTTCTAACCAAGAATATTAATTTTCTATAAAAAATACGATTTTTCAACAAAATATATGAACTTATAACTAAGAAAGATCCATTTTCAACCAAAAATGCAAGTTTTTTCAACTGAAATAACGAATCATCAACAAAAACAGTTGATTTATAAAAAATTTTTAAATATAATTCTTTATATTTTATTAAAAATATTTTAATTTTAGATAAAAAAGAACATAATTGAAAAAAAAACTAATTTTCTACAATATACTTGAATCTTCAACCAAACGAGGTGAACTTTTAAACAAAATGAAAAAACTAATTTCCTAAAAAACAATTGAATATTCAACCTGAAGACTCACAAAAAAAGTAATTTTTTGAACAAATATTTGAATTTTCTACTAAAATATTAAAATTTTTTAACTGAAAGAACGAGTTTTCTAAAAAAACAATTGAATTTGCAACCAAAAAATATGATTTTGTAAAAAAAAGTTTATTTTTTTCCAAACAGATAAATTTTTCATTGAAATAGTTTATTTTTCAACCAAGAAGGTTCATTTTCTACCAAAAAGTATGAATTTTTAGTCCAAAAATATGATTTTCTAAGAAAAAAGTTAATTTGTTCCAAACAGTTAAATTTTCATTAAAATATTTTAATTTTTTACCAAACACAATATTCGAGTGATGACGAGAGAAGAAACCGAGGAATCTCCCTTAGGCAGCAATCGACCAATCTCGAAGCATTTTGAAAGAATAATGGTAAAAGACTTTCGGTCACAACATTAATTACATTTTTTTTCTTGATGTGAAACTCAAGTATTAGGGTGGCCGCAAAACTTCAGTTTCAAAATTCTCTGACTTCCCGGATTTCTCCATAACCAATATTTCCTTTTCCCTAACCAACAACGTTAAATAAAAAGCATTTTAATCTGGTAACATTTTTAATGTAGAATTTTTCATGATCGAAATAAAAATATTTCAGACTAAATCGTATTGCTTCATTCCAACAAAAAAAGATGAATTCTCAACAATATACTTGAATCATCAACAATATAATTAAACTTTAACAAAATAGCTAAACTTTTAACCATAGAGATGAATTTTGAAAAAAAATGGTCGAATTTTGACAAAAAAATTATATTTCAAACAAAAAGAGTCGCCAACCTAACGATTAAACATTAAAGTAATAAAGGCAAATTAAAAGAAAATAGTTGAAATTTTTCCCAAATAGTTCACTTTTCAGCCAAATGGCCTAATTTTATATGGAAAAGATCAAACCTCAACTAAAAATACAATAGCAGACTTTTCAATCAGAAAAATAAATTTTAACCAAAATAATTGGAGTTTCTTATTGGGTTATAGTATTTCAGTTCGTACTCAAGCGAAAACCGAATATAAGAAGAAAAACAGGATTTCTTTGAAAATGTGATTGCATTTCAAACTAAATAATTAAATTCTTGAGTCAAAAAGACGAATTTTTCCGAGTTAAGTGTAATTTTCAACTGTAAAAGTTAAGTTTTTAACAAGATGGTGAATTCTCTACAAAAAATGTTATAGTTCATGTTTAAAAAATAAAAAACGAATTTTCAATGAAATGGTTAAATTTTCACAATATAGTTAAATTTTCAATATACAAAGAAATTGTTCAAACCGGACTCGTTGATCTTCAAACCAAAAAAATGAATCTTCAAGTAGAATTATGAATCTCTCGCAAGAATGGTTCAATTTTTAAACGAAAATTTCAATTTTCTACTGTAAAAGGACGAATTTTGAACAAATTAGATGAATTTTCAACTAAGCAGAATAAATTATTGACTAAGAACTAAATGGTCACATTTTCAGTAGAAATAAATAAATGTAAGCAAAGAGAAAAACTTTTAGATAAAGCAATAAGATATTCAACTTGCTTAGTTAAATTTTTTATTGGAAAAATTAATTTGTGAGCAAAATGACAAATAATATTATTATATTAGATATTATATTATATTAGATAAGTTTTTAAGAAAAAGGATGAATTTTTGAAAAATATATAAATTTCCAACCCAGTATTTGAATGCTCAACTAAAAGGATACAAAAAAAATCATTATTATTGAAAAAAACTAATTTTTAGCAAATTCCCAAACATATAAAAATTCGCTGACAATTCCAGGTTTGTTAGGTTATCTAGGTGAGCAGACTGATTAGGTGCGTTTTTGATTTTTTGTCATTTTTATTTTACGTTACGCCCTATTCTACATGCTTCGAAGATTTCACAAAGATTCCACATTGATGTCAAAGATTCCAGAAGATTTCTGAATAATTCAAATATTTTAGAACATATAAGAAAGGTTTCAAAGGTTCCAAATAATTTTAAAGATATTACAAAGATATAACACGATTTCAAAGATTTCAAAAGATTTCAGAATATCGCAAAGATTTCGCACTGATTTCGAAAGATTTCTTAAGGGTTTTAAAGATTATATCAAGATTTGAATGAGTTCACAAAGTGAACAAATCCACTTTTGGATTTTTTTTTAGAAAAATTCAGCATTAAATTTCGAAGAGAGTTATGTGGCTTGATTTTTCAATTGTATTTTGTTTAAACTTTTATTTGCATGCAAAGTGCAAAGAAAAAGTAGATTTTTTAGTTTTTTATGTTCATCTTCGTGAAATTTTTTTTTGGTCAGCATTGCCAGACTTTAATCACGGGGATATTTCGAACCAAAAAAAAAAATGATATTGTTAACATAATTTTTATAAACAAATTATCTCAACAAATAATATACACTATGAATTCTTCGTTTGTAAAGTAAATGTATGCGTTAAAATTACTTGCTTTAATTGAAGCAAATTAGATGATCAAATTTATAACTCAGTCTTTTACAGATCAAAAGTAATCCTTTTTTCTCCTAATTTTTCTCAAATGATGTGACCAATGATGTTTATTAGTGATATTTTGTTATTTTATATTTTTATCAATTTTGTAAACAAATTGTTTCTTAAATACACATAAATAAAAGGAACATTCCATTAATACATGCAAAACAAAAAAAAACCTTTTGTCTTTTGTTTCGCACGCATTTCCAAACTAACTTCAGGTCATTAGTCTTGTACAGTTAGGATCAGCTAAGGGATCATCCATATATTACGTAGGACTTTTTTTAATTAATTATTTACAGTGTTTCTGGCCTTACGGATGTTTAAAAGCACCTAAACGGCGAGTTAAATATGATCATTTCGATATCATGACATACCCATATTTCAGACATCGTAATAACAAATGTAACAATAATTTTGAAGTTTTGCCTCGTCGAATCGCTTCATTTGTCGTTTAATCAAAGATTCCAATAGTTCGTTTGACAAAAAAAATGTTTCTGCTAAAAAAGAGGTGACGCCCCTATTCTGCAATTGCACCCGTTTTTGTTTCGCCTATTGTTGTCAAAATATTGTGAATATTCTTTGAAATATAATGATTTTTAATCAACAATATCAATTCCAGATAAAAACATTAACATAACATAACAAAAAGTTGTCCAAGAGATTAAATCTTCTTGTGAACATAATAATTATTGTTTCAAATCACCAATTTCCAGTGAATAATATTAACATAATGTTGAGTACAAGTTTGAGGTAGGAATCAAATAAGTGTTACACGGTCTAAGGCCTTTTATTTTATTATTATAAATTATTCATAGAGCCCTCGAACTGATGATGGAGAGAGTTTTTGAATTTTGGCTACATTCAGATATAATTTTCAATTTAACTAAAACATCAAAATATTTTAACGAATGGAGTACCTGGCTGCGCAATATAGAACATTATGTGAGCACTGCACATAATATACATAAATATGGAATTGAATGAACTACTTTCGTATCGAAATACATCACTTATCGTTTTCACACCTTTTTACGTAATCGCAAAGAAAAAAATGAAACTGGAAAAACCTGATGAAGTTGACAAGGCTAAAAATATAATTATATTATAAAAATACATAATAATAATATAAATATGAATATAAAATAAAATATAAAATTAATGATAGCTCCGGTACACATACTTAGAGCGACTTGAGTAAACTTTTAATTCCTGAAATAATAGAAAAAATATTTCCTAATTATAATAGAAATTTTGTGTGCATTCTAGGCATATGACACTGTGGGAGTTACTCTTCAGTATATAATTTTGGCACTGGCATCATATCCTGACGTACAGGTAAACCATTATATTTTGATAATTATCATAATTATGAAGATCTCCAAATTGAAATTTCAAGATTGTGCAATTGCAAAATGCAAAGTGCCAAATTGTCCAATGAAAGCACAAATTACGTGATGTTTTTTTTTGTGAAATTCCGAACCATAAACCACCCTTTGCGGAAATCGTAAGTCTTGAATGCGTTCTACAAAATAGTTCAATTTTTAACCAAATAATTGAATTATTAACTGAGCATAAAAGTACGCGTCCCCCAATTAGTGTGTAATTGACTACATAACATCTGGTAGGAATTTCACTGACAGGGTCCGACAGTTGACGCTGGGAGACGTCTGAAGCAGAGGAAGAGGTGGGTCAGAGAAAATGAACAGTTTTGCTCTGACCCGCCTCGACTCTTCCAAGACCCTACAGTAACTGTCAACCACCCGCCCAAATCAGAGGAGGTCGAGGCATTTTGGAGAGAAGTCTATGACGTCAAGCATCCACTAAATGAAGACGCAAAGAACATTAATAACTTCAAGGAGCTTTGCGGTGCTCTTATAAAACCTGATCAGGAATGCCCACCTATCATTACCGAAGAGGTGGAAAAAGTCATAAGAGATTGGAAAAATACGCCAAAGTTAATTTGAAGCAAGGAAAACTTGATAGCATTCCCGAAGACCCTGAAATCGTTGACAGAAGCGCAATACGACACGTTGGCGCTGCACAGACTTATACATACCTGGGCGTGCTACAGAGCCGTATTTAGGACGTAACATGCATAATAAATGTACTTAGATGTAGATAGAAACATCTTCCGACAGACTTGATCCTTCGAACTGTCGGCGAGAAAGAAAGTATCTGCAACGAACATGCTAGCTGTCTCGGTAGTACTCTATTCATTTGGATTGATTCCATGGACGAAGGAGGAGCTCAGATCACTTGATATCGGGTACCGAAAGGTTATGCACATGGACAAAAGCATGCACCTCAAGACATTTGTTGAGCGACTCTATATTTAACGCCGCAAAGGTGGTAAAGATTGTCTTAACAAAAGGATTATTATGGGTATAGTACATACAGTCGCAAATATACGATACCCTTGTCTTAAAATGGTCAGGAAATACAAAGAAGTGGGGAAAGGAGCGTTTCTGTACAAAGCAGCGGAGATGGCTGCTGAAACAGCAGCCTTGACCTTGTCTTCAATATCATGTGTGAGCAAAATACACCAACGATTATCGATCTTGAGTACGCGCGTCTGGAGGACCAGATCAAGAAATGACAGAAGAAAAACTTCCGCGAATAGCTCCTCGATAAGAGCATGTGCGGCATCTTCCACAGAAAGGTGAAGGACCAGTCGATGTCGTATGAGCTAACTTTGGTTTTCCCTAAAAAAGTCGAATTGTAGTCGAGTACGTAGGGGTTCATTTCGGCGTGGAGAGGTAACATACGTCATGCCCAGTATTGCCGACTTGAAGAATTTCTTTTGTCGCAATTGAGAGAATCTAGAAGGAATTAAATTCAAAGAATGTGTTCGCTTCAATTTTTTGTCTGTTGTCGAAAAAATAAATGTCACTAAAATCAGCATAATGCATTCGCAAATGAAGTGCGTTAGCTGAATCGTGACAAATTAAAATTAAAATTAACCGCTATAGTGTGCCTCCGCCAGATGTGTCTGTTGGCGTTAAAAATTACCTAGTGTTCTCAGTAAAAAACAGTAACCTCAAAGTGTTCGCGATGTTGAAATAGAATGTGGATTACATTCGCAGAGCAGCCATTACAGAAGGGATTCTCGCTGAGTGGTCAGCAACAGGAATTATTCGGGTTTTTGCTAACCTGAGATCAAACACTATAAAGGTTCGAAAAATGCTTAACGAGACTGCTAGGACTAAGCGAGTTGAAAGATGCAATGTTCTGTTGTCCTTAAAAAATGAACTCTTTATCCCAAAGGGTTCAGCCCTCCTAAGAACCAAGATTTGAATACACTGGCCTATTATCTTCTGAGCATCGTCAAAAGGGTCCCTAACTCATCTCGACATCCTAATGTGACGTAATTAAGAATCGTCGTTGAGTCAGCACTCGCATAAATGGACAGGTCTGTGTTACAGCGTGCGTGCGCAAGCTTCAGACCACAAATCGAGGCCGTGGTTCGAGCTGATGGGGGGTACATCAAATAAGGTTGGTTATTGGGGATCAGACAAATAATGTGTATGAAGATTTGTTTTGCCTTTTTATCTACATTCGAGAAAATGCAGGTTAAAACAGATTGTTTGATTTGTAGTGATTTGGCTGACGCACCCTTTTTAAATGCGTATCAACTTTATAATATTCCTATGCGAAAAATGATTAGGGATATTCACTTTCGCTCTTTAGGGATCTTTTTAAATTTCCTTGTGTGATGGTCTAGTAAAATACAGTTCTTTTATACCAGACATAAGACATCGTTCATGTAAGCCTTTATAAAAAATACGTTAAGAGAGACTTTCGGGAGACATTTTTGTAAGGGATCGTAGAATCCGCGTTTCTACACGTGAAATAAAGTTATTGATACTAGCGCAATATAACCTGAATACGTAAGAGTTCCTGTGGTGGATTCAGTCCATCTTTGTGTTTGACGTTTATTTTTGAATTTATTCAGAACACTATCGATGTCAAATAATGTTCCACCTGCTTGAAGTAATTGCTCGTTATCAATTTGTTTTTGAATCGGTGAAAGTTTATAGTTTAGTAAATCTAGATCATCACTGGTAAACAAAATGAAAATATTTTGTGTGTAATAGATATGCTTACTGAGTTTTTTACTTTGTTGTAACTTAACTACGACACCTTTAGTTGTCAAGCTGATACATTTTTCAGAAACTTTACTATATCCTGGACTTCCTGCTCATCTAATGAAAACTAGTAAATAAACGATTTTCAGAACGGATATATCACATGTTGATAAGTCTATTGTTTTAATGCTACTACGGATAATTTGGGTTTTACAACTGTGTGTATCAGCTAAAAAGTAAGTTGGATGAGAAAGTTGGATGGATTGTTCGAAAAAATGAACTGCATTTCAAAACGGGTATTCTTCGGTATCGGAATTAGGTGTTGAATTCTATATCCGTCAATTTCGAATAGGGGTCCATCAATTAGGCACAATAATTTTGCCGTTATTCAAACCAATGTATTGCTCAATTAGCAAAGTTGATGTTGAAATTTGTAAATGTACTATGCAATGTTAATTGCTTTTAATTGGATTTCTTAGCAGTGTGATATCATTGTCTAACTTAGCAATTTTTTGTATTTAAAATATATGTAGCTGGTTCATTTTTGGTTCGAGAATGGTATTTTTAGGCAAAAATTCAATATTTTTACTTGAAAAGTTAGAAATTTGACGCGTATCGAATGGCTCTAGTTAATAGACCTATCCTCACATTAATAATTTACAACATCCAGAAAATAGTCTCATCATATTTAATGAACCAGGTCTCAGCTGCATACAACTAAAACAGCCAAAAAATTCTGAATGAAAAGAATCACTTCAGACAACTTCCAAAGACTCCAGTTAATATATCTATCACCACAGTAATAGTTCACATCACCTAAAACCTACTCCTATCACATTTAACAAACAAAGTCTCACCTTACATCAAATAAAACCACAAAAAAAATTCAAATTTAAAGTAAGTGCTTTAGACGTATTGGTTTCTCTGCCTAAGTGAAAATAGTTATGATCGGGCTTGTTACATTTGAACGAAATAGTTGTATTGCGTTGGTAAATAATAATGTGGGAACGATGGTATATCAAGCTAAATAACTTCAGTCTTAGAAACTTGTCTGAGACGATTATCTCCAATTTTAAACTTTTTGCGGTGTTAAATGTAGGCAGCTGAAACTTGGTTCGTTGAATTTGATAGGGGTAGTATACGCGTATACTAAATTTCATGTACGTGCATACTCAATTCAGTATATGCATATACTAAATTTACTGTACGCTGTTATACTAAATTTAATTTCATGTTATGCATTGCTGCTTCCATTACATGTATACTAAATCTAGTACAGATTTTTCTAACAGTGTAGGATTACCAATTCCTTCAGTAAATATGGTTACTAATTCATTTAGTCAGTTATTCTCACTCAATGAATTAGTAGATTTTTACTAATTACTAGTAAACGAATCGGCACTATTTGAATTAGTAGAAACCTACTACCAATTATTAGTTTCTACTAATTCAGATTTGGAGAGTTGATTTTTTTCCTATCTACTGTAGGGTGGTTTCCCCTGCATATTTTTCCCTCGATTTTTAATGATCTTAAAATTAGTCAGATACTTTTCTTACAATGGTAAAATTGAAAAAAGTTTCGAATTTCAAGTTGAGTGTCTTGAATATGCATATAATATATTCTAGTCGTTAAAATTACTCATTATTCCAGAGCCATCATTATATGCAGTGTTCATCGATCCATCTTCACTTAATAATACGTCGAGTCACCGTGAAGGCACCTTACTCGATCAGTTAGACGAATCATCGGGAAGGTGATTAGGCTGGTTCGCGTGATTAGCGTTGGGCGCAAAAAGGAGCAGGTGCAAACTTGATAGGATACCCATAGAAGTGGACACCAATACATCTATTTGAATTTACGATACGATCAGGGACTTCCGCCATGCCTGCCGGCTCGAAGGCCCCGCAGAGGAATAGTTTCGTAATCGATGCAGGTTTGTAGGTGGGTTATTGCATATTAGAAAGGTAACGATATCTCGTCGCGAAATGATATAAAGCTTCTTTCATTTGCGACACCACTTCTTTCAAAACGAATTATGAATTTTAAAACTATTTTTTTTATTTGAAAAAAAGACAGACTTTAAAGCCTAAAATGCTCTTAAAACAGGGGAAATATAGTGATTTTTCAAAAAAAATGGGGGAATGATAGGGAAATTCATTCTTTCATATCAAATTGAATTATTATTTAATTAGCAAATTAATTTTCTACCTAAACAGACGAATTTCCAAGGGAAGAGTTATATTTTCAACTACATAGTAGAATTTCCCACCGAATCTTTTAGGAAGCAGTTTCAATCAAGATATGTTCTGCCAAGAAAGACCAATTTTCTTAAAATCAGTTGAATTTTCGATGATGATGTAAAGCTTCTTTCATTTGCGACACCACTTTTTTCAAAACGAATCATGAATTTTAAAACCATTTTTTTATGCAAAAAAAAAAACAGATTTTAAAGCCCAAAATGCTCTCAAAACAAGGGAAATATAGTGATTTTTCAAAAAAATTTGGGGATGATAGGGGAATAAATGATTTAATATAAAATTGATTAATTATTTAATTATCAAATTCAAATTAATTTTCTACTAAAACAGATGAATTCCCAACGAAAGAGGTGTATATTCAACTAAATAGTTGGATTTAAAACCGAATGTTTTAGGAGACAGTTTCAATCAAGATCTTTGAAAGACAAATTTTCTTAAAATCAGGTGAATTTTTGATCAAGAAAGATAACTTTTTAACAAAATAGTTAAATTTCAAAACAAAAAATTAAATTTTCTATATAATAGTAGAATTTTTAACCAAATAGTTGAATTTCCAACAAAATAATTTAATTTTAAACAGAACAGTGAAACTTTTTAATAAATGGTTAAATTTTCAACATAAAAAGATATTTTTTTAATCAAATCATTATACTCTCAACTAAAAAAGATAAATTCAAACAAAATATTAGAACTTTCACCCAAATAGTTGAATTTTCAACAAAATAATTGAATTTTTAACCAAATAGTTGAATTTTCAACAAAGTAGTACAATTTTCAACCAAATAGTTGAGTTTTCAACGAAATAGTTGAATTTTCAGCAAATTAATTTAATTTTCGAAAAAATAGTGGAATTTTTAACCAAATAGTTGAATTTCCAACATAAAAAGATGTATTTTCAACCAAATAATTTAATTCTCATCTCAAGAAGATAAATTTTCAACACAATAGTAGAATTTTTTACCAATTAGTTGAATTTTTAACCAAATAGTTGAATTTTCAACAGAATTATTAAGTTTTCAACCAAATAGTAGAATTTTCAACTGAATAGTTGAATTTTCAACAAAATAGTACAATTTTTAACCAAATAGTTGAGTTTTCAACAAAATAGTTGCATTTTCAACAAACTAATTTAATTTTTAGAAAAATAGTAGAATTTTTAAACAAATAGTTGAATTTCCAACATAAAAAGATGTATTTTGAACCAAATAATTTAATTCTCATCTGAAGAAGATAAATTTTCAACACAATAGTAGAATTTTTTACCAAAATTGTTGAATTTTCAACAAAATAGTTGAATTTTCAACAAAATTTTTAAGTTTCCAACCAAATAGTAGAATCTTCAACTAATATATTTTTATGTGACGCTTGTTTTAAAAATAGTCTTTTAGATTTTTCAGCTGACATTACGCAGAGTCATCGAGACGTATTAACTGCAACATTTTTGAGTGAAAAAACATTTTTCAACATTTTTCAGTAACCTAATTAGGTTAACATCAACGAATGAAGATTAACTTTCTTTCCGTTATTTATTTTAATACTCACTCGTTATAGTTTTAAACGACATGTTATCTTAAAAATTCATATTTTTATAGAAATTTAATTTCTATTGAATATAAAAAAGTTTGATTTAAATTAGAACTACTAAGCGAAAGAAAACAGAAAAATTGCTTTCAGATGCAAAAATCTGCATCTATTTACAGATGCTCCAAAATATCCGCAGTGTTGAAATTTTGAACAAAAAGAAATGTTTTTAGTTGATCAACTGTGTATGTAAATTATGATGATTTCTAAAATTGAACCGTGCATTAAGGATTAACAAGTGATAAATAATTGACTTTACCAGACGATTCGAAATCAGTTCAAAATTTAAAAATTTTGCAGACTTTAACCTTAAGGATTAAACTGTTTAAATTGGAAAGTCTTATTAGTTAAACAAATGTAAACGCATGATTGAAACTTTATAAGCTATGTAAATTTGTAAAACAAATTAAAAACAATATATTTATACTTGAAGAGTTTTATTAAATTTAAAATATTGTTTTAGTCTAAAATTTGAAACTTTGAAATTTGAAATTTTTTAATTAGGAAAAATAACAATTGCTTAATATTAAGTAATTTTCGACTGTTCATTTAATATCAGTAATTGTAAATAAAATATTCAAAACTAAAAAAAAAACTAAACTTTGAACGTTACAATTTTAATTGTTTTATTTCAAAAATTTAACTTGCAAGTAAAATTTTTAAATTTTGATGTATAATAAATATTGAACACCCATTATTATTCCTAGAAAACATTAAAGTAAGTTGAATTTAGTTTCAACTTAAAATTTGAAATGATTTCAAATAATTTGAACCGAGTTTCTACGTACACCGACAAAATTTGGCTATTCATACCGAAATTTCGGTGCAAATAGCCCACGGCCTAATTTAAAACAAAAGTTATTTCAAGATAAAAAATAAGAATTTTATTAGAACACATAATTTGTTTATTAAAATATTTTAAAATCCGAAATAAGTTTAAATTAATAAATTAATAAAGTACATATTGTATCTTATACAATATAATAAAAAATATAAAGTTTAGACTATTTTCTTTTCGGATATTTCAAAATTACACAAATAATTATATGTCTGATTTAGCTGTGCATGAAGAATAATTTGTTTAAGTTAGTAGGAATACATTGGGATTTAAGTCTAAAAGCAGTGAATTTTACGATATTCCCAAATTATTTTTAACTCATAAGATTGAAAAAATCTTAAAGATCATTATCTTTTACCCAAAACTGTCTGAAAATCATTTTTATTTAACAAACTTTTTTTCAACACTTTCGCCTTGCATCATTTGAATTCTAGGGCAACTGCATAACTGGCGCCGCCAAACGGCGACCGTCAACTCTCATGACAATACTCTCCACAGGCCTCCAGTGAAAAGTCGCATAGGGCTGGTCACCACATAACCTATAAGCAAATATATAGGGATTAATAGGGAAATAGAGCAAGGATCTAGAAGGGACCTTACTATTTAGTCGGGTGATAGAAAGACACCCTCGCTTGAATCTGGCAAATGAGTCAAGGCTAGCGCCTTTTCCGCAAAACGTGACGTTCTTGTCGGGTCCTTTCTAGATTTCCCGTACAGCGCCCTAATAAAGTTAGGGCGATATGACTAGCATCCTACCAAAACCAAGTCGCATTTCTGTACGGGCTGGTCTTTACGCGCGCATATTATGAAAATGGATCAAAACCCAAATACATGTTCTTACATTCTCATCAGAGAAGGTATTAGATTTGTGTAAAATTGCCCCCAACCCCCCCGTTTTTATCGAATATCGGCGTTTTGAGCCCTTCTGAACCCAAAAAACAGGTTTTGGCGAGTGCGTCTTTCTGTAGGTATGTATGTATGTATGTGGGTGGGTGTGTATGTAGATTTTTAGTCTGTCAGCATCATAACTTTCGAAAGAATTCACAGATTGGATTGGGCTTTGGAATACTCTTCAAGTGTCCTAAAATGAAGGTCAAGTTCGTTAGACAGTCATTTTGGATAGTAATTGAAAATGTGAGCACATTTTGAAAATTTTGTAGAACAGTTTTTTTCAATATTCAAAAATTCTATGGACGGATATTAATATCACTCAAAAAGGCGAAAAAAATATTCGCATGACTTTTTTTGATAGAAGAAAAATTACCAAAGTTATAGCACTTACAGTATTCCAAAAAGCAAACCGTTAGGACCGCGGTAAACACCATTCATGGCCACGTCTCACAACCGTGAGATGGGTGGTCACAGGACACGACGAAATCACAACGACAGGTCGGCGAGCTACACGTCTGTACGGCATTATGTCACTTGAATTCGCGCTATGTCTTCCGTCGACTGAAGATCCAAAAGTGTCATAAGTCTGTCTGTGTGAGACAATTAATTTTGTCAAATTAGGTCCGATGATGCCGTAATTCTATGCCGTCCCGGTTCGTCTTAATTTGGAAAAAACGCATGACCGTTGTTGCAGTTTGAAAAGTGACATCCGTTGATACCTAATAAAAAATAAGGGATCGGTTCGGATGACCGTTTGAAAAGGTCGTTCCTTGCTAATGTCTAAATTTAATGACTAATGAAGTCGCGGTCCAGCTCTTATCCGCGTCGACTGCACACGGGAATGAAAACCCGTATTTTTTCAGATTTTTTAGTACATCTAGTCGGTGCAAGAAGTAGTGAAGAACTGTGATGAGAATTTTGAGTGTGACCGACACGAAAATACTAATGCGTGGGTGAGGTATGAAATTTTTGCAAGCATGTTGCTAGTTTCAATTAAATGTTCATTGTCATGCGACAATTTGGAAAGGAACCATGGAGGGAATCTATATTAGGAATCGCTCACATCTATAAAAAGCTGACTGTCATAACGTGACTCTAATACACCTTTGATTCCTTTCATTCAATAATTATAAATGACACTTTGACATTGATTGGCATGTCACAACTGCAGCATGTCACATCTGCAATGTCTCTCACCAGTGTCAAGTCTTTCCAGCAGCATCTCTCACCCGGGATAAATTTTCAAGTCCTCACCGAGTGACAAATCTGCGGCAAATTTCACGGAATTAATTGTCGCATCTGCGGCAAGAGGATTAAAGAATAGAGGACTTGTTTGGTTTTTGGGCTTATTTTTTAATGTTATGGAAAATCCTGACGTGATGGGGTTAAACGGACCCTAAATTTGCATTTAACGAGCCCGAAAAGATATGATAGACAGATTCACAATTCAGAGGTAATTTTCTCGATTTTTTTGTGGGGCTGTGTTATCATCAGTTCCTAATTTTGAAAATATTTCATAATAGTAAGAAATTGTTAATTACGAAACGGTAATTCAAATATTATTATTATGGTTTTATTATTATAGGTTAAATCAGCTGTTCAAATAAATCGGTTGCTCACAGAGAAAGAAAGCTGGGTGATAAGAAAATGCTCCTCCCAGGACGGTGCGTAACAAGTCGACTCTGGAAATTTTTGTTATTGTTCTTGATGACGCGGTCAAAATAAGCAGTCATTTGCCATCGTAGTTGGATTAATTATCTTTTCACAGTAAAAATTCTGAGTTATGTGAGAAGGTAGTGAACTCATGACATAACTTCTTGGAACGTGTCACGACTTGAACTATCGTTAGCTTAGACGCTTTTGGTATAGACATATACGGGCCTAGTAGTGATTATTGAATTATTCATTCACAAAAGCGCCTTAGTCATTATATCCAAAGGTAATGTAATTTATATTCAATCCTAGCTGCATCTGGGTAGTGGTTGGAACTTAATTTAGAGAATATGGTACATTTTTCTACAATTTCTTTAAATGTTACACTTCCACTTTCAAAATTTTGAACTTTTTGCATTTCAACACTTGAAGGCACTTTCTTTCTCTTTTGTTTCAATATGTTTCACTCACAACCACTAATCACTTTACATGTGTTAAAGCGGTTGTACTAAAAGCTGTACCTTGGACGAAGGCATCTCCAATACTTTTGATATAGCTGCTTCTTCAGGAGCCCGCTGGATGATTTCCTTGCAAAGGATCGGATTTGAATTCATGTTAGTGGCTCTTAAAGATATTTTTTTATTCTCACTCATATACATGGTGTTGAATGACGTCAGCTTCTTCGAAATTTTAGGTTATTTGTTTGACGTTCTAATACTGTACTTCCTATGTCAATTCTTGCTAATACAAGCGACGCGGGATAATATTACTACTGAGATTTGAGAGAGAAAAAAAATAGTTGAATAATCCCAGGATTGTTCATAAACCTAATCCAATATAAAACCCACAAGTAAGAGTTCAATGATTTTTGCGGAACGCCTTGTGATCACCGGATGATGTGATTTTGTTGGTACAGCAATTCTGTTCTTTAGTTGTTTTTCTACTGCTTGCCGTACATCTTTGGCCGAATACTGAGACTGTCGATATCGTTTTGGCTTTATGACTGTATTTCCAGTCATGGATATTCCGTTGTGAACCAATTGGGTTTCTGTTAGTTTCGCGACACTCAAATGGAATATAACCAGAAAGTCACTTGTCCATTGAACAATGTATTCTTTTTCTTCGTCACTTGAATGCGAGAGCTATGAATAGTTAAACACGTATTCCGCACTGTTTCGCTTCTTCTTAGCTACATCTTCATTCGATTCCGTTGGCTTGGAATGGGGAGATCCTTCCCCTTGAATATTGTAGTTATTCAAAAGGGATGATTCCTTGAGGGAAAAGGGCTAGCTCGACTACCTTTTCAGTAGTGCTGATTACTCAATCATAGGCATCGTAGAGAATCTATACAAGAACAACGTAACCTGAAACTTCAGTTTCAGGTCAGCCCTGAAGAAGTAAACTGCAATGTTCACGAAATGTCGGCAAGTTTCGTAGTTTTGCACACGATTGAAGCCCGAAAAAGCTTCAAATGTTCAAATTTAAATTTATCATCATGAATCATCGTGAAAGTAATAAATCTGTTATCCATGAAAAAATTATAGAGATCTCTCAAATGATTCTGTGATAATTTGCGAAAAACCATCCGATTGCTCGCAAAGCCTTCTCACTCGGTTCCGCCACCAGATCAAAGATATCAAAGCTCTGTGCAGAGCTCCGCGTTCGGTTCGTAAATAAAGCCTGGGAAATTTAGCCTGGCATTACATAGGTTTGTATCAGGGCAATCCCATGTGAGGCAATTAATGTCTTGAACCCGATGACCGCATCGCAACACCAGCTTCGAAGGTGATCTGGCATTTCTTCTGCTTCTTCTTTCTGTTCTACAAGAAAGAGAAAGAAGGAAAGGAGATGGAAGTGGAATAGAAAGAGGAACGCACTGTCACATTATCAAAAAGAGAATTTATTTTTTGTTACTTTAAGATCCTAGTGTGGTCCAGGCTTGGCGCTGATTAGCTAGCCAAGAATAAAAAATTCTAAGTTCACTCTGGAAGATCTGGTATGATCCAGGACTGTTGCTGATCAGCTATCCAAAAACAAAAACAAGTTCCCGATTCAATCAACAAATTTTTCAAAAATATATATCAAAAAATATACAGGGTGTCCAAAATCACAGAAAATGAGAAATTCAGTCAGTGAGTGAGCGGCCTCCAACGTTGTGAACATAATAAAAAGATTATTCGAACTTTCAATGCCACTGGAAGAGATTAAGAAAAATTGGTCAGTACGTATATAATTTTTAGAGGTATATACTTTTATTGCATACTTAATTTTATCAGAATGATTTAGAAGTTAGACTGAGACAGGGACTGTCTCAAAATATCTTGTAGAACTTTCAGTGGTTACGCTGCAATCACGAATTTTTCCGTAAATCAGTTTCTCCTAGCTGGAAATAATGAGGGTGTTTTGTACTCTGTTCTTCGCTTTAGCGGTTTTATTTGATTATTTTGGTAAGTATATGTCATATATATAATTTTGAGTACATTTTTTATTTCATCTTAATTGAAGTATATGCGTGATTGCCAAGAAGTTAACTGCTTTAAGTACCAGCCATTTCCCTCTTTTCCTTTGAATAATACATTTTTTCTAAACATGTCTCATTAAAGAACTTTTATCAAAGCATGATTTAGTAAAGTTTCACAATTTTAAACGACTTTGTTCAAACAAAGTGTAAATAATAAAGTACGCAAAATGTCTTTTCGCGCACCTCTCCTCGTACGTCGAATAATGTAAAAATAATAAAAAAGTATTCTAAAACTTTCTAGAACCTACGAAAGAAGTTATGCAACATTTTCCAAAACACGTACATTGTTTAGAGGTAAATATATTTTTATTGTATACATAATTTGATTTTGATAGATTTGGAATTTAAAAAAACACAAGTTTATAAATTTTATGTGTTCTTGAAACCTTGTATGTCAAATAATTAAAAAATGATTGAAAAAAGATTATTGAAACTTTTAAATAGCGTCGGAAGAGATTAAAAATTTTGTTAAACACAAGTTCATACATTGCGTATATTTTTAAAACCCTGTAAATCGAATGAGGTAAAAATAATGAAAGGAGTACTGAAACTTTTTAAAAACAACGAAACAGTTTGAGGAATATTGTTCAGTACGCATAAATTTTGTAGAGGTAAATAGTTTTAAACTTTTTGAAGCTGTTGAAAATACCGTCTTTTTTCATTCCGTGAACCTTTTCATTAAAAGAATTGGTCAGCGCGCTTACCCTCTTGTGGAAATTATTCCTTTTCTACTTACCCTTTTCCTTGCTTCCCCAGCTAATACTCTTCTCTCCTAATTTCCTACCCCAGACATGTAATCCCCTGCCATACTACATTCATTTTTAATAATTTCCCCTACTGTTCCTGATTCACACTCACAGTAATTTCCCCTTCTTCCCCTTCCTGTACTTCCTCATCCCTATTTTCCCCTCACTTCCCTTACTTCCATCCCTAATTTCTTCTACTTCTCCCCCCTCATTTTCCTTTACTTCCCCTTTACCACCTTTCATCTAATTTCACCTACTTTATCTCCGCTCATTTCCCCTTATTTCATCCATGTTCCTTCACTTCCCCGCATTAGAAAAAAGTACGACGGACAGACGGATGACACCCAACTGAAACTCAAAGTTTCTGCTCGGGGCTACAAACCCCTAAAAAGTGAATAACATGTGATTTGAGAAAAAAATTGACTGAAACTGACTGAGTGGCAGCCCTGATTCTTCTTCAGAAATGCCTAAAGTGTTTTTTACAGAAATGCCCTGACTTTTACAACTTTTTTTTTTAAATCCCTGAAGTTGCCATATATGTTTTGTTAAGTTATTAATATAGGATGTATATAGTTGTATATAGTGTACATAAAGTAATGGATATAGTATCCTGGGCAAACATGAAATCAGTTTGGCGAATGTCAGCATTAAGCGAAGAGAAGTATTTTTCTATCTACCTATAGAAGCAATTGACACTGTGACTGGGTAATTCGCGAGAAAATGTGTTTTTAATGAAATAATTATGTTGCATTTGGTTTGTATTACACTATTGAGCATAACTTATTGCGTCATAAGCTAAAAATAAAGTTTATTTATTTCTCATTATCATGGGATTGCATACATCTGAGGGGCTAACAAGTAGTTTTTATTTTTTTTTAAATATGAACTAATGCTCTGATCATCTCCGCAAAAATATATATTTCAACCTTGAATGTCAGCATGATATAGGGGGGAATGGTTGGTGTAACTGAAGTACTTCCTATAAAAAAAATTATTTGAAAATTTAAATAATTTTTTTTATACTCTTAAAATAAACAGAATTGGTTCTTGAATTGTTCGTTTATGACTTTTGTGAAAACAATTTTTTTCAGTTAATACTTGAGGTAAATTTATTTCATAGAAGTAGCTACTTACCCCTGCAATAAGGATCACATCCGAAAGAGGGCACCCAGACCATGCTTATCCTGCTACGGCCTTTAAAATATGAATTCTCAACGAGAAAATTGAATAATTGATGTCTCAACCAAAAAGACGAAATTTCATTTTAAAAAATCAATTTAAAAATCAAAAAGACGAATTTGCAACAAATAAAGATTTTTCAGTCATGAAACAAAAAAAGTTTCCCTAAATTGATGAACCTTCAAGTCAAAAGACGAACTTTCTGTAGAAAAATTGAATTTTCAACAAGAAAATATGAATTTTCAGCAAAAAAATTAATTTTCAACAAAATAGTTAAATTTTTAACCAAATTGATAAACCTTCATTCAGAAAAACAAATTTTCAACGAGGCAGTTCAACTTTTACCCACGGAGTTGAATTTTCAATGAAAAAATATCAGTTTTCAACATAATAGTTAAACATTCAACCAAAGAGATGAATTTTCAACTAAAAATATGAATAATAATAAAAATGAATTCTTAACAAAGTGGTTCAACCAAAAATTTCAAACAAAATAGTTGAATTTTCATCCAAAGATATTTCAGAAGACTTTTCAACACCGAAATATGAATTTTAAACAAGTAAATTGTCTACGTAATAGTTGAATTTTCAACGAAACAGATGAAGTTTCAAGCAAAAAGGATGACTTCTTAACATAATAGTTAATTTTTTTAACCAAACAGTTGCATTTTTATTTTAAAAAGATGGAATTTCTACTATAATATATGAATCTTTTATTTAAAAATACAATTTTTCAAAAAAATAATTAAATTTTCAACCAAAAAAGATTTCAGTTGACTCTTCATCATTAAAATATGAATTTTAATCAAAAAGTCAATTTTCTACGAAAATAGTTATATTTTCAACATAAAAAGACGAATTTACAACAAAAAAGTTGAATTTTAAACCAAAAACGATGACTCTCAACAAAATTATTGAACTCTCAAACAAATAATAAAATTTATAACTAAAATGATAATCCTCAGGAGGAAGCTACTGCAAAAAAAGAAATATAAATACAGGATAAATGAATTACTAACAGAACTATTATATCAGAGTTACCGCAAAACTTTATTTTAAAAATTGCCTAATTTTTCCCTGATCAATTTGTCACTTTCCCTGACCATTGTATTCAAAGAACAGAACCTTAAACTTGTAACATTTTTAACCTAAAATCCTTTATAAATGGATTAAAACAATGCTTGACAGTTATTCAAAGTTATAGAAATTTCCTGACTTTGCAAGATTTTTTTTTCTAAAACCCTGACTTTTCCCTCGTCAATAAAATTCCCTGACTTTTTTAAAAATTGTTCTTGGCTAGGTTTCTTTTCCATTCACCAGGTTTCTTTAACGCTCATAGTTAAACTCATATTCTGTACAATTTCTGCGAGGTATTTGTTTCATTTGCGAATTTCCAAAAATTACGAACATGAATAAAGACCCCCCCCCCAAATTCTGCAACAAATCTATAAAATTCAGGGGTGTAGCGAGGGGCGGGTGGATGAGCGGTGTGACACCTCCCAAATGGTCGTACGTATGGTAACTAGTCGGCAAATCAAAATCGCTTCGTAATTTTCACTTACAAGTTCATTTTCTTGAAAAATAACTGCAACTCCAAAAGATTGATACATGTATACTAGGGTGGTCCAAAAAACTCTTTTTACCCTAGAGGGCAAGCCCCCCCCCCAGTTTCTATTTCCGGAGGAAAAAAGTCCTTAATTTTTTTTCGAAATTCGAATGTTAACACGTGCCACAGGGTAATTCAAAATCCCATTTAATTAACATGGGGAAATTTTGGATTTTCGAAAAATTGAACTCATACTTCAGGGTTTGATCGATGAACATAATATACCGTTATGAGATTTGTTTAATTGTTTGTAAATATAACCCTCAAGTCTTTTAATTTTTTGAAATTTAAAATAACAATTGCTCTGTCTGCAAATAAAGGATGAGCTACTTGTTTCATTTCGTCTGTGGTCCCGGCAGAGGGGTTGCTTGAAGCTACCATATTTATCATAATTTTTTGTATATCCAGGGTACAGATAATGGATTTGTAAATCAGGATTCAAAGTATACATTTTTGGATTTTTATTATATTTTACTATGCGTTTGAAAGAAAAACTGTACAAAACACACGGGTACATCCCAAGAAGAAAAAGAAATGTCAATTGTGAAATTGAGCTCATTTTAATATACCATTTACCTAAGACATATCATATAGGTATCGCTTTCCGTTCAACACATTATCCAAAATGTCATATAAATCAATAAGACCTTGCATTTCACTTATTTTGTAGGAGTATTATTAAGAAGGGAACGTTGCAGACATGTAGACCTTGCATTATTCCAAATTAAGCGAAGTGAGCTGTAACTTGTTAAAATACAAGCATTTTTTTGTAATCATAATCTTGATAGGTCCTAAAGTTTTAAAATTCTGTATAATTATAATAATTTCGTTATCACAGTTCAATTTTCTGCGTTTGAAAATAATGTGGACTTTGATTAATTACAATTTCTAATTTCGTATGAAGTATTATAATAATATTCATGTATAATATAATATTTAATTCTATAGAATTAGAAATGATAATTAAATCAAAAACATTTCAAATTCGAGATCTTAACTATTCTTGAAGTCTAGTGTACACCTTTTATGCAATCTCACGAAAGCTTTAAAACCCTTTGAAATATTTTATGAATTCTTGAAAAAATTTTATTGTGAAAACGTTTAAAATCTTTTGCAATCCATCGATAATAAAATTCATTTATATCCATAGAAATCAGAAAAATATAGTGGACTTCTCGAATATTCCTCAAAATGCTTCAAAATCTCTTGAAATCTTTTAATTTCTTTGATATCCCTCAAAATTGTTGAAATTCATTGAAAATCCTTGGAATCTTATAAAATACCCTGAAATTAAGAAACCATTGGAAATCCTTCGTGATCCTTTTGCTTCACTACTGGCTTCTATGAAATAACTTGTATTCTTATAAAATCTCTTGAAATCTTTCAATTCTGTAGAAATCTGTAGAAATACTTTGAAAATTAGAAATTCTCTGAAATCCCTTAATATATTTTGAATTCAGACGAAATATTGTGATTTTTTTTTAATTCTGAAAGAAATTCCTTGGAATGCTTTGGATTCTTTGGAAATCCACTGAAAGACGCTGAATTTCAACAAAATAAAAAAAAAACCCTTGAAACGCTTCAAAACTCCTTGATATCTTTTAAAGTTTAAGTACCCAAAAACCTTTGAAACCCTATGGCATCTTTGAAAATTTCATGCAATTTTTGTAGGGCTCCTAATATCCTTGAAATCATATGAAATCGCTGAAAAGACTTTATAATCCCTTCAGGTCTTTTGATATCCTGAGAATTCACATGACATCTACTCAGTTTTCACGAGATGGATTCAAATCCATTAAAATAGTTTCAAATCTTTGAAATCCCCTCAAATTTGATTCAATTCTCTGAAAGTTAAATCTTTTGAGATCCCCAAAAATCTTTCAAATCTTTTGAAATGTTTAAAATCTTGAAATCTGGTGTACACACCTCGAGTGATGAATGTATTGTTTGAATTCAACAATTTTGAATTATATATTAGGTTCAATTAGGTTTATCTTCTGTTCAGCCTTTTTAATATTTACGAAAAGAAAACAAATTAAACATTTTTTCATTTAGGATTGCTCAAAGTAATATTAGGCAATCACGAACAAATTCAGTACTTTAAATAAAAAATTATATCTTCCAGATTAAAATTTTTTGTACTCTTCCAGTTTGCGATTTGAAATTTCAAATGATATGAATAAAAAAAATATAATTAGTAGAACATATGTCAAATATGTCAGATTCCTTGTAAGCTATAAAGTATATAATTGAAGATCATAATTTCAAGTTCACATTCTACAACTTAGCATATACCTATACAATACAATATAAAATTGTTTACATTTCAATCTGAAATATTTAATATCATCACTATTGCAATTACATCACATTCATTTAAAGTAACCATACTGACATTTTGGTATGAATAGCCCAATTTTCTCGATACTCGCAAAACTCTCATGCTTATAAAATTTCAGTTATTTCTCTATTAAATTTTAACGAACAAAAACGTTACTTTTTGTTATGAAAACAATGTAAAAGTGCACATTTAGCATAAAATCGAACACTCTCATAGCCTCGAGTTAGAAATGTACAGTTTTTACGTGCAGTTGCTATTTGTACAATTTTACCATTTGCTGTCCAACGGAAAAATCTTCTAAGTGACATGTGTCGAAAATTGAACTCTTGTTGAAAATGGTGCACTTTCTTGTATCTCACAAGTGCTTCCAAGTCCCAAATTCCCCATTTCCAACCGTTCTTTGTCTCTCACCAGTGCCGCAAAATCCCATATTCGCCTTTTCCAGCCCTCTCTTGTAGCTCACCAGTTCTACAAAGTCCTAGATTCGCCTTTTCCAGCCCTCTCTTGTAGGTAGAAAACGCTCTCAAGTCCCAGATTCACCATTCCAGCTCTTCCTTCCAGCTCACCAATGTAGCGAGGTCCCATATTCGTCTTGTCCAGTCCCCAAATTCCGAATTCGGCTTTTCCCTTCTCTCTTTCAGCTGACTAGTGACGCCCAGTCCCAAATTGGCTTTCCCAGCCCTCCCCTGTAGCTAACCAGTACACTCAAGTCCCAGAATCCCTTCTTCAGCATATTCTTTCAGAACACAGACGCTGCAAAATCCCTGATTCCCCATCTCCAACCCTTTCCTGTAGCTCACCAGTGCGGCAAAATCCAACATTTGTCTTTTCCAGTTCTCTCTTGTAGCCCACTAGTGCCATCAAATCCCAGATTCGTGTATCAAGTCATACCTTGTTGCTCACCTGTGCCACCGAGTCTCAGATACGCTTTTTTCAGCCTTCATTGTAGTTCATTATTGTCCCCAAGCCCCAGATTCGCCTTTTTACGCCCTCTCTTGTAGCTCAACAGTTCCATAAAGTCTCAGATTCACCTTTTCCAGCCCTTCCTTGTAGGTCAAAAGCGCTCCCAAGTCCCAGATTCAACATTCCAGCTCGTCCTTGCAGCTCACCAATGTAGCGAGGTCCCATATTCGTCCTTTCTAGGCCCGAAATTCCAAATTTGGCTTTTCCATTCTTTTTCTCAGCTCACTAGTAACGCCAAGTCGCAGATAAGCCTTTTCCAGCCCTTTCTTGTAGCTCAAAAGCGCTCTCAAGGCCCAAATTCACCATTCCAGCAATTCCTTGAGGCTCACCAATGTAGCGAGGTCCCATATTCGTCCTTTCTTGCTCCCAAATTCCAAATTTGGCTTTTTCATTCTTTTTCTCAGCTCACTAGTAACGCCAAGTCGCAGATAAGCCTTTTCCAGCCCTTCCTTGTAGCTCAAAAGCGCTCACAAGTCCCAAATTCATCATTCCAGCACTTTCTTGCAGCTCACCAATGTAGCGAGGTCCCATATTCGTCATTTCTTGCTAACAAATTCTAAATTCGGCTTTTCCATTCTCTCCTTTCGCTCACTAGTAACGCCAAGTTGCAGATTGGCCTTTCCCAGCCTTCCTTGTAGCTCAAAAGCGCTCCCAAGTCCTAGATTCACCATTCCAGCTCTTTCTTGCAGCTCATCAATGTAGCGAGGTCCCATATTCGTCCTTTCTAGCCCCCAAATTCCAAATTTGGCCTTTTCATTCTTTTTCTCAGCTCACTAGTAACGCAAAGTCGCAGATAAGCCTTTTCCAGCCCTTCCTTGTAGCTCATAAGCGCTTCCAAGTCCTAGATTCAACATTCCAGCTCTTCCTTGCAGCTGACCAATGTAGCGAGGTCCCATATTCGGCCTTTCTAGCTCCCAAATTCCAAATTCGGCTTTTAAATTTTTTCTTTCAGCTCACTAGGGACGCCAAATCTCAGACTCGTCTTTCCCAGCCCTCTCTTGTAGCTCACCAGTTCCATAAGGTCCCAGATTAGCCTATTCCAGTCCTCTCTTGTAGTTAAGCAGTGCCCTTTAGTCCCAGATTCCCATTCTTCAGCACTTTTTTGTAGCTCACAAGTGCTGTCAAGTCCCTGATTTCCCTTCTCCAACCCTACCTTCTAGCTCAACAGTAGCGAAAAATCCCGTATTCGCCTTTTCCATCCCTCTCTTGTAGTTAAGCATAGCACTTTAGTCCCAGATTCCTTTTTTCAGCACTTTTTTGTAGCTCACAAGCGCTGCCAAGTCCCAGATTTCTCTTCTCTAACCATACCTTGTAGCTCAACAGTGCCGCAAAATCCGATATTAATTTTTTCCAGCCCCCTCTTGTAGCTCACCAGTTCTGCAAAGTCCCAGATTCGCTTTTTCGAGCCCTCCCTTGTAGCTAACCAGTTCTACCATATCCTTTTTCCAGCTCTTCCTTGTAGTCACAAATTTGCTCATCCAATCGTGCCTTGTAGTTAGCCTCTGCCCCCGATTCTCAGATACGCCTTTTCCATCCTTCATTGTAGCTCATTATTGCCTCCAAGTCCCAGAATCGCCTTTTTCAGTTCTCTCTTGTAGCGCACCAGTGCTCCCATAAATGAAATTGATAAATGATTAGTTAGGAAAATTAACTTTTCACCATGAAAGCAAATTTTCAAGAAATTAGTTTAATTTTCAATCAAACACATAAATTTTCAACCTAAGGGCATGTGATACATCAGTTCCCCCGGGTTTTTGTCCACAAAAATTTAAAAAATTTTAAACTGTATTTGGAGATGCTATAAAATAGAGCAACAGACGTCCCGGAACTCTTTTTTTGAGGGATAAAAACGTATGTACTACAAGCAAAGATGAAACATGTTTTTTTTATTTATTGCAAAAGTAACGTCAAAGTTACTTAATTTTGTACTTTTAAATTGTGCGGGGAATCACGGAGTCAATGAATGCTTATTCCTTGCATATGCGCACGAAGTTTAAGATGGCTGCCGACTGTTACCACCATGTTACTAATCTGGCAGGTAAAGGATGCAAACTAGGAAACTGACATACAAGTAACAATTTCTCTCATAACATGTGATCACTTAGGAACTTTCCAGGATAGTAACAGGTTAGCTGGGTTGTGAGGCTCTGCGAATGGCGATTTTTTTTTCTTGCGACCAAGCTTTCAATTAGTTTATTGTTGACATTTTTGACTGGCAATACATGCCAAGTCGATTTGAACTTGTCTTAAGACCGGAAGGTTTATGCTAGTCTTGATAAGCATTCCGAATTTCTCTTTAAAAAATGATATTAAGAAAAAGGCGTTTAGGGATTAGAGATTAGGATTTAACATTGCAGGGGTCAAAGTTACAAATTTATTGTTTATTAAATATAATGTCCACTAAACTTTCACCTCTAAAAACTATGAATCCCACCAGCAGGGCTGCCCGTTTCCACGAAACAGGTAAAGAGGTTGACACTAAACAGTTGACATCATCAGGTCTTAGCAACTACAAAATCTCAAAATTTTCAAAAATGATTATAATTGTGATCTCTATCACTTTCTAGCTGAATGTTGGAGATGGAAAAAAATGGACAACAATTTTAGATTCGCCATCATAAGTATATAACTACTGTAGGTAAACAAGTTTGTTAATGGATAAAAATAAATACCATGAAGATAAATAATGTAGGCAATCTGCAAAATCTAACGCTGTCTTCCGAGATATAAAATAAAGTCTGGCTCGCGACCAGGGGGGAGACTTAAAAAACGTTTTAAGAATGTGTTGGCTATATCCTCATTAGGAATAATTGAAGAATTAGCCAATTAAGTTTAATTATTTTTACTCGGGCTATGAAAAATTCTGAACCTGTTTTCAGTGAAAATAAAATTCTTCGCAAAATCACGTTGACGGAATAAACTGAAATTCATATAAGCCTTTTTCATCAGCCATTAGTACACATACAAAGCAGAAATCAGTCAATCATGTCAGTGGTTGATTAACGGATATCCGACCCTAGCACACGGAGGCGTGAGCCCGTATGGATTTCCAATGTCCCTTCGCGAGTAATATTCTCGAGCAGAACCGATAAAGCCAGCTATTTTCCTATCAGGTTTGTGAAAAAACGTGTCTATCGAATTTGAATATATAACACTGGAGGTGAGGATCTGGGTTAAGGATACGATAGGTATGTGGTGGTTTTCATGTATCTTTGCCCCACCCACGTACCATCTTCACCTAGTCGTTCCTTCTTCTTCCACCTGCATCTCAATTCGGTTTGCAGTCGCTTTTTCTCAGCGAAATCTCTTCATCTAGTATCTCTATCCCCACGATCCCTAATAACTATTCGTGAGAAAGATTGTTTTCTCTTATCGAGAGGGAAAAATAGTGAATCTGGGGATTCCAGGATATTTGCGATAACGAAAGAAAAAACCGCTTATCAAAAATGGATATTTAGAATTTCAGAAATACCTTTAAGGTTCTCATTAAAATTCTATTTCTACTTTAATTCTTTAATAAAATCTACTCGAGATGAAAAAATCGACACCTGTCATAATAGAACATTCCATGTTTAAATCAAGAAAATAAATATTATGTTTGAATGTAATTTTACTCATAACTCAATGAATTTACTTCTTTATTTTCTACACTTTATATTTTTCCAGAAAGTGAAATCTGCAAGAAAAACAAAGCTTAAGAAACTGAATTCTCATTTTATTAGGGTTTCATAGCTACGAACAGAAACCCTAATTGCTTTTTTCCCGACAGGGAGAGTGAGGGGTAGCGGGAGTAACGGAAATGAGAAGAAAGTAGGGATTAGTGAGATGAAGGGACGTAATGAAGTGAGGGAGGTACAGCAGGGGCGAAGTGATGAAATGATAAAAGGAAGGGAAGGAGTCGCTAGGAGAAGGGCAGTGATGGAAGGGAAGTAGGGTGTGCAGAAGTAGGGATGGCGAAATTTGAATGACCCAATAAACGTCTGAGTAGGCTACAAAACGCTTTTTTTTAGTTGTTTCAGAGAATTTTATTGCGACAAAATACTTATTATACTTTCATCCTTTATAAATAACACGAAGAAAAATTACATCGATATTTAACATACTTAACATACTTCAAGTTTTTCCTGGCCTCAAATGTAATAACAATGTCTTTATGATGAATTGTCACGTCAAATTTACGCATTTGTAGAAAATTAGTTGTCGCAAAAATTAATAATGGCGAATATATATATAATATATATTCGGTTTCGGTTTTGATTCCTTTGGAATAGAACTGAAGGGCCTATGACAAAGCCACCGAACGCGTCCTCGGGTTGCAATTTTGCGTCTAATAAGCCCAAGCTGAAGAAAAAATGTCAATTTTATAAAGAGATATTGCAAAGGAACACTAAATTCCGATGTTTTCAATAAATTATAACAAACCTGGAAATAATTAACATCCTTTTGAGTTCTTGAGCTGATTTTGCAATGAATTCTCTATCGTATTTTGGTAAGTTATTTGGATACTTCACATTTTTTCCCCTAGATTCTACTCTAGTGTCAAACCTGGTGCAAGAAAGTTGCAAAATTTTACATAAAAATTGTACATGCAACATGATTTTGTAAAATTAATATCGATAGAGTTTCAGATGATTATCACTAAAACTTATTAAAATATTACTAGCAATCATTTAAGACAAATTGTGTTCACTCATTTTTGAAAATTTGCCATATTTTTTTGCACCAAGTTTGAACTTACGACACAATCACAATTTTACGATATCTTTACAATTTCTAAAGATATTATGAAAACTCACTTTTAAAATCAGCACAAGAACTTCAGAAAATGTTCATTTTCTCCAGTCTTCTGCCAATTTTTTTGATAGCATCGAAATTCAATTTTTTTTCGCAAAATGTTTTTATAAACTTAACATTTTGCCTTTAACTTGTGCCCATTTCGAGCTAAATTTTAATAAATTTCGCAATATTACAAGAAAAAAATTCTCAGGGTAATTATATATAAAAATAAGGTGCTTTAGCAACGGGTTATAAAACAGGCGTGCAGATAATTTCTGCCGGTAGTGTGGCTCTGAAATTTAAAAAAAAAATGATCAAAGTTTTTAATTTGGATCAGGGGACAAATTACTAAAAGACACCATATAGTTTCAACAATTTAGAATATCGTATTTCAAGCATAATAATAAGGAACAAGAGATCCGAAGTTAATTTAAAATGACTCATTTACGTGTAATTCAAGTTTTTAGATCTTACACTACAAAAGCCTGAGAATACAGAAGAAAGCAATCGAAAAATAAAAAAACTTATTCCAGATTTTAAAATGAGATTAAAGAACACAATGAGAAAAGCTGATACGCGGAAACGTAGATTCTTCAGAATGCGAGAAGTAGGTACTGCTTCATCTTTTAAAAAAAGATACAAGACACGATGCACAAGGGACCAACAGCTATAGAAACACGACTTTTCTTAACAGACAATATTGCCTAGTCTGTGAAATAAAGACCCAAAAACTCGAATTGATCTGCTCAAGGAGTGAAAGTAAAATGGCGCTTGATTGTACCACGTACGCACGGGCGTAGGACAACGTTATAAGTCCCAAACCCACGTCGTAGTTTAACGTAGTTTTGAAATGAATTATTTTCACTCTTTTCTTTGACTTTTCTTTTACTTCGCACTCACTTTTTTGTCCTTGCTGTAATTTCACGTGTCGCTCGTCGCAGTACCGTAAAGTGTTATTTTACTGCCGCTCCTCGAGCAGCAGAAGAGCGATTGTTCTGCCTATTTCATATAAATAAATTTATAAACAAGGCTAAATCTGCAATTTGAGGAAGAATAGTTCGTTAACCAAGAAATTCCTGTTTTCAAGGTGACAATAGATATCTAGAACAATTTAAAGATAAAAGAAGCGTTCTTGTATTTCTACAACGAGATGATAATACCATTATAACTTCAAAAAAAAAACTTTATTGTCAGAAAAAAGTTCGTAATCTAATAAGGTTTCTTCTTGATCCTATGCAAGTTTTGTGCACAAAGTGTGTAAATGTGGGTCATGCAAAGGTAAGCCGGTCTTTCATTTTTCACTAAAACCAGTTTGGGTTATAAAAAGACCCATAACAGAAATCGATACATGCATGTGTAAACGACATGCAAACATGAAATTGATTTTGGAAAAATTTGCGATGTTGAAAGTTATTGAAAAAAAGGACTCTAGTCTTACCTGCAAAAGGATGTGCTGTAATTTTAAAGACAAGAATTCGTATATGCTCAGTTTATCGGCTTACAACTGCGAATATCGTTCGAGCACCAAGACAAATTCCTGTGAAATGTCTTGTAAGGGTCACATAAAAGACAGAGCGCCTGGGAGCGAAGGGTAACATTTTTCACGTCAACTTCACTAAAATTTTTTAAATAGATTATTTCTGGTTGAATTAAATGACAATCTAAATAGACAAAATTCAGCATTTTTATAACATGCTTACAATATCCATCATCAAACAACTCTTATGAGTACTTTCAATGAGCGATTCACTTTTGACGACTTATTTATAACAATCGATGTCACCGGAAAGCGTGTCGACAGTTAAAAATTAAAATTTTATTTTCGTTTTCGACGATGTTTCGCAAATTTACATGTGCGTGTCCATTTGTGAATATTGATTAATACTCAATATTTGTTTACTCAAGAGCACGGAAAAAAGTACACTGTAAGATGTACAATCTCGAACAGTAAAGCTGAGGTTTAAAGCGTACCCACTGTGAAATGAGCAGTTTTCACAGTATTGAATGCAGTATTGGATGTTGATAATACAATATGTTTTTGGGTTGGCACGCTAGTATGGTGCCTTCCATCTGGTCTCCAACCAATTGGTTTACCAGCTGGAAAAATGTAACTTCGAAATTCGAATCGAAGGTTCTGATTCGTGCGCGAAATGAGCCGAATATATCCCAGTTGCCCAAGTGAACATCCAAGTACTTTAATATAAGAAAGCCTGCTATCAGGAGATGTGGACCTGTCACAAACAGGAGCATCCTCTCTAGAAGTCTGGTCAGGCGTATGTTGTTTGCCAGCAGAAGAAGAAGAAGAAGGACCAGGATCACGTCCGCTATGCTGATTGCGGTCGGAATTTGTACTGCATTCTGAAAAAGGAAATAGAAGAATGATGTTTTTTTTGTTCAGAGCATTTATGTATAATACCTTTGGCTCATTTCAATATTTCTTTGCAGAAAGCATCACAGTAAAAACTAGACATTTATTTTAGTCTAGGATCCTTTTTGGGCGTTCTAATATGATCTCATAAATAGTATATTTTAGTACCAGTTTCCGTCTTGCTTAGTTTACTTACTACAGATTAAGATTCAAATGATCCGAAAGAGCAAACTAAAATGATTCAGAGTGTACATTGCTGCATTCTCTCAATTAATCCAAACTTCAGTCCTACAAAAAAAACAGATCAAGTGACCATCTTAAGGGTACGGGTTGGGATCCGAACCCTTTGAATCATTAAAGGTCTGAGTCTGGACCCGAACCTTTTAAATTCTCAATGTTGCCAGTCCTGATCCGGACCACTGAGAATTAAAAAATAACCTTGAAGAAACCTTCAACATTGGGACCAACCTAAAAGATTCCTTGAATTATATTTGCGAAATTTGAAAAGATTATTTTGACACAGAAGAAGCATCAGTTTATGTGGAGGGCTGGAAATTATTGAGTTGACTTGAGATTGCGCAAAAGTGTTCTGCAATATACGCGGCAGAGTAATATGGCACATTATGCTGCACTTGCGACTGTGCAGTTCAGGTCAATCGCACATCTGGCTGCGCAGAAAGGTAAGGGTGTACCTACAGACGTACAGTAGATTTACATAGCACTTACACCAGCGTAGTAGAGATCCACGGAACTTACTGATGCACTTTAGAGTTAGAGGGTATTTATATGTCCTCAGTGAATTTTCATAGCACTTACGTGTGCGCAGTAGAGTTCCATGGAAATTGTAGATGCGCATGTTAACTGCGTCGAGAGTGTGTCTGCGAAGTGGAGTTATGCTGCACTTAGGGCTGCGCAGTAGAGTTATATTGCACTGATGGATGCGCAGTATAGTTAGGGAGTACTCAGGTGGTACACGACACAAATGTTGGGTCAGAATTCGAAAATTCAAAAATTTGATTCAAATTTTGAAACTTGTATTCAGTTAGTAGATTTCCACTATAGTCAGTACGAGGGGGGTTATACTCGAAAATACCCTTCTTTTTGATTTTCATGAAAATGTCCATTGAAACCCCTTCGTACAGACTTTTATGGAAATATACCAAATTAATAAAATTTTCAAACATTGAGTCGAAATTGGCTTAACCAATTCAAATGGCTCAAATATATGTTTTATAGGGTACTAGGGCAACTGAAGAAAAACAATTAAGTCCTTCTACGAGGAGGGGCTAAAAAAGTTGTCGTAATTTCGTAACCATTTTTTTTGTATTGAAATTTTGTTGGCCACACCGCTATTTTTTCTGTGATATACTCATATTCAACGTAACAACATATATTTTTTGGGATAGGATCAAACAATTACTTCATGGTTGAAAAAATAAATAAAGAATTGATGCCCCCAATATTTATCTAATTCCATTAGAATGGGGGGTCATATTAATTTTTAGTAATTGCGTTTTTTCATAACGGATTTGCCTTTTGATCCGCACTTAGATTTCAGGTATCGAGTTTTGATCGAATTTGATCGTTCGATTCTTGTTTTATTTTTCAAAATTCTATACATTGACTACAAGATTTTTAATTGACAACCAATAAAATCCCGAATTTGCAAATGTCAGAAAATAAAATTGACCGAATTCAAGACTGAATTATAAAATTGCCGAATTATACAATTACCAAATCATGAAAATTAAATTGAAAAATTATGAAATTATAAATAAAACAAACATTTGAGATAATCATTAATTAATACATTATTAATTATTTTCAAGGATTTAGCACTTGATTTATTTTATAATTCAGCAATTTTATAATTTGGTCAATTTTATAATTCGTTAGTTTATATTTTCAGTATTTTTTTTGTTAATTGGTGGTTTTGATATTTATTTTTTCGTTATTTTCTATTAGTCCCGGATATTCAAAAATTTTTAAAACTATTTTTTTTGTATATTGCTGTTTTACAATATAATGCGACTATTTAATAAATATAATTATTATATCTATATATCACAAACAAGTAATAGAATACATCATAAAATATTATTTTCTATTACAAGTTCAGCCTAGTGCCGCGTCATGCGCCCGCCACATCGCATCGTATCCCTTCACCCTGACCCCAGCAACCCGAGTTTACGCGAAAGTACCCGGCTGTGCTCGAGTGCGCTAAGACGCAGCAACCCCCCATCAAATCGAATCCCAGCGTGTCGGTCACAGCACAGCACCCCCGAGCCCTCCAACCCCCCGTAATACGACTTGACATAGAAGTAGCCGACCGCACTCGAGTCCGCTATCTTGC
>JAABKJ010075445.1:94461393-94519562 GCA_011634705.1 Andricus grossulariae | reverse complement strand
CCACTAACATCCTTCCGCGTCATGCGCGCACCACATCGCATCGTCTCCCCTCGCCCCTTCACCCGTCATGCTATTTCGCAAAGCAACCCCACCTTCTTGATCGCATCCGGAGTACATGTGAAGGGGTAGGGCTGGATTCATTGGGCCCCTTGTACGATGAGAGCCCCTCAGCTTCTCTTTTTCCTATTACTTTTCTGTTTGTCTATAAGCATATTCTCTAAACTAGCCATTTAAAATAGTATATTGTGTATCGAGGGCAGAAAGAAGGTTATCTACAAGCATGTGAAGCAGATAGCGTATATTTGGTGTACGTGACGATTTTGGATTATAGGTGAAAGGAAGAAATAGCATAGTTTGCAGAAGGGAGACTGTCGGGTATAGCAATACAATTTTTTCAAAGATGCAGATCAATTCCTCGATATTCTGACTTGCAGGGTGCTGTGTATGTGTAGCGGGCGTAAAGTTTTATGTAGCAGGCGTAAAGTTTCAGGTTGGCTGCATGCAATGGCGAGTTTTAAAGGGGGTTCGGACAAAAATAGTATTATTAGCATCCACGGATTTTTGCGATTCCAATCAAGTCAAATTTTCAACCTTCATACACGAATGGCATGTACTTGTAATCGTAAAAATTCATACATTATATATTATATAATATTTCCACTTTTTCCTTTATTTATTTTTTTCCCTCCCAGATATCACAAATTGTTTGAATTAAGAGCAAATTTGAAAGAAATAATAGTTTTTCTTTGTGCCTGATTCAAGCAAAGCGAATAACAACATAAGATTCGGTAAATCTAGAATTTCGTTATGTTGCAATTAATTGTTTATAAGACTATAATTAACAAATGTTTTGAATTGAAAGAAGACCTATAAGAGACCAAGCTTTTGTTTTTTATATAATTTTACAAACCATTCGAAAAATAAAAGCTATATCAAATATTTGTAATCAAGGTAATTTTCCCAAGATTTTTCACAAAAGTTATAGCATCGACCTTGTACAATGTACACAAAGTCTTTTATTAGGAAGTTCAAGTAACCTTACACGTAATTGTTAAACAAGATCCATTTTTATACTTACGTATTGACACAAGTTTCAGCTCTGTCGGAAAATTTTCTTTTTCCTCGTAAAGCATGTGTCCTGAAAAATGATTTACATTTTTTTCGAAAATTTTCGGTCCAACAGTTGTCGAGATATGCAGCCGAAAATATGTCAATTTGAGTGCAAATTCAATTGTTTATAACGCTCTTACTTGAAGACGGATCGTTGCATAAAGAACTTGTTATGGCATAAATGTTTTCTTTTTCCATGCATTATCCGAAAATAATTTTACAACATTTTTATCTTTAAAAAATAATGTAATCGTTTCAAAAAAAAAATTTTTAATTTTCGTAACAGATTTCGAAAAAGGAACCTTGATATTCGTAATCGGAGGACTTTTGCGGAGTTCTTAAGCCAAATTTACTGCGTCGCACTTTTAGTGCATACATAAGTGTCACGGGCTGCTCGATTATATATGAAGATTAAGAATAAAAAATATATATTCACGATTTTTCCAAAACTGTGTCATTAAAAAAATGTTTTACTCCATTTCCATACATTCCATTTCTGTCATGAAATGCTGCTATAATCGGTGAAAATGTTTTTATTTTTAAAATAACTGATTTTTGATGTTTAAAATTTTTGAAGTGCCTGGGAGAAATGCAACTTCTGTCTTGTGCTTCAGACATAAGATGCTGTCATAAGCTATGAAAATATACGACTCTTGAAATTCGTATATTTTCACCGAAATTTTGTAACATTAGAGCATGATTTGGGGTAGGTTTTCGCATCATTTAGAGGGAAAAGAGAGAAAAGACATTTCTTCTTCCAAGTCAGATAATAATATATTAAATAAAATTGGGCTCAGAGGACATCCTTGCCTTACTTCTTTCACCAAACAGAAACTATCTTCTACTTTTTCTCCTACTTCTCCTTTTTGTCTCCCTAAACATTTTGGATACTCTTTTTATTAATCCCTCTCGTATCCACTTTTTCACCATAACTTTTTCTATCTCGCATGGGTCTAATAAGTCAAACGCCGCCTTTAAGTCCATGAACATTGCTATCATTGCCCCTTTCTCCCTTTTAATCCTCTCATTCACGAGATAGTTCAGAACATATATATTGTCCATCACCCCCATCCCTTTTCTAAACCCTGTCTGATTCGGAGGCTCTATCTTAACCCACCAAAATTTCTTTATTAAAAATATGTTACCAAGATTTAAATAACAAAAAATATTTTCTTACAAGAAAGTGATCCTTTTCAATTCCTCATAAAATTTTTGTTACATAACTTGTAGTAAAACTAACCAAAAAACTGAACATTTACAAAACCTAGCGAAATTTCTTTCTGGAAAATTTTTGAACAAGATTTAAATAATAAAATACATTTTCTAAGAACATAACCCATCCTTTTCGATTCCTCTCAAAATTTCTGTTACGTAACATCTAACAATAATAACAAACAACTGGAAATTTACGTAACCTAGCAAAATTTCTTTCTGAAAAATTCGTTACCAAGATTTAAATATAAAAAAAAAAATTCTAACAAAGAAAGTGACCCTTTCAGATTCCTCTCCAAATTTCTGCAACATAAACTATAACAAAACTAACAAAAAAAACTGAAGATTTACGAAACCTAGCAAAATGCCTTTCTGGAAAATTTGTTAACAAGATTTAAATAACAAAACACATTTTCTAACAACAAAAAGCACCCTTTTCGATTTCTCTCAGAATTTCTGTGACATAGCTTGTAACAAAACTTACTCAAAATCTCAACATTTGCGAAAACCAGCAAACTTGCCTTCTTAAAAATTTGTAAGCAAGCCCCAACATAGGATATCACATATACCAAATAAAAAAGTTACTGTTTTCGGCTCCTTTCAGAATTTCTGTTACATAGCTTGTAACAAAAGTATATGAAAAAATGAAAATTCGAGTAACCCACCAAAATTTCTTTATTGAAAACTTGCTAACAGGATTAAAATACTACAACACCTTTCCTAACAATAAAAGTCACCCTTTTAGATTTCTCTCAGAATTTCTGTTTCCTAACTTCTAACCAAGGTTACAAAAAATCTCTACCTTTGCGAAACCTAGCAAACTTTCTTTCTTAATAATTTTGTTACAAAATAAAAAAAAATGACATTTACATTATACATTCAGAGAACATTCGATACATTCACATAACTTGTAGCAAAACTAACGAAAAACAGCACATTATTGAACATTTTGTATCGAAAGAAAAACTCATAAGAAAGCCCCTTTTCTCTCAACAAAAAACAACTTTTTTCATTCCTTGCTGAGATTCTATTCCATAACTTGTAAAAAAAAATAACAAAAAAAAGGACGGAAACTTTTGCGAATCATAGCGAATTTTCTTTTTCGAAATTTTTTTAGCATTTTTTCTAACGACGAAAGTTACTCGTTTCGATTCAGCAACAATTTATTCATTAACCTAAAGCAACACAAAACTTTTTCAACCATTGGAAGTCAGCCTTGTCTATTCTTAATGAACTTCTGTTACATTTATTTGTAACAGAACCAACAGAAAAACTTTAATCTGGGAAAAGTTTATTACTTCAGTAAACATTTTTTTGCCCATCAGTGGTATTTCATTAAAAACCAATCAAATTTTCACTAAAGATAATCAATAAAATGCAGACGGTGAAAGAGATTTCACCCACTTGTAGCAGCTTCCTTAGTAGAATCTCAATAATTCTAACATAACGAGCAAAGTGGAATACCTACTAAAATAAAAAGTCGAAAAAAGACATTATGAGTTACTAAATCTATCGGAAATAATTCACCTTTTCGTAGAATTAAGGAAAATAACAAAAATGTATAGGTTTGCAGACACTTCTAAAATGTTTGCTACATATGGCACTTTGGCGTCTAAATCAGACCAATTTCATTGTCTTATTTTATCCTTTTGACTATTTTTTGAGCATGAACTTAACCAAACTTTTTTTGGATTAGAAAACATTTTTTTCAACAAAAAAATCATTTTTCTGCGCAAAAAATAACAAAACTATTACCTTGACAAAAAAACATCGTTTTATCAGTGTAACATGGCAAGACTTTCAGGATTCTCACATTCGTAGATGTGGCAATCTGATTGGTTGAAAACCCTCTCACGAATTGGCTTGTTTTATTGTTATTTACTTTAATTTTCCTGTTAATTTTTATTCGAAAGCTCATTTTCATGTATTTTTACAATTTTCGAGTTTCAAGTTATCTTGTTCATCTAGTTATGTTGTCCTAGTCCTGTTAATAAATTCACAAGAATGAAATTTCTCTCGGTTTGGCGAACCTTCAGTTTTTTTGTTACTTTTGATACAATTTATAAAAGGTGTTGTGCTATTTAAATCTTGGTGTCATATTTTTAATAACGAAATTTTTGTGGGTATCACGAATTAAAGATTTTTTTTCATACTTTTGTTACAACTTATGTAACCGTTATTCTGAAAGGGATCGAAAATAGTTTCTTTTCTTGTTAGAAATACGAAGGTGGTCCGATAAGTACTTAGCCTCACCGCCCGATGGCGCCAATATCACAAGAGAAATTTACTAACGTGTAGTACATTGTCCTAGACGGCTGCTGTCCAAATTTCAGCCGAATCGAACTCGTAGTTTTGTTTTGACCGCGTGTAATTAAATCAGGGAGCAACTTTTTTCCAATATTTCGTTTTTATTATTAAAAATAAACGTTTGCCAACAAAAATTCTCATAGAAAAAAGTTTTATATCCTTATTCTCTACAATTTTACATCTTTGAAGAAAAAATTTTTAAATTTCAAAATTTTCTTTTTTGAGACGATTGGACAATACTTTTACGCGTTTTCGAGCGTCGGGCTGGTTCTTGCACCCGGCGGATCAATTTTTGAAAATGAATACAATGTTTTTCTTTCAACACCTAAAAGAGTAGTGACTAGAATTTTCATCAAAATTACTAACAGTCGATGAAATTGTTCAGATAATTTAACATAAAATTGCTCATTTCTAATTTTCCAATTTCATTGTCAATTATATTATTTCTAAGATTTATTCCTAACCTAACAAATTAGTTACGACGGCGTATGAAAAAACAGATTATAATTGTTACATATGTCAGAAAATTCAAAACTATACTAATAATATAATAACTAATAATATATTAATAGATAATAATAGATAATGATAGATAACTAACTAAGATACTGTACTATATATTTTCAAAATTTACAAATTTTTGTTTCATATAATCTTGTTATGACAAGGTCAACGGAAAAATGTTACATATATACACACGGACGATTTTACAAAATTGTTTTTTCCAGCTTCTCGGGCGCTTTAAGGGTTAAACAAGTTCCAACAGATCATCATCAACATTCCTTCCACAATCATTGTTTGGCAATGATGTTGTGGAGGAATGGAGGATAGAGGTGTGGGAATTGTAAGGATGGGAGTCTGATATTTGCGGATGGGAGTTGGATGTTTGTGGATGGGCGTTGGAAGTTTGTGGATCGGAGTTTGATATTTGTGGATGGGAGTTAGAGATTTGTGGATGGGAGTCGGATGTTTGTGGGTGGGATTTGGATGTTTGTGGATGGGAGTTTGATATTTGTGGATGGGAGTTAGATATTTGTGGATGTAAGTTGGATGTTTGTGGATGGGAGTTGGATGTTTGTGTGTAATAGTGTTGTGGGTATGAGTTGGGTGGGTAAGAGTTAGGTGGGTAAGGGGTAGGTGGGTAAGGGGTTGGGTGGGTAAGGGTTAGGTGGGTAGGAGTTGGGTGAATAGGGATAAGGGGGGTAAGAATTACACGCGGTAGAAGTTGAAGGGCAATTAGGGTAATTGTAATTAAAACCAGTTGCGGGATTCGGCTTTGTTACATTGAATTTGTTTTGCTTCAAGTAGGGCTTGGGTCTCGTTCCTTTTTGCGAGGTAGTGGATTTAGGGCTACCAATTTTCGGGTTCCTCGCAGTGTTGCAGAGGTTCATAACGCAGCGAGCGAAACTATTATTCGGGAAATCCTCGTGGTACTTCAGAACGTATTCTGAAAAATATAGACATTTGTAAATATATTTATGTATAAGAATATATCTTTGAAATAATTAAATAAATTGAAACTCGCTGTATACGACGTGAAGAAGTTTCTCAGGAAAAGTTGTCAAGTTTCCTCTTCCACTCTTGGACATCGTTGAAACATCGGCATTTCCAAGAAGGCTGCATAAAACCTTCCTGGTGAGCTCTGTGGCACTATGTGCATACAATTTTTTCGTCGTTACTTTTTCCGTGGCTACCATCCAAACATTAGATCCTCTTATCAGCTCTACTTTATATCCAGGTCTGTCCAAACCTGGATCTTCGAATTCATAATGAACATTATTCTGGGAAAAAAACGAAATCCATTAGTGATATGCGATTTAGGAACTAATTAATAAAATGAAAATATGTGAATAAATAAGAAGAATATAATACCTCTAAGTCTCTCAACTTTCTCGCCTGCACCTTCTTCAAATATTTTGCGTACCTCGCAAAGTATTCAATCACTGCAGGCAAAGCTGAAAAAACCAAACAAATGAATGTGGGAAGAATTAAGCGTATATTGCATATTATTGAATTTGTATGTATACAAATTCAATTATCCAAACTTTACAATTGAATTTTCAAACCAAAAATATAAGTTTTTCAACAAAAGCGTTAACTTTCTACCAAAACATTGCATTTAAATAGAAACAGTTTAATTCTTTTTTTGAAAAAATGAGATTTTTAACCGAATAGTTTAATTTTTTTTACGATTCTTTTCAAAATTAAAAAAATTAATAAATTTTTAACACTCTGGGGTACTTTAAATGCCGCTTAAATCTCAAAAAATTGGGAATTTTTTTTTATCAAAAGACACAAAATGAGGGGGTGAGACTTTGAAAATTACATTTGTTTTCCTAGTTAAAGAAAATACACGTAATAGTTTTTTTCGCCAAATTATGGTTCATTAATACACTTTAAGAAATGATAACTTAACACATAAAATATTCGCGAAATCTTGCATTATATATATATATATATATACATAAAAACTAAAGGTTAACAACCACCGCAGGGTCCCACTGGGAGTAACTGTCATCTAAAAAAATGACTCAATTGTTCGTGCCATGGTTCGGTGTCGTCAGGTGACTGGACAGTGTAGAGCGTGAGCCTTTTTGCAGCCGATGAGGGAGCCGGAAGAGTCCCGGTGAATACCCAGTCAAACACCGTCTTTTGAGCGACAAGATCTCCCTGTTTAATTAGGCTCGGTAAGATCACATGACCTATATATTCGCTCGGAGGATAGCGTCGACTGGTCCTGATCTGAGCATGACTGGGTCAGCCAGCCTGAGATTACCAAAGCGAGATGCCATGTCGAGATCGCAGTAGAGTGGTGGGGTAGTGATGCCGTTGTGTTTCAGACCGTACACTTTGATTTTGACGGGTGGAAGCTCTGGGGTGATCTTGAACTAGACTGACGTCTGAAGCCTTGCGGCATCGATAACTTGACCATTGACTACAGCGATTCCAAATTTGACTGACTCAGGCTGACCATTGCTGTTGGAAATAGTGATTGTCATTGTCGCGTGAGGTTCATTTGGCCTGAATTAGATGCGGGCGTCGAGGCGTCTTCCTTGCAAGCTTTGGGTGGAATGCCCGAATCAATAACTCCACCGGTTCTCTTCTCATTACTCCTGTGAAGTTTGATATGATGAGGTGACCCACAGGTGCGACACGAGATAAGCGAGGGAGTTCAGCAAACGTTGGGTGATGTGCGTTGGGCCCTGTTTGGCCGTTATCGAGCCTCGTAAGCTCTTATTCCCAACAGCGCTTGGTGTGAGAATCCATGACGTCATTGGCAATCGAAATCATCCAGTTATCCCAAGAGTCAACTGGTCGTTCTAACAATGCAAGCTGACTACGGTGTCGCTCTAGTTCATCCAAAAATTTCTGCAATCTTGTAGCGGATTTGTCTCTTGGATGAAGTAACCTTTTGAGGGCTTTCAAGTGCTCTTGAACAAGCAGACCACGATGGTCGTATCGTGCCTCCAATATTGACCAAGCAATGGCGTAATTGCCCTGAGTTATTTGAATAGGGTCAAGAGCCGTCTTGGCCTCCCCCTGTACTCCAGTCTTCAAGTAGTACAGTTTTTCGACGTCACTGAGAGTCGCATCACTGTGAATCAGAGAGCGGAACATGTCTCGAAACGGTTCTCAATCCTCACGCTTGCCACTAAAGGGTGTAATTGTAATTCTTGGTAGGCGAGACATCGTGGATGCGTTAGCAGATCCAGTTGCTCCGGCTACTGGAACCCTTTGCGATCATGTTGAGGTGCTTAATTCAGGATTAAGTTTGAATGAAGGTCATAGAGACGTCCTCGCGCAGCTGTGAATAAGTTTTCCACCTCCAAATATTGGTTATCCAAAAAATAAGGATCATCCTTCAAATCATCGATCATCAGCAGTTCGACATGCTTTGACATGAAGTCGGCCCAATAGCCCTCTAACAGCTTAAGTCGGCTCTGGACTGGCCCGTCTGTCCACTTCTCATCAGGCATCTCAGTTTCTGTTCGAGTTGAATGTCTTCTGCAAGTTTACGTGGTGTGAGCTGATCGACGCTACGTAGCGAGACAAAGCATAAGTTCGACGCACTGGCTGCGAGTCGAAGCATAAATTCGACGCACTGGGTGCGAGTCGAATTGAGATTGAATAAAGCGTTGCCGCTTTTCTTTTCGTTATGGTGAAATTATGACCGGCATTCAAAGGCAAAGGCGTGTTGAAGCGGTACGAATTTCGACGTACTAGGACGAGACGAATGAAGGCAGCATGTGTAGCTATCTCTTTTCATTTCTGCATTACACTGGCTGAGAGCCGAAGTGTAAAGGGGGTCTACAATACTCGTATGGTGCGAGCGAATTTAGGGGAGGAAATGAGATGGATAGATAGACGGTGAATATAAACTTCAAGGCCTGAGAGAGATCGAAAGGTAGAGAAATAAGGAAGAAGGTACGCGGGAGAGAGAGAAAGAGAGAGAGAAAATGGCGTCAGGCACTATGCGCGCATGGCAGGATTCTATAGAACGAAGGAATGTATTCTTATTGTCACAATCACACACTCCGTTCACTTGTTTCGCGCCACCATTAAACCATCGCTCTCATCGTTATCACTTCCCCCTCCGTCGCACAAATGCATTCACAGGTTCATCCGAATCTATCGTGATTGAAATCTTTGCCAAGAATAAATTCTTCCTGTAGTTAAACTCTCTTCTTTATTTCTATCTCCAAGGGAGATAGAGTCAATTGTCCAAAACGAGAAGTGCCACATTTTCTGGAACTAAGATTTTCGAACAGCAGTCTCCGTTGCACACTAGAGGCCTGACATTGTTCACCAAGACTTCGAGAAACGAACAATATTCGTGATCAAATTCTCGGCTCCTTCCGAATACAACATCACTGCTATGGAGAAAGAAAAGGAGGAAAGGTATCAATACCTTAAAAGGGAGCTTCAACGACTGTATCCAAAATATTCGGTACGAGTAATTGTCCTTGTGATAGGTGCTCTCGGAGGTGCGAAACTATCACTATGCTTAATCAGCACACGAAATTCACTTTTTTCCATTTTCGTTAACATTCACGAGGTTCTCTTCTTTCAATGGCTATTAAACACAAAATAAACGACCCAGCTTGCTCAAAATTTAACAGTAGTCTATTCATAGATGGCGTTGATGGGGTCAGTGGTGCATTTAAAGTTACTGTGCAAAAAAATTCAAAAAGTCACTGACTTATCAAACAGCCCTCGTATGTTATAACAAATTTTTATTGTAAAAAATCGAAGTGTCTTGTCGTCCCGAAATTCCGGATAAGTAGTCAAGCATGTTTGATGAGCTTGGCTTACTTCCCCAATTTTTTGTGATGACTAGACACAGCCGTGAAAAATACATTTCATCGGGGAAGGTCCGATTTCTATTCTAATAACCTATACAAATAACATGGGGGAAACCCCCAAAGCTGCAATTATGTAAATATTACATTAAAAAGTTTAATTTATTTTTGAATAATTATTAATTGCTCGAACAATTAGAAAAAAAAAATATTTGTTACATTTTAAATGTAACTTATGCCTGGAATAAGGCAGAAAAATGTAGTTTTTGTAAATTTGTCAACAAACTCGACATAATTATCGTATATATGGTATTTTTACGACTTATCCATAACTTTTTAAACAATTTCTATTTGTTTCAACCTTTCTTTTCAAAAAAATACCAAAAAGTTACACCTGTGAGCAACATGAACTAGCTGGTTTAAATAAAAGGTCAACATGATCGATTCACTTTATTCTTAATTGTTTAAATAATTTTTCATTGTTGAAATGTAACTTTTGACTCGAATAATTCAGAAAAGTGCAGTTTTTTGCCATTATTTCATTGAATCATATGAATAATAATTTAATCGTCCATTTTGATTTTTGCTTTAAATTAAATAGTGCAAGCTACTCAGAGAAGGTGTCAATTTTTGAAATAGTGTAAAAAAATGGTTCAAATAAATGGAAATTATTTTAAAAAGTATCGATAAGTGATGCAACTACCATATATACCAAAATTCTGTCGAGTTTGTTTGAAAATTTGCTTAAACAATTAACAACAAACTGAATCGACTTTTCTGACTTTTGTATTGCCTGATTAGTTTATCTCGTTGTGAGGGTACCGATGATTTGTGATAAAATATGTAAAAAGTATTGTTAGAGAAAATAAAAATTGTTTAAACTATTAATAAATAATAAACAAATACATTTAACTTTTTAATTTTACAACTAAGAATGGTCTATTGAAAAAAGCTGCACGAGAGTAATATTCACGACTAATTTACAGCAAAATACTTGATCCTCGTTTAGAGGGTGGTTTTTGGGTATTCTGGAAGGGTGGGGAAAGTGATTTTAAGAGGTACCTGTAATTTGCATTTGATTGATTGACAACAATGCCTTCCAGTCTCATATTTCGAAAAAATATCAATCGAAAAAAATACGTATTAACTTTTTTTGGGAACCTCCGAAAATGAGATATTCTTCCAAACGTAATACAAACATTGCGTTTTTTTGAACCACCTTAATGGTCAACTATATGTTCGTTCCTATAAAAATTTTCTATCTGACAAGTCGAACATCGAAACCGATGTGCAGATGAATTTAATACAGGACGCCGTATGGAAATAACGCCTCTTATTCTTTCCTTAAAGAGTGGGTATTTCTTTATAAGTATTTTCAACTTATGATGTTGTTTTCATCAAAGTAAATGCAATCCAGACCTAATAAGATTCTTTCTGAAGATTTAGTTGAAAAATGTGACGCGAATAATAATGGAATAATTTATAGTTCAGCTTATTTAATTTTTTCTCACAAATATTCTTAAGATTTTGACCAATTTCTGACAAAATTATTGAACTTTTTGTACAATTTCATACAGGATTATGTAGAATTGATTCTTTATTTGTAATGTACACGAGGGTTGAAAGAATGTCATAAATGTGTTCACCTATGTCGAAAAGAACGGATAGTGAATCATTTTGTTGGCACCAGGCCAATGCTTGAGTTTGTCGATCTGAGCGAAATATTCAACCGTCCATTATATTGTCTTAAAGCTATTTAGAAACTTAATTATACATTTTAAGGTATTCAATGAAGTTTAGCAAAATAAAAAATATCTACCTGAATTTTGCTCACTGATAATAAAGAAAAGATTAACTAAAAATAATCATGAATATATTGCCAAATTCATTACCAGTTTCTCTGAATAATTCTCATTTAATTCCATTATCTAATGATAATTCGATGAAGCAATGAATATTAAACTGATTTATGTATTTCAGCAATAATGAAATAATGCATTATTTCCGATATCTAATCATGAGTAATCAATATTAGGGGGAGTGGGGTATGGTGTCGGTGCGGGGCATGGTGACTATTCCAAATAACGACCGTACTTTTTGATATTCATATTAGTTTTTCACATAAAATAGTTTTCTCTGTTTAGAAAAATAGTGATTTGATGCAATTTCTCATTCCAGAACTGTTACGTATCCTTACAGTAACTGCGTTACAGAACAGTGTGACCTTTATGTTCTGTAATTGTTATGAACTTAGGTGCCTCAAGCACAGGAGTCCCCCGTAGGAGCCTCAAGTGCAAGAGTCCCCCGTAGGAGCCTCAAACGCAAAGAGGTCGCTGCCTCATTTTCAAGTCTTCTCAAAATCGACTTCGATTTTTAAGGCTAGTCCCCTCTACATGGGCCCTACACCTTGGTACGTAACCAAGTTGAAGTACATAGAAAATTTTTGCATTGGTACCGGCTCAGGGATCGAACCCCAGTCCTCCTGCACGGAAGCCTATTCCTTTAGTTCTGTCCCCCCCCCCCCATATTTCCATACTTCATTTGGAATCTCATCTATACCAGGTGTCTTTTCATCTTTCATTATTCCTAACACCTTGACTATTTATTCCCTGTTATGTCCTCTTCCTCACCTGCTTCTCTACCATATTTGCCTTCTTTCCCAACTTTTCTCTCTGACCCTCCTAGCAAATCCATAAAATATTTTTTCCATTCTGCCATTTCAATATCCTGGATTACTCCTATTCCCTCTCTATTTACTACTTTCCAAACCTCTCCTTCCGTCCCAGCCTTCTCCGCCTCTTTCTCAAACGTTTTATTCTCCTCCTCGTTCTTTTGATCACATAACTCAGTGTACTCCTTCTTTTTTCTCCTATATTCTTCTCAACTACTTTTTTCTTTCCTCCATTTTCCTAATTCCTTTCTGACTTCCTTTTTTTTCTCTTTACATTCCTCATCCCATTCATTTCTATCCCCTCTTTTACTAACTTCTTTTTTGCTTGTGCTTTCTAATCCTCTTTTTATTTCTTCTATCACTATTTCCATCTCCTCGTCCACATATCCCTTTCCCATTTTAATATTTCTAACCTTTTCTTTGAACTGTTCTTTTCGTTCCCTTGACCAATCCTCTTTTTCTGCTCTTTTTACCTTCGCTTCCTATTTATACATATTGTTATTACGTTTTTCTCCCTCTAATGTGACTATTACGGGAAAGTGATCCAAATCTATATAATCTCCTACCTTTAGTTTCTTGACCTTCTCTCTTACCTCATCGTCCACTATTACATAATCAATTACAGTTCCCCTTACTCCTCCTGAGCGTGTATACTCCCCTTCCTCATCACCCTCTATTTTCCCGTTCAAGGTAAACCATCATTTCTACTTCTATCTATATTTTCTATATATCTATATTTTCTATCTATTATAATTTCATCATTGCTTTCATCTCCTCTGAATTCTCCTGCATACCTTCGTTCACATAAATCCCCCCTACCTTCCGCTTCTCTCCTTCCATACTTATCTCTTCTACTATTATTCCTTCTTTTTACTCTTTCCTTCCCTTCTTATCTTTCCCTGTTATACATTCGTTCCTTACTCCTATCACCATTCCTCCCATCGCTCTGCCTTTTTTATTTTTCCTCTTTACATTTTGAACTTGCCATTTGTAACCTCTTGGCAACCCTCCCCTTACTCTTTCCCATCCCTTTTCATCTAGCCACGTCTAGATCATTACTACTAAATCCCATTGTGTCAAATTTCTTATAAGCTTCCTATACTTTCTCTCCAATCCTGTTATATTCCAGTAACATATCCTCCATTCTTCCCTACTTTCTTTTCCCGTCTCTTATTCTTTCTTAATATTTCTTCTTTTCCTATCTCCCGTTCCATTCTCTGCTATTTTCCCGGCACTGCTAACTCTTCTCTTTCTTCCCCCCAATCCCACCATACACCTTGTATCTGTATTCTACCATATTTAAGGCAGGATCCTACATTCGAACGCGCGAAAAAATGCTATTTTTTAAATTTTTTTTTAAAACATCCCTGGCGGATCAGCCGAACGCAAGCATTACGCTATAGCATACTGCTAAAGTAATTCTAAAGCAATGCTAAAGTAATATGGCATTATAATTATTAAAAGAAGCAAAACAAATATGTAAACTGTTGCAATTACAATAATACGTTAACATGTACGTTAAATGATCATGCCACAATTGCAAAAAGTTGCTTTTTCAGCGTTAAAAAATAAAAAAAACAAAGTCGCTGTCATTGAAGACGGGCCCCTGCTTATTGGCGGCCCGCTTGAAGCCGCCGTTAGCAGACTGCAATGGCAGTCACATTATTTTTTCATTTTTTAACACTGATAAAGAAACTTGTTGCTATTATGGCATGATCATTTAACGTAAATTTTAACGTATTATTATAATTGCAACAGTGTACATATTTCATTTGTTTCTTTTAGTAATTATAATGACATATTACTTTAGCATTACTTCAGCATTACTTTACTATTACGCTGTAGCGTAATGCTTGCGTTCGGCTGGTCCGCCAGGTATTAAGAAAGATATTCATGTAGGGTTTGTTATGCTTAATAAATATACTCTTAAAATACATTTAAAAAAATTTTTAGTTTATTTTATGCGCTCTATATTTTCACCACAGAATAATTTTAATTATTGATTAAAATTATTCTCTTAAGTCATTGCTCTCCTCATTCGCAAGTTTGCTCGTTGTCAGACCCCGGGAGCTTGGAATGCTGCGTAAGCATTCTGACAGTAAGCTCTCAGGTGACGAGCGAGCAGAGAGTACCTTGAGACTCATATAGAGTTTTGAATCAATGTGGTTTGAAATAATATTTCAAGCCACATTAATAATTCTAATGAAAATTAAGAATTTCGCTCGTAACACTTAATTTCTAACTTTCGCAGCGGTAATTTAAAATTTTTACAAATTTTCAATCCCTTTCAGCCGATCTACCAGGTAACCTAGTCGCAGATCTAAAGGGAACGCCTGCAGACATTTAAAACTGGATCCTGAGTATCTTTAAACGAACAGCACTGAAACGGCACTGGGCAATGCTGTTTCAGCGCCGTTCGATCGGCATCCCTGCCGAATGAACGTCACATGAAATTGGTACTGGGCTACCAGTGCCGTTTCAGGAAAGGTTTGTGCCGATATTGGCACCTAAAAGGCATTGCAAGTGATCCGACGGTGTTTGTTGTTTGTTTGTTTCCGCTAAGTACCGGGCGTTGACCGCTACAACCCGAATTCTTTTTTATAATTTCCTTCAAATTATTAACACTATTCATTCTGTTTACTAGCAACATTATATTCATTCCCGTTTTAAACTAAGAAAAAGTTAGATATCTCTAATTAACGAAACCTTTAGATTCTGAATTTACAACTTTGGCAGCGGTAATTTCAAAATTGAAAATTAATTTTTAATTTTTAATCCCTTCCAGCTGGTCTACTTGCTTGCTAGTTCAGTCGCAGGTATAAAAGAAAGTCTGTAAGCATTTAAAACTGGAACCTTTGCAGTGCCGTTCGATTGGCAGGGTATATGGTGAAGCATTACGCCTGATGGCAAAATCTTCGATTTTTCTTAAGATCTGACAAAATGAAAACTGAAATTGCATCTGTAAGAAACATGCTGCGTCCCTAATAAAAAAAATCTGTTAGGGCGCGAATCTAATGGATCTCGCGCTTCGCGTTTGATAACTTATTTACCTCGCGCGACGCGCTCGATCTTTGTACTTCCCGACATTTGTGTACATATCTTTCAAAATTAAAGGTCAAACCGTCGACAACTGTACTTTGGTTATTGTGTGTTCTCTTTTGTTTAGGCTCCTTCGGCTTTAACGAACTCATTCTCATCACGTATCTCGTGCTTTGCACTCGATTAGAATTTGTCCAAAACGCGAACTTTTCTACATTATGTTCAACTCTCTTATATTAAATGTATATTAAATTGATTTCTGTACCTCGTTTCGGGGCTGCTTATTCAGATATTAAAAAATGACGTACCAATTTTAGTTTCCATGATTACTTTAATATTTCTTCCTTATTTGGGAAAAATTTTCATTCGCAGCTACCCCGAAAAATGTATCATTTCAATAAATCTATAGGGCTGTAACACTTTGTAGTTGGTGGGTGGTAGTTGTATGTGTGATTGCACTACGGTAGAAGGGTGAAAGAGCCTAGCTACCATGGGATTGCTGGATACCTGGTTTGAGGTCACTCCTGGACCGACAGCCAATTTGGAATCGGGACGGGAATGGTCTACAGCCCGCACAGCGACTAATAAACAGACTACCTCCTCGAGTAATCAGTCTTACCCCTGCATGCGGAGCTCTGCAGGGCGGACGTTTATTTCCCTAAATACTCGTGCGAACAAAAGGAGTTTCTTAAAAAAAAATTTTTCAACACCCAGGGGGAGTCGAAAAAGACCCCTCTGGGAAAAGCGTCTTTCCATTTTGCCACCATCAGTTTGTCACGTACGAACTAATTAATTTTTGATTTCCTGAAAATCTTCCGAAGATAAAGTGCTGCCTAAAATCCCGTAGATTAATAAAAAAGCAAATAAGAATTTATGATGTCGAAATTGTACGTGGAGGGGGGGGGGAGCCAGACGGGGACTCCAAAAGCGGGTCATTTTGATAGCAGCTCACCGAATTAAATCAAGGAACAGAAGAAGGTGCGGCTGAGAGGCCCAACAATCTCTCATAGCCAGGCTTTTCAAAGTCACCTGAAAGTGGCCATACTCGCCGAGGGGTTCCCAGTAACCAAACTCGGTGACGACCAGGCCAAGGCAATTAAAGCGGCATTAGAGAAGAAAATCGATGGGGTTGCAACCTGGAGAAGTTATCCCAAGATTTGAAGATTGTCCCTTCAAAATCATTACCCTTATCGTCATATCTGTTTGCACGAAGTCTCCTGAACTTGGTTCATTGAAGCTGCAATTGAAGATCAAAGACCTCTCAAGTAAGCTGGGGCGAAAAACCAACACTGTGCGTCCAGGAAACGCCTGGGTGCGGAAAAGGGACCCAGTCCAATCCGAAACTCAGCGCACTTTGAAATTTTGAAATCGGATAATATCTTCAGTCTGTTCTTTGAGGGTCCACGTCAACTTGAAGGTTTTGCCCTGCTGGAAGTGGAAAGATTGAGAAAGAAAGAAATTGGGGGATAGGAAAAGATGAAATTATTGTATCTCTTTTTTTATCATTCAATGTGTCACTTTGCATCCCTGAAACGCTATACTTTCCTATCCCCAACCTCAATAATATTCTATCTCTTACTCCTCCTTTCGTAATCGAGGACTCTTATCTTTTTCTATCCCTAACTATAGCTATCTATTATGAATTTTAATCTTTTTTCATCTCTTTCTTTATCTTCCGTAAGCAAAGACCCTTATCCTTTCCTTTACTTCATGCTATCCCTTTAATATGAATTTTATTCTTTGTCTATCTCTTTTCCTATCTTCCGCAATTGAGTACTCTTATCATTTTCTATCCATTAAAATTAGGAAAGGATACCAAACAAGATAGAAGGGAATTTAGATTGAGAGTGATATAGAAAAATATTAACGAGAATACATATAGGATAAGAAGAGATGGAGAAAAGGAGATTGAAATAGATAAAGGGAGTTTATATTGATGGAGTTATCACAAAATATTGACGTTGATAGAATCAGGATAATATGAGATGGAGAAAGATTGATGTGGATAGATGAAGGATGAAAAGAGATAGAAAAAAAGGAGGTTGAAAAAGATGACGACAGTTTAGATTGATAGAGAGATAGAAAAATATTCCCGTTCATAGAATCAGGATTGGATGAGATAGAGAGAAGGAGATTTGAAATGAAAGACGTGAATTGAGTTTGACAAAAAGATTGAAAAAGATTGACGTCGATAGATAAACAATAAGAATAGATAAAGAAAAGGAGATTGAAAGAGAAAGCTACAGTTTAGATTAATAGAGAGATAGAAAAATATTCCCGTTGATAGAATCAGGATTGGATGAGATAGAGAAAAGGAAATTGGAAAAGAATGACGTGAATTTAGATTGAAAAAAAGATAGAAAAAGATTGACGTCGATAGATAAAGCATAAGAGGAGATAGAGAAAAAGAGATTGAAAAAGATAATGAGAGCTTAGATTGATAGAGAGATAGGAAAATATTGACGTTGATAGAATCAGGATAGGATGAGATAGAGAAAAAAAGATTGGAAAAGAATGACGTGAATTTGGATTGACAAAAAGACAGAAAAAGATTGACGTAGATAGATAAAGCACAAGAGGAGATAGAGAAAAAGAGATTGAGAAAGATAATGAGAGTTTAGATTGATAGAGAGATAGAAAATTATTGACGCTGATAGAATCAGGATAGGATGAGATAGAGAAAAGAAGATTGGAAAAGAATGACGTGAATTTAGATTGACGAAAAGATAGAAAAAAATTGACGTGAATAGATGAAGGACAAGAAGAGATAGAGAAAAAGGGATTGAAAAGGATAATGAGAGTTCAGATTGATAAAGAGGTAGAAAAATATTGACGTTGATAGAGTCAGGATAGGATGAGATAGAGAAAAGAAGATTGGAAAAGCAAGACGTGAATTTAGATTGACATAAAGATAGAAAAAGATTGACGTGGACAGATAAAGTACAAGAAGAGATAGAGAAAAAGAGATTAAAAAAGATAATGAGAGTTTAGATTGATAGAGAGATGGACAAATATTGACGTCGATAGAATCAGGATAGGATAAGATGGAGAAAAGAAGATTGGAAAAGAAAGACGTGAATATCGATTGACAAAAAGATTGAAAAAGATTGACGAGGATGAGGGTGACCAGAAAAAAACACTTTTGGGTTTCTTAGGAGTGAAGGGCAAATAACGGTACTTTATGCGATTGTAGAAGCCAGATTTTTTTCAATTCCAAACAATATTTGGAGGTGGCCTATCGTCCTTGAAGTTCTTATGTAATTAACATGGGCAAAAATAACTTTTTTTTCATTTAAGATTTTAACCACGAAGTTATCCACTTTTTAACTTGAACTTTTAATATGTTGTTCTTCAGTCCCTCAGAATCCACATAAAAGCATTTTTTCAACAAAAAGTTCAAAAAAATTATTAATTATTGTCGTTGCTTGAAAAGTGCCATATTCACTGTTTTCTAGTGTTTTCAAAGTCTCATAATGGCCCTAATAATTTATATCTTATACTGAAATTTTTAGAATATGTTCCTCGAAGGTTAAAGATCACATTTTTTGAAAAAGCAGATTAGAAAAAATATAAATAAGCCTGCGACAATGAAAACAAATCTGAGTAAATTTTTTAAATATGACAGTTTTCGGGGCGGAGCGATGATCAGCTCGGCCATAAAAGTCGAGCACAGTGGGTCTTGAAACCATAAACTCATAAAGCAGGCCCTTTCACGGCAAAGCGTTCTGTAGTTATATTTCCCTTTTTCAGAAAATGCAGTAATAATAATTCAAGGGACGCAAACTAATCCTGTTATAAAGTCACATCGATGAAAAGAGCTGAGATTGCACTTTTACGATCGACTCTTCACTTACCGAAATTCTCAGCTTTTACCCCAGATGAAATGAAGGAAGTTCCAGTAGGTGCCAATCGACCAATCATATCGAATTTCACATTAAAGCTTGTAAAACACAAATCTCCACAACATTAATTAAATTAAAAAATGTAAGACTAAAATATAATATTCGTTGTGATACAAAATCGTGCTAAAATGTTGCATGTAACCTGTAATTACTGAAATAATAATAAACGTTCATGTATTATGGTGTCCAAGGCTTCAATATATGGTCAATGCATAAGTTCGCCTTTTTTTAAAGCAAAATAAAAAAGTTGCACTTAGTCCCCTGACCAAAATATGTTTCGAGTAAAATTAGTATAGGTTTATCATTATCAGAAATAACTAGTTCCTTCTTCTAAACAGTTACTATGAAAATAGTACAATTTTTTGTTACTTTTGAAATGTAGCTGTTACAAGTTTTTTTCACGATAATATTTTTTCATTTTCATCGAGTCAACGGATGAAATAGTCTCAATTTTGAACGCGCTTCCAGGTGTAATCTTTCTTACTAAGGAGCCATTCGAGTATTGAGTAACGCATTTTTAAAAGTAATTCTGACCCAATATCTCTTCAAAGTATCACATAGTATGTAAATAACCAATTTTATCTATCTGTGAATGGTTGAATTGGCACTAACTAAATTCATTAAAAAATCGCTGAAGTTGTTTTAAATAATAATAAATATACAATTACGCGAGTTTATTATAAATAATGTTTCTTCAGTTCTTGTGAATATTTAACTGTATAGGAATCGTACTTTTGATGAATAAACTTAAATAACGATGTTTCTCAATAGTTGAAGAAATTAATAATACTTGTAATATTTTTGATTCTTAAACGGAGAAAATTAGATGAAACGCTGAACGTATAGAAAAATACATGAAATGATACATAGTAAAGTACAATGTATTTCTTCCTGATAAAATATCCTTCAAATTGGCCACTTATATTGACACAAATGAAATTATCAAACCATTAAATTTTTTTTATGTTCGAAGGCATAACAAAATTAAAAAAACTCATTTTGAATATACAAGGTATTTTATTCTGTAAATTCTAAACCTAATTGATATATAATTAATATTTAGATATTTTTTTCTTGTTTGAGGAAACTAATTACATTATGATTTTAAATATAACTATCTTGTTTTTGCTATTTGTATGCTACCCATGCTTTGAAATTTACTACTACGTATTTATTATTCAAACTTTTCACGTTAGAACATTGTTAAATTTGAAACTTATTCACGTCAGTGGATTTTTAACTTCTGATATTGAAAGAGATCTTAACTGTGCCCATAAATTTGCACAGCTTTTTATTTGCTGATATGTAGGAGCTAAGTGTTGTCTAATATACTCTTGTTATTCAAGTAATATTAGAGAAAGACTGTGAAGTTTTGAAAATTAATATTATTCAAGTATTCAATCAAATATTGGAATGAAACAAAAAAGTTATATCGGAAACGGAGTTTGCTTTTATTTAGACTTTAAAGATAAGCTTAGGTTTTTTATGAGGCTATTACTTTTGATTCTCGAATTTTAATTGAAATGAAAATTTTCAATAATCAAAATTAATAAAGAAGGTAATTAGGTGAAAGAAAATCTCATTTGTAATGTAAAAACCTTCAATCATACAACTAATATTTACGAAAAAACTGTTATTATTGACCGAACTTTTTATCTTATCACTTGTTGCGAAATTTACTAAATGTCGAAAAGGGGTCGGGGATGTCTACAAGTTGTGAATGCCCCCAGGGTCCCAAAATAGAGATTGATTTTGTTAAGCAGATCTTTCGAAAGACTCACGAGTCGTCCTCATAATGGCATTTTTCATTTTCATGACAATTCATGAAAAATTATTGGAATATATTTGCAAACGTTACCGTGATTCATGAAGAAATTTCTGTCGCCATTTTTACTGCATTCAGAATATATTTCGAAACTATCACTATGAAATTGATCTTCTAGACCAAAATTCGAAAAGTTACATCATTTTCAAAACTAGGCGCACTTTCTTTTGAAGACATATATATACAGGTGAAGTAGATCATACTCAGTACATTTCAGCAGGACTTACACATTATCGCCATGATACTTTTCAATTGAGCACATATTCCAAATATTATATACCATTCATAATCAAGTAAATTACCTATATTGAGATATTTTTGAAATACGATGGAATGACTTGTAACATGTTTTTCAAACTGCACAGAAATTTCGGTGAATTTGACTCACAACCGAACTTTGAACGAAGCACATTAAAGCCTTTTTCCTCATTTTGCTTTCCAGTAAATGAATAAAATAATTACATTCTTATATTCACATTCATTTGTGACCTACTTTTTGGGAGCCTTCACATGTTATGTAACATTGTTTTAGAACTTTTTACCACCCCCCCCCCCCAACCATTCCCTTTTGTAGACCGTCACATTTTCTTCGACCCTCCCCCCCCCTCTACAGTCCTGCACTTTGTGAGTACTTTTGGGTAAGGGGTAGTTTTCGAATGTTAAGGGATGGTTTTGGAAAATTGTTTTTGGGTTCGTTGGAGAGCCTAAAATGAGCCCTCAATTCCTGTGAAAGAAAAAACTTGATTTGACAAATATTTTTAACATGGTACTGCTAGCTTTACGTAAAGCTGGCAGTACCATGCATTTTTTTTAAATGTAGAGCCCAAAATTTGGCTTTTGGGCATTAAATGAGCCTTAAATGAGCCCTTAATTCTGGCATAGGTTATACATTGTTTGGGCATGGTGATACTTCCAGGTTTACCCACCTGATATCCTGCGAGTTTTATGCGCGCCAAACTCGCATAAAACGAGTTTCTCTTAAATTCGACTTTATTTACCCGCAGTTGAATTTCAAAAAACAGAGTAAGAGGTCTTCTTCGTAAAACTTTTTAAAATGAGCAAACTTTTTTCTTAACACTTTTTAGTTATGTATGTCGTTTTTAAAATTAAAAATTTTAAATCAGCCAGGCTCTATACTTCAAGTCGCAGAATCTATCAACGATGAAATAGGTTTTTTTTCTTTAAGGGGAAAATATTTTGGTTATGAAGTATATTTTTCAAAAAAATACACCAATTTTTCCTTTAAATTCGATAGTTTCCGATGTACTTCAGATATCCGAATTTTCTTTTCGGATCCTGGTGAGTTTTATCATTCTCCTCAGAATTCCGCCGCAAAATTAGGGAAAAATGTTAAATTATCAAAGTAGCAACGATTTGTTTGAAAATATAAAAAGTAGATTTTTACGAAAAAAAACCCACACTCACATTTTGTGCAAAATAATGGTAAATTTGGCCTTCTATTAAGAAACCATCCTCTGTCAATTTTTTTGCAGACTAAGCAATTTTTGTGGCCAGCGAGTGTGTATGTGCTTCTTTTACAAGCATACCCTTTTAAAAAATGATACAAAAAATTAATTTATGCTAGTATAAGGAAAGCATAATATCAATTTTATACGGGCTAAACCATTGTTGTAATTGAGATAATTATTTTCCTGCAAATATAATTTTCTAATCTTTTTCGTAAACGATACAAGATATCACAATAGAGCAAGAAACTTTGTTTGTAGAACTTTTCTAGATGTGCAAAGTTTTATCTTAAAACTTTTTATTGTATATTTAATTGCTTCCGAGAAAAATACGAAAATGGGGTTGTTGCATTTTTTCAAATATTTTTTTCTTACAGTTAAATTAAAAGAACACTAAAAAAATGAACGTAATTTCCAAATGAAAATTTTTTCAAATAAGTTTGATTTTTGTTTAATGTTTAAAAAGTATATATTTTTTTTATTCAGTCTGAGTAACGCGGTTGTCCAGTTTATGGGGGAATCAATATGGCCGCTAACTATTATAAGGATAAACCGGGTAGACAGTAAACATAACCTATTGTTGTGTTTATTATTGTAAAGGTTGTAAACGTTTTTTAAATGTACAAAGAAGGGCCTAAAAGGTACTTAAAATGCCTAGAATTTTACTAAGTCCAGGATTTGTCGACATGTGGATGGTGCGACATTTTTTCTCATCGAGTGACTTAAACCACTCATAATCACTCGTAATCACTCACTTTAACCTCTGCCGATATAATTTTATGTCGGCAGAGGCTCTAGGCAGAGGTTTGAGGAGGACAAATTATCTCATGATTCCGACATGCGATTGAATCAAATTTGAGTTTATCCTTGGAAACATCTCAATCTCGCGCACTTTAATAACATTATTCATTACTATCTTTTTTGGGATTTATATTTTAATTAAAATTGCATTTTTAGTGAGATTTGCTTACGACTGGCTGCTGCTTTTCGACAATTTTAAGTAAAGAAATATCTCTCTTAGAAATCGTAATTTGAATTTTGGCCAGCTGTCTGCTAGATACTTCATTAGTCAATGAAGCAACTGAGTGATTATTTAAGCTGATTGCAGGATGTGACGTTGCAGGGTCACAGAATTTTCGAATAGAGATTTCGATACTTTTTCCTCGAAAATGAAATATGTATTCAACAAACATTTTGAATGCACTTAGCTTTTCAGAATTTTATGCAGTATTTAAAAAATACATTATCTAAAATTCATATAACGACCCCATTCAATTTTAAGAAAAAATTCTGCTGGCGCACAGGATGTCTGGCTGATAGAAGACCAAATTCAACAAAAAAGTGAAAATCTACTTTTTATACTTTCAAAAAAATCGTCGCCACTTTGGTAATTTAGAACTTTTTTCAAAATTTACAACGATTTCGAAGGAACACAGCAAAACTCACCAGGATCCAAAAAAAATTGAAATACCTAAATTACATAAAAACTATAGAATTTTAATGAAAAAAAAATTGTATTTTTTTAAATTGACTAAACAAGAACATATCGACGCCTCCATTCAATATGAGTCTATGTGCTGACAGCGCCGTGTATGAGACTATGCGCTGTGTATAAGCACTGTTGCGCACTCGAGGCCTGACATAGTTCTTCTTGACTTCGAGAAACGAACCATGTTCGTTATCGAATTTTCGACAATAACTGAAAAAAACATCCTAGCCAAGGAGAATGAAAAGAAAGAGAGGTATAAAGACCTTATAAGGGAGTTGCGACGGTTATACCTGGAATATTTAGTTGAGCTAATCGTCTTGATCGTCGGCGCTTTTGGAGGTGTTAAGGTTTCACTGGTTAATAGCCTGAAAAGCATCTCTGCGTGTCAACAAAATGCTAACACACTTGCGGGGAAAATGCAGAAGGCGGTCGTCCTTGGATCGCTCCGTGTCCTAAAAGTGCACGCGTCTTTTGCCGGATCATCGTATTGAACCCGTCGCAGACTGCAGCCACCTATCTCACGGCCGTGAGAGGTGGCTAAGGCTAAAATTTTACCGCGATTTCGCTGGGAGCGGGTGCAGTTTTTCAGATTAGCACCCATTCCCGGCAAAATGCTGCGGTTGTCCTTATGACAAACTTTAACTAAATATATATATATATACCGTCTGCAAGAACCCGCAACGTGCGCTCGCACTATGCCCGCACGATGTGCGACCATCACGACGTGCGATGCACCTGTCACGCATATGAGGACGCATCTGCGTCATCGCTTGCGTGCAAGCCGTGCGACATAATCCGCACGCGCGGGACGCTCGTGCGTCGCACTGTGCGCCCATATTGCTATCTGGGATGAGTGTTCGTAAAATTTGAAGGAATGAAGTATGACAATGAACAAAGGTATGAAAATAAAGTTTAATGTTACTGAAATTACAAATAATAAACAAAATCGAAGCTTAAATGATTAAAAATTGATGTATGAAAAAAATATATATATATATATATTTCTTTTTCAAATGTTCTAAAATTTTACTACTTCTTTTGTATACAGAAACAAAAAGTAAATTTTGAGGTTAAAGTTTTATTCTTTCTATGTGTAGAAGCAAAAAGAAATTTTCATTCAAATTCATAAAATGTTTAAGGTTAGGATCCGTTTTCTTTATAAAGTACCTTATGTACAAAAGCACATGGAAATTTTCCGATTTGATAAACTTGAAGGTTATAAGTTATTCATTTGAATTTAAAAATATATAGAATTAATTATGAAACGTAAAGCTAAAACAGGATTTGTCCTCAACATAAATATTAAATGAAATTTTAACAAATGATTCATGTTATGTGTGCACACATGTGTGCAACACACACCCGCACACACAGAAAACTCCAGCATACAGTACCCTCCAACTTGTCGCGAATTCCCCTACTTGTTTTGCTCCCACGGCCGACACATTTACTCGCACGCATTAAACAAAATGCTCGCGAGTAAAAATAATGTTTTCTCTAAATATTGACTTGATTATCAATTCTAGACCTAAAAAGAAAAAAACTTAAATGCCTATCTAGAATTCTCAAACATTAAACTGTTTTTCAAAGAATTCTTGTAAGACAACACTAAGTTTTTTAGGATTCGTAGGTAAAATTAGTATAATAACCTCTGAATATTCTCTCCTACTTGTTAACTCAACTGTCAAATTTTGACACTAACTTTCTTGAATACATTCGATTTTTTCAACCAATCAGATATGAGCAAAAAGCGCAAGGGAAAAACGATTTTTGATGTAGTGGGGGAACTCACTCAACGCGAATCCCAGTCCCAGCCTTTCGCGATAAGTGAGAGGGTACTGTAATTGGTTTTCAAGAAATTGAATCAAAAACTAGTATTGAAAACGAAGAATTGAGCAAATAAATAAGGAAATAGAAAGGATTAGGTTAAATGTAAATAATAATTTAAGTTTATTAACAATAAACTCAACCTCCAAAAAAAAAAATCTAAATAATTCTTAAATATATCCTCACCTAAGAATAAATTTATTATTATAAGGAAATAATAAATATTAAGTTAAGTGTATTTTTGCGGTATATGATGAATAATGTTTATTGAGGCCTATTCCGCTTCGTTCCGTGTTGAAAAAATTTTTATTACAAAACATTTGCTTACTTGTTTCAACCTGTAATTTCAGGTCCTTTTCCAGGCTTATTCTAGAAAGGAAAATACATGTATTGAAAAAAATTAAGAGAGTATTTAATCTATATAATTAAAAACGAAAGGTTAACAACTACCGCAGGGTCCCACTGGGAGCAACTGCTATCTAAAAAATGACACCGGCTCCCAGTAGGACCGCGGTAAGTCCCACTCATGGCCACGTTTCACAACCGTGAGACGGGTGGTCACAAGACACGACTAAATCACAACGACAGGCCGGCGAAACCCTCGTGTGTTTTGAGGACAAGAAGCGACCCAAGGATGATAGCTTTTTGCATTCATGTCGCAAGTGTCGTGGCATATTTTTGGCACGCGGGTATGGTTTAAGGTTACGAACCAGTGATAGTTTCGCACCTCCGAAAGCACCTATCACAAGGACAATTAATTGTACCGAATATTACTGCCAAAATATGGAATTTGTTCATCTAATTTGTTTATAAAGCTTTGAATGTTTATATTTTACCAAATATTATGAAGCCTATATAATTTTGTGAAATATTTGCGTCAAACCATGTGATTTTTTGAAAATTCGTCTTTTTAGTTGAAAATTAATCTTGGTTGATGATTCATTTCTTTGATTCAAAATTCAACTATTTGGTTGAAAATGTACGTACTTTGTTAAAAATTCACCTTTTTTTGTGGAAAATTAATCTTTTTTGTTATTAATTAATTTATTTGGTTTAAAATTGTTCCATTTTGTTGAAAATTCGTTTTTTTTGTTGAATATTATCTTTCCTAACTAAAAATTGAACTGTTCCATTTTTGGTTGAAAATTAATCTTTTTTAGTAAAAAAATCTACTATTTGGTAAAAATATTTCAATTGGCTTGCAAATTAAACTATTTTATTGAAAATTATTTTTTTAACTGAAAATTTAACTATCCTATTTTAAGTTAAAAATGTATCTTTTTTAGTTAAAAATTAGGGTTTTTTGTCTTGAAGAAAATTTATTTTTATAACTGAAAATGTATTTACTGCAGTCTTGCTTGAAAATTGACGTTTCTTAGTAGGAGATTCGTTAATTGTGTTAAAAATTTGTTTTTATGGTCCCTATACCAGGAGATTAATTTTCTGTCAAAAATATGAATTCTCAAAAAATACTGTTTTGATGTGGATATGATGTTAGTCCACATTTTATTTGGTTGATTTTTAGTTTATTTTTTTTTAGTTTCTACAAATTCTTAACGAAACAGTTAAATGAAATAATACTTGAGTAGGATTTGAAAATAAAAAAGAGAGTTTAATTATGAACCTAATAATCTTAAGTTATTTTTAAATTGAAAATAGTTTATGATGTTTCAATCGGACTAACTACTAAGGCTTTGGAATCGAAAAAATTGAATTTTTAACCTGTTAAACTCTGTAAATTGTTTAATTTGGAACATATTCAGGATCGTCTTGTGATATAAATTATTATTCCATTTTTAATCAAACTAAAATGTAATTTGAAAAATCAGGAATTAATTTTTATTTGCATTTGATCAACGTAAAACGTTTTCTGTCAAAACATTATAAATGCAAACGTTTTCAATTATTAATTTCTTGATCTTGAAATCTACATTTTAAAATTCTTTAGATTGAAAATGTATACTCGCAAATGAAGACCTAAAATGGAAAATTGTTAAAGTATAATATTTTGGAATTATGTATTGCCAACTAAATGGTCTCATAATTGAAAAGCCAACAGTTGAATTGAGCACTTAAAAAAAGTTGAAATGTAACCTATTTTTATTTAATTTTTAATTATAATAATAGTTTATCAACTGGTATAAGAATTGTGATATTTTAAGTGATTGGACAGATTTTTCTTCTGAAAATTTGTAAAATTCCAGGTCAAAAAATAAATTCACTCTCATTTCCCGGCTTTTCCCGGTCTTAGAAAATTTCCAGTAATTTCTCGGTCCAGCGGCCACCCTGATTTTGATTATATTTGTTCAAATTGTTATGTATAGCTATTTTCGTAAGAAAACAATGTAAAGCGAAACTTTAATTTTTTGAAACCTATTACATCTGCGATATCCTGACATCTTTAGAAATGCTTCAAGTGAATACAAAAGTTGAGTTCTTTGGGAATTCTTAATTTTAGAGCATTCAATGCCTAAAACAGTGTAAATAGGAATTAAAGTGTATACAATTATCTGTATATGTATAAAAGGAGAACTTTTTATCTCTAAAAATAATTAACGACCTTCAGAAGTCAATGTTGAGTTTAAAAAATATTTTCATCAAGATTTGCGGGATAGCGAATCGTCACCAAGTACAAAAAAAAGCTACCAAGAATCTTTATCTTATATGAAATAATCAAATCTCTTAATTTTTAAACAATTTTTATACACAAATGCACATTTTGATAATTATTGAAGGAATAGACTCCATTTCTTTTGCAAAATTAATTTAGAATTCCTGCCAATGACCCTTTGCAATGATACATTGCCAATTGACAAAAATGTTAATTATTTGGACAATGTTTAGAAACACATGTACGGTTTGACTCTATGCCGCTATATGCAACAAGAGATGGACAAAGATGCCATTTTCTTTGTTCCTGTAAGTTCAAAATGGTCCTTTTTACAAAAAAAGTTTAGGATACGTTGTATGAGCATGTCCAATTGTCCACACCTCACACATGAGCATTAAAATTTTATGGGCTTTTGATACTCAGCATATGGCCATGTCAGCCTCCCTATAGGTTTTTCTCCATCATAATAAACATTTTTCGCTGAAACTTTACAAAATAATAAAAATCATAAAGAGCTATGTCTGCAAACTGTTTATTATTATTTTTTTTTTTTGATTAAGCAACCGTAATTTCTGTCTTACTGCCGTCAACATGTTTTTTATTTTAGAAAAAGAACAGTTGGCAGACATCCGTACAGGATCCTTCATAGATACTTTTTGCAAATGTGTCCCACTTGCACAGGATCCTGTACAGGATCCTCCCTAGGGAGTTTCTTGCAGCAACATCCACGATAATGCAGGAACCTGTACAGGTATTTGATAAGCCAGGTTCCTTTGGAGGTTCCTGCACAGGTTCCCTCGCAGGATCCGTGGCAGGAACCGGTGTAACAGGAACCTGCGTATGTTCCTGTACAGGAACCTGTGCAGAAACCTCCAAAGGAATCTGTCAGGTTCCTGCCCAGGTACCTGTACAGAAATTTTCATCTGGGCCCCTTTCACAACCCATTGCCATGGTCGACATATGCCTTAACCTACTAAATGTGAAGTGGGGGGCCGATCCTGGCCCATAGAAGTAAGCGAAACGGACGATTTGTTAAGTTTTTGAGACTACCCATGTTAGGTAGGCAACCCGCTATACCACTGCTCTTCCGGATTTGCAACCTTGTTTCCACTTCCTAAAAGTAAGCTGGGGGTATAGACTACAAATGTGCCAAGTCTGAATACTCTAGAATAAAAGACACGGTAGGTTTGACTAACCGCCGTACTAGAAAGAACAAAATAAAATAGAAGAAAAGATGCTTATCCATGCACAACGTATTGGTTTAAGCGTGGTCCTCCTGGGAATAATTTCTTATGCGATACGTGGATCACTATTATCAGCCATTTCACTTTCATGGTGCTCACACTGCTAACGACGCAGATATCCAGTACGAGATGCTGAGTATGCAGAACCAGCGATACAAACACCGACTCCAGAAACTAGAGGTATTGCAATATTATCCACTTCAGCAACACAGGAACCTACATGCTTCACACCGACAGAAAAAAAATAGTGGTAATCTCGTCGCTCGAAAATATAGGTGTAAAATTACCGGCACATGAACTACACCCGCTATAAATAGTGAAGCGAGTAATAATAAATAACACTGTTCTGAAATGTTAAATTTCACAAAATCATCACTACTAAAAATAATTGCAATTTTAATATACATTTCATACACAATTATATATAAAATCTAAAGAGGAAACTCGGTATATGAAAATATTATTGAGAGACTGTGTATAGAACCTTATACAAATGTATATTTATTAATTGATAGAAAAGTCGTAGAAGTCCACTTTACACAAATTAAAAATAAATTTGGTAGGAAATTTTCAATTCTAAATAATCAAATATTGTATTCATGTCTAATAAAATATAAACTACACTGTATTTCAAGTGGGAAATTTCAATTTAAAGAATAATCTTGAAGAATTTTGTATTATCACCTTAAACTGTTGCAAAATTCTCGAAAAATTCAACACTTAAATTACAACTGTAACTGAAATTCCAAGAATTGGTAACTGAAAGTTATTTACAAGCTTTTTTAACTAAAAATCCTTTATATCCTAGTTTTATGTGTGAAAATAGTATTTTAAATTTATTTTCGTAACTTTTATCATACTACAAATTCCACAAAATAATGACGATAGAATCGAAAAATCGCGAACTATCCTGTAAAGTCACTTCACATGTATTTAATTTTTCGGTAAACGGTGCTATTTTCCTAAAACTAATTATGAAGGTGAAAGCTAAAACGAGCACATTTTAGAATAATCGTATTTGAATTTTTAATGACCACTGTGTTTTATGAACCTTAATATATATGTGTATCATTTCTACAACATGATTGTTGTGCACTGCTATGTGCATATTATAACGTAAGCAAAATATAAAGTGTTCTAATTACCTCTTTTTAAGTTCCTTAGTTGTTTCATAAGGCGATCCATGCCAAATTACAGTCGAAGCGAACACAAACTAAACAGAATCAATTTTGCCGCACGACGGTCAATTTAAAATCATCCAAAACTAGAGCAAACACACACACGAACGACTGAACGATTTTATACTGCACTTGATAACGATACTAAGCTACTAAGACTTAAGGCTGACGAAGCGCTGAATGAAATTTGAGACGCGTGCTACGTATAAAAGTGAAGGATGTACTTATAAACTGTGTTAAAGGTACCGATAACACTATGTTCAGAATTCGACAATAACAACAACAAAAAATGTAAATATTTCATTGGATATTCAGCAAAATTCGACAAATTTTAACTGGAAAATTGTAATCGACAATTTCACAAAAGGAAGGCGAAGCGCATTCGTAATACACTGAATCAGGTAGAAATGGGGTCAACTTTGCACGTAGCAACACATTTGGACAACCGTGCATGTGCACAGTCGTCGAAGTGACAACTGTGCACGTCGAAATGTCGAAGTGCACAGATAAGCTCCTGTGAACCTAAATATGCACAGATGTCACATCACTGTGGCGCAAGGAGGAGAATACAGAAGAGGGAGAGGTGGATCAGGGAGAATCAGAAGTTTCTCGCTGACCCATCTCACCTCTTTAGTAAACACCCTGTTTCTGTCAAAAATCCACCCAAGCCCAACGAGGTTAAAAAGAAGACGAGTTCTCGACTTCTTTCAGTTTTGGGATAGCCTCCCCCAGCGTTCAATAATATTAGAATGTTCTCTCTCTTTCAAAATTAAATCCACGGAATATTTAGGCGACACTTTTTATTTTCAGGAGATATTTCAAATTAGGAAACAAATATATTTTTATCGTACGTGACATTAGGATCTGGTATTTTCACTCTCTCTGGTGAAATATAGTTTCCTTCGGGGTCTTCCGCCGCAGTAGTAGCTAAAAATCGCCCACGTGGCACCGGCACAGATTATAATAATTGACAATTGCTTCTTTTTCTATTCTGTATAGGGATAATCAGGATGATGGGTGTTCTTACTTACACAAGAGAAAAACAGATACCAAATTTGATTAATCTGGTTCTTATTGAAAAAAATTATCAGGCTTCCCAATACACAGAAAAATTATTAAATTAAGTTGTCAATTTATTTGTGCCAAGCCCTTTTGGACACCGACAGATCTTATCTCTGGTTGAGCATCCGAGAAACAAGAATTTAGGAGAATCTCGACTTATTATAGCAAGGCCTTCAATTTAATCGTATTTACTTCCTGATGTGTCCTGATTATAAAACCTTTTACAATATTTTTATTATCCAGTGTGAAATTTTCTCAGTCGTCTAGTTCTGGTTATCCCTTCTAGTGATTTTCCTTAGTATTAAAAAGACCCCCGCCCGTTTAAGCGAAGCTTCAAAATACTCTTGAAATTCCTTAAAGCTTCTCAGACCTTGGTAACCGAAATCCCAATATAAGGTTTCTACTAGGTTTGGTTAGGCAACTTTAGACGTTGATACCAATGGGGTGGATTTTTCTTAAGTCAGTACTCAATTTTCAGCTTTTGTTGGAGAGCTTTAACTAGCGCTTCATAAATTACCCTTTTTTCATCAGTTCCCGAAATTTTCTTCCCGCAAGACGTCTAGGTTTGCGCACAGAGTTCAGTTTGATCATTGAGTTTGGACATTTAGGACAATTTTTCTTAAATTTCAAAATCGTCGAAATTTGCTGAGCTTACCGCAATATAATTGTCTTTCTATTTAATAAACAGGCTTTTCATTTTAGTTTACACTAGGATCATTTAACTTCTCTATAGGCTGACATACCCAAATTATGTTTTTATTTTAAAATTCCATTTTTCTGCCAGAAGGCCGAAGAATAAGTTATCCCCAAAATACGATCCTTATGAGTCAGATTATTCTGTTAGATGGAAAAATAATGCGACTCGTTAGTACTCGCTTTCGAATAGAGCCCACGAACACTATCGTCATTACCAACTGGGATATCCTTGAATAAGGATGCTTTGGTCCTAGTGCCTAATGGCTTGAGGCAAAGGGCATCTTTTTTTTCGACGGTTAATATAAGAAAATTTTATCATTATGAATTTTCTCATCTACTGACATAATAAAAATTAGAACTATCATTCATTACCTAACTTCCCCCATCGCATAAAAACACCTCCTTATAATTAGAACGAACGAAATCGACTATTTCGAACCTCATTAACTCAGAATTAACCTGCTCCTCACATTTTCTAACAAAAATGTGACAGAAATTTGTCAGTCGCATTTTCCAGGTGGTTGGACATTTGGGGAGGATGTGTAAAAGATTTTTATTTTCTTTTGGATTACATAACTGGCAAATCTGTTGTAAATCGATTACAGTTGTTCCAGCTTTCGAGGTCAACTTAATGATGAACCTGAAGGAAGTTCTTAATTGAGCGGAAATGCGCTTAAAAAGGAAAGAAGCTTTGAATAGTAGATATTGCTGGGGTAGCGCATCATTGTGTAAAATTTTACTGTATATATAACTAAAGTTACTGTTTTTCAATCTTAAAAGATCCCAGGAATGGATAAAATCACGGTATTTATCAGCTATAATATCGATTTGAGTTATAAGATAGGGACCATTGAGATCCATGAGATTGTATCTTATACCCGCTCCCTCCAAACATCTAATGTTCCAATCTGACAACAAAGTCAGACGTGTTTCTGGGTAGGCGCAAAAGATTTTTGAAAAACGGGCTTTTACTTTTTCGAAGACATCTAGATAATTTAATCCGATAATGTGGGCCGCATACAATAAGGAACTCTTTATAATAGTCATAAATTTTGATAATGGAAGACCATAAGGAGCACTTAGTTCTAGTTAGAATATTGAACGCCGAGGCTGAGGTTGAGTTGGCTCTGCTATCTGCTGCATGTGCAGCTAAGTTGAAAGCACCTGTTCTGAAAAAAAATCGTACCCAAGTATTAAAAACAAGGAACAAACTCCAAAGAGCTACCATCATATTTCAGACCTAGGAGTTTTGCGCTGATCCGACCTTTCGTGAATATAGTGTATTTAGTGTTATTGTTATTAACCGTGAGTTTGTTTATATTACAATACTCCTGGAGAGCATTGAGTTTTCTAATTGCGTCTATTTTAGATTCTGCAAAAATAATTAAATCCGATTTCACCATGAAAATCGCCGAGTCGCCAATTTTCACTATCATTTTCGTAATCAGCGCATCAAAATACATAAATAAACATAGTATGAAAGAAATCGTCGGTTTACGGCTTTCGGAAGTCCAACCAAAATTAATGTATAGGTTCCATACTAAATTCAATAGGAGCCGCTCAAAATTTCAAGTCAAAATATATTGCATTTTCTAAGAAATAGTTGAGTTTTCAACCAAGACGGATTATTTTTCTACCACAAGAGATAAATTTTCAACAAAAAAGTTCAGTTTTTAAACTAAAAAGTAGAATTTTTCAGAAAACAGTTGACTTCCAAACAAGAAAAGGTGATTTTTTAACTAAGTAGTTGAATCTTCAAGCTAAAAAGACGAACTTTTCAGAAGATAATTGAATTTTCAACCACGAAAGATGAATTTTCATTCAACAACTTGAAAAAAAAGATGAATTTTCAATCCATTTAGACGAATTTTCTGGCCCACAAGATAAAGGGGCTAGCCGGGTAAGCATGGCAAATCAGCCTTCGCTCGTATCAGGCTGAAATTTATGTCTAACGTTCATCCTAAGGTAGTAAAAAACCACGAAGAATTTCAACCTTCACATTGCATTTTTTTGGGAAGTCATGGTGGGGGAAAGAAAAATAAAAAAAAGTGTTTTTTCTCGAAAACCGCTTGACCGATTTTTATGAACAAAATATATGTTATGGAGACTGAGAAGATAATTTACGAAGAAATTCAAGAGAATTTTATGGCCAAAATAACAAGTGAAAAAACATTATTGAATTCTTTGAGAATTTTTTTAAGGTGACGTTTTTGACCTACGACTACCATCTTTTCACAAAAAAATCTATACATCCCTCAGATTAACACAACAATGGCAGTCTACCTGTTTTGGTAATTGGTCTAATTGTTGCCGAAAGTCGGGTTAAAAATGTATGTGTATTAGTTTCCACACCGCCCGAGAGGTACAGTACGCGGCGCGTTTTTTTAGTGACTACTGGCTTGTATTTTCTACAAAAAATAAAAATCTGAATTTCATTTAAACAGATAACATTCTAAGACATTACAAAACACTGCAAAGTATTGCAATCTTATTTTGATGAGTGCGGTAGCAAAGACCAATCATATCATTGACAGGAAGAGGATTAGGCCTTCTTCTATATTTAAATAAAACTCAGACACTACTAACGCTTTCAGCGCGTTAGTTGCATTAGGTTGCGTCATCTGCGGTGAAGGCCGCTGCAAGCAATGCCCGAAATCCTGCGTAATACCAAGTTCTAGTGTATTCATTGTTTGTAGGAAATACATGCCAGTAGTCCAGTCATGTTATTATTATCAACACAGTAATAAATATTTAGGATATCAAAACGTTGGAAACAAATGACAACTGCATTGTGAAACAAGCGAAAGCCTCTCATAGTGCAACAGTGATCCCATTGTTGGCGAACTTTTCTTTGCGCTTGCGTCGGGGCAGCGAAATCATTGGTCGCAGTTGGAGCGCATTCTTTTGCGATATTTAATAGTTATTTATTTTAATTACGAGAATTGTTTTTATTACTCGTTTTTGATTGCGCGCCAACTGCGACCAATGAGCCCGCTCTTCGTCGCCAGCGTGAAAAAAAGTTCGCATGCATTTGCCACAAACAATGAATACACTGGAACTTGGAATTACGTACGATTTCGGACATTGCTTGGAGTGGCCTTCACCATAGATGACGCAACCTGATGCAACTAACGCACTGACAGCATTTGTTGTATCTGAATTTTGTTTAAATAGAGAAGGCTTACACCACTTCCTCTCAATGATATGATTGGCCTTTCGTACCAAAATCATTAAAATAAGATTGCAATGTTTTGTATGTTTTGTAATGTCTTAAAATGTTATTATCTGTTTGAATAAAACTCATCTTCCATAATTAGAGAAGTTGACAAAACAGGTAGACTGAAATTTTTAAAATATATCCTCTTATTTTCTCTGTTAATTGTTTTCTGACTCGAAGTCTCGGATAACAATGTCAGGCCTCGAGTGTGCAACGGAGACTGCTGTCCGAAAATCATAGTTCCAGCAAATTTGTCACTTCACGTTTCGGACAATTGACTCTATCTCCCTTGGAGCGCTCGGCAGGGCAGGGTCGCGGCCAATACCGTAAGAGTGACAAAGATGGTTATAAAGCACATTTAGAGCCGCACTGTGTCGGTAGATATACGTCGTTCCTGCGTGGGTGGGACACCCCGATAGTAGGTGTTCTAGGTACTCAACGTGTGTATGACACGCTCTGACCCTATCGCTTGGAACTTCTCGACCTAAAATGCGGTTACGGTATGCTAAGGTGGTAAGGACACTTTCCTGTCTTGCGAAAATTAAACCCTCTGTACCTGAATTAAGACCTGATGATTTGAGAAAAGCAAAAGTTTGCTCCTTCGACAAGGACTGTTTTTCTACATTCCTGTGAAAATTTCCGTGATATATATATATATATATATATGGCCATCCATCTTACGGTCGTGTGACGTGGCCATAGGTGTAATATACCGCGGTTCTACTGGGAGCCAGTGTAATTTTTATAGATGGCAGTTGCTCCCAGTGGCACCCTGCGGTGGTTGTTTAACCTTTTTTACAATTAGATATGTACAGGGTGTTTTTTTATGTTGAGATATCGAAATATCTCAAGAAATACGCATCCAAAAAAACAATGTCCGCAATAAAAACTTTTTATTTTCGAAGGGAAAAGCGACTCCGCAAAAATTTACCCCATCTCCTGGGGGAGAAGAGGGGGGACCGGGAGGTAACTTTAAAATTTCAAATGGGAACCAATATTGTTCATTGCAGATTCAGAGTCTCCATTAAAAAATACTTTAGTTTTATTTTAAAAAAATTTTTGATTCGCACCAGATGGTGATGCATTGGTGAAAAATGACATTGTTGACTATTCAGTGAATGGGCTTCCAAACGAAAAATAAAAAAGACAAACGGTCGGTTTGTTTGGATTGGTTCGTACGGTTTGGTTTGTTTGGGTTCGTTGTGTTGCGCACGTTTATTTGGGTTGGATTGGTTGTGTTGCTCACGTTCGTTTAGAATAGATGTGTTGGTTACGTTCTTTTCAGTTCGCTCTCCTGACTGCTCTAATTTGATTGTGTTAGTTTGGGTTGCTGTTGTTGGCTACGTTCGTTTGGGTTGATCTGGTTGTGCTGGTTACGTTTGTTTGGATTGGATGTCTGTTCGTTTGGGTTGTATTGGGTGTTGTTATATTCCCTCATCACTTGACAGTGTAAGGTCACGCGCGCCTTCTTACCGGGTTATCAACAAATGCACCAATGACGGAAGTGTACAAGTGAAAAAAATGAATCATCGAAAAAATATTACTGGAGTTAATAATGAAATCGCGATATTAGCCGCAGCCGCACATGACCCCCATGTTAGTACATGACAACTAGGCCGTGATTCCAGAAAGTCTCTAACCAGTGTTTGGAAGGTATTAAAACGTAATAAATATTATCCCTTCAATATTTCACTGCATCACGAACTTCATGGCAATGATTTTTAGAACCGAGTGACATTTTTGCAATGCGCGCTTCAGCAGATACAAAGGAACCCGAATTTCTTTTTCGAGTATTGTTCTCATGTCAGACGAGTCGTCTTTCACGAACCACGGTACGGTTAATCGACATAACATGCATTATTGTAGTGTAGAAAACCCACACTGGTTGCGCGAAGTTTAGCGTCGGCGTCCTTGATCCGTGAACGTTTGGTATGGAGTAATTGGTGACCAACATATCAGTCCGTATTTATTGATGGTAATTTAAATGTTGACAAATATCTTAACTTTATGGCAAATGAACTCCTAACATTGCTTGAAGATCTAAGCTTGGAAGTGCGACAGAACTTCTCGTTTTGGAAAATTGACTCAATCTTCCTTGGAGCGTTCGGCAGGGCAGGTTCGCGGCCAACATCGTAAGAGCGAAAACGATGGAAATAAAGCACTTTTAGGGCCGCATCATGTCTGAAGATATACGTTGTTCCTGCATGAATGGGGCACACAGATAGTATGTGTTCTTGGTACTCTGCGTGTGCATGACATGCTCTGCACCTATCGCTGGGAACTTCTTAACATAAAATGCGGTCACAGTATATTAAGGCAGATATGACACCGTCCTGGCAGGAAAAATTGAACCTTCTGCACCTGAATTGAGCCCTGATGATCTGAGAGAAGCAAAATTTTGCTCCTTCGACAAGGACTGTTTTTCTACATTCCTGTGAAAATTTCTGTGCATTTACTTGTCAAGTAGCTCTTAATGGAATTTTTCAACTTCTGCTATCTTCACTTCGGCTTTCGGAAGTGAAGCATCTAGATGGAGTAATGCTTTGTAAAGAAACGCTACTTTGCTGATCATCTCGTGATTCCTGACAATTTTTAGGAGATGATCTTTTCCATTTGCAAAGATATAAGCTGTGCTTAGAACAATTCGGTTATGAAGACATTGGAGATTCAGAAGTCCGCGTCCGCTTCGATGGCGTGAGATGTATAATTACAGAAAAGACAAATTGATATGCAAGCTTTTAGGCATATGCATGATTTTACGTGTGGTGACATCAAGGGCCGTAAGCTTGTTCTTCGTGCAGTGAACCACCTCAAACGAGTAGAGTAGAACGGGTACGGCAACCATGCCAGTCGCAGATACCTTGTGGAACGCCGACAGATGTGAAGAACAAATCTGCTGAAGAAAATGCTTGTATCTGCTTCGGAGAGATTCTTTAACTGATGTTACGTCCTGAATACGGCTTTGAGGCACGCCCAGGTTACACGCTCCCCAGTATTAAGATGTCTAGTAACACTCATATCCACAAGCTCAGGATCATTGGGAACGCCAACAATCTTTCCTTTCTTCAGATGAATTTTGGCACATTTATCCAATCCGAAGTCCATCCCAATCTCTTCTACCAAAATTATAATATGTACGGGAATAGTTCAATATCCAACGAAAGAACAGCGAACTCAATTACTTGAAGAAGTACATTCTTCAGCTTTAGGAGGTCATAAAGGAGTTACAAAAACTTATCGAATCCGTCAAAATTATTATTGGGAGAATATGAAAATTGATATTCAGAAATATATTCAACAGTATTTACAATGTCAAATAAAAAAATTAGTTCGCGATGACTTAACTTGACTCAGTTCTATAACCCTACCTGCACATAATCCATCCTGGATCACACCACCTATTTGGTTTTTATTTTCTTATAGCACTCAATAGGCCATTTTGTTTACCTACCTATGAAAAATGCTAACTATGTTTCTTCTCATCTCTCTATATACTATTAGAAGAATCGTTCTTGCAAAATATCACTTTTGTCAACGTACAAATTATTTTTCTAATAGGAAGCTATATAAATTTTTTTCTCCTCATTTATAAGTAGTTACTTATACTATACTATAATAACTTTGAAAGAAAATTCGGATGCCCGGCCCGGGGTAGTTTCCCCTGACCGTGGTCGGGGACGTGACTACAGCGTACAGAGTGCTGACTACCTATATATATGGTTAGATTCTACACTCTACAGTGCGTAATATTCGCTATATATTTATGAAGTATTTATTGTTAATATAATAATGCAAATATATAAATATATAAATAAATATACTATTATATATATAGATGTTACCATTACTGTTACCATTTGAAGTGCAACTGTATTCAATAAGTACACTTCGCGAAATTTCAGTACGTAAGGACCATGATTATAATTACAGTAAAATTGGCTTCTTACCTTGTTTTCTCTTTTTCTCAAGTATATTTCAGTACAATTGCACGCCTTGTCATATTTTTGTAAATGTACAGGTTATGTTACTATGTATCTTTAATTTTTTTGTAGCAAAAATCTCTGTACGCGTTTCAATTTTTCAACGATAAACAATAACAAATTATATATTTTAATTATCAAGATAAGTTTTGTATGATGTGAAAAGCTGCCAAAACAAAACAAAAATTAACAACTTCAAAATTGACGCCAAACTTTTGTCAGTTATGGCCCAACGTAGCACTGTCATCGGAAGTGAATTTTTTTTCTGAATAAACTTGTGAATAAAAACACAACTTTATTGTGGCAACGCTGCATATGAAATTAAATATTGCTTAAAAATCTGCTACGTCATATAAAAAAAATTTTTTTGGTTAACTACTGATCAAATAAACACCATATATTATAATACCGTATAGTTTAATTCCCAATGCCATGTTATCGACAAATCAAAATATTGCTTTTTCTCTTTTACAGATAACATGGCAATGGAAAGAATTCTCTCGAAATCCTCAGCAGTACAAACCCTTAACGAAATAAGCATTGAGTACTACTTTTCTATCCTAATATATATTGTAAAATCATCAGGCCATTATATTAACCTACCGCCATTTTGTGCTCAGTGTATCATATATAAATTCAATATAAGGCATTCATACGAAAGCGAGCCTGCATATACGAAAAAAGCTGCAAAGCAAAATGCTGCTCGCCATATGCTAGAAGCTTTAGAAAAACTAGATGTTTCCAGAAGAAACTTTTACTCAATCAAGAGTCGAAATTACTAATGTTGATGTTAATGTAATTTCTGAAGTAGCAATGAACTCCAATAAAATCATATTATATAAATCGTTAAACGCATGCGAAAAATGTTATAAGAAAAGAAATTTAGCTCTACATTGTTTCCGTCCACGTAGAAATTATAGGTATAAGATGTAATTATTGATCCCAAAATATTACGTATATATATTTTTGTATTTTCTATACTTATATATGTTCTTCATATAAATAAAAACTTATATATAAGAACAATTGAGTCTATTTCTTTTATCTAGTATTTTTGTCGACCCTTCTACTATACGTCCGAACGCGGACGTTCGCTCCATGTAGGGCTCTGAAGCCCCAGCTGAATGCTTCACCCCGCGTTCGACTTAGGGGGGAGGTGTGACGTCCCGTGACACACAAACACATGCATACACACACACACACATATATATATATATATATATATAGAATAGAACTAAAGAGTTATGACAAAGCCACCGAATGCGTCCTCGGGTTGCGGATAGAGGGTCCCTGTACCCAGGGTTTCTGCTGAATATAGTTACAATAATTATTAAGCAGTCACGGACAATTGTCCACGGATGGTTCCAAAGAAATAACCCCTAAGCGGCGGCGTAGAAACCGTTCCCAAAGGATGGACGAACCCTTTCCCTAGCTGCTCGTAGGAACAACAATGACACCACCAAAACACCAAAAAGTTGCAGATGCGGTTCAAAACGACCGAACGCGCAGAGCACCCGACAATGGGTTGGCAAACAATGCCGATCATCCTAGAGTTCGGGGTGCTGAAAATAATTTAGATGGAAACACGACGACGAACCGGCGAAATGACTGGATGAATTTATATATTATAAAGAAATGTGAACACTTGCCAGTTCTGTAATATTGCAATTATCAGTGCGGAGAGGTTTGTAGAATCGCAATTTATATTGGCGTGGTTTGATAAACTTGGTATTTATAAATAAATTTGCAGAGGGTCTACTTTAGAAATTTCAGAATTCGAAATTGATGGGTTCGGAATTTATTGCTGGATGACTTGATTAATTTATAAATTATGAAGAAACGTGGACACTTGCCAGTTCTGTAATATTGGAATTATCGGTGCGGAAAATTTTTTAGTATCGCAATTTATATTGGCGCGGCTTGATAAACTCGGAATTTATAAATAAATTTGCAGAGGGTCTACTTTAGAAATTTCAGAATTCGAAATTGATGGGTTTAGGATTTATTGCTGGATGACTTGATGAATTTATGAATTATAAAGAAATGTTAATACTTGCCAGTTCTGTAAAATTGGAATTATCAGTGCGGAAAATTTTGTAGTATCGCAATTCATAGTGGGGCGGCTTGATAAACTTGGAATTTATAAATGAATTTGCAGAGGGTCTTCTTCAGAAATTTCAGAATTCGAAATTGATGGGTTCGGACTTTATTGCTGGATGACTGGATGAATTTATATATTATAAAGAAATGTGAACACTTGCCAGTTCTGTAATATTGCAATTATCAGTGCGGAAAATTTTGTAGTATCGCAATTTATAGTGCGGCGGCTTGATAAACTTGGAATTTATAAATAAATTTGCAGAGGGCCTACGTTGGAAAATTCAGAATTCGAAATTGGTGGGTTTGGAATTCATTGCTGGCTGACTGGATGAATTTATATATTATAAAGAAATGTGAACACTTGCCAGTTCTTTAATATTGCAATTATCAGTGCGGAAAATTTTGTAGTATCGCAATTTATAGAGGGGCGGCTTGATAAACTTGGAATTTATAAATAAATTTGCAGAGGGCCTACTTTGGAAAATTCAGAATGCGAAATTGGTGGGTTTGGAATTCATTGCTGGGTGACTTAATGAGTTTATAAATTATAACGCAATGTGAACACGTGCTAGTTCTGTAATATTGGAATTATCAGTGATGAAAATTTTGTAGTATCGTAATTTGTAGTGGGGCAGCTTGATAAACTTGGAATTTATAAATAAATATGCAGAGGGCCTACGTTGGGAATTTCGGAATTAGAAATTTATGGATTTGGAATTTATTGCTGGGTGACGTGATGAATTCATAAATTATAAAGAAATGTGCACGCTTGCCAGTTCTGCAATATTGGAATCATAAGTGCGGAAAATTTTGTAGTATCTTAATTTATAGTGAGGCGGCTTCATAAACTTGGAATTTATAAACAAAATTGCAGAGGGCCTACGTTGGTTATTTCAGAATTCGAAATTTATGAATTTGGAATTTCTTGCTGGGTGACTTGATGAATTTTTAAATTATAAAGAAATGTGAATATTTGCAAGTTCTGTAATGCTGATATTATCAATGTTAAAATATTTGTAATATCGTAATTTATATTTGGTCGACTAGATAGACTTAGAATTTATAAATAAATTTGCAGAGGGTCTACTTTAGAAATGTCAGAATTCGAAATTGATGGGTTCCGAATTAATTTCTGGATGACTTGATGAATTTATCAATTATCAAGAAATGTGAACACTTGCCGGTTCTGTAATATTGGAATTATCAGTGCTGAAAATTTTGTAGTATCACAATATATAGTGGGGCGTCTTGATCAAATTGGAATTTATAAATGAATTTGCAGAGGGTCTGCTTTGGAAATTTCAGAATTCGAAATTGGTGGGTTTGGAATTTATTGTTGGGTGACTTGATGAATTTATAAATTATAAAGAAATATGAACACTTGCCAGTTCTTTAATATTGGAATTATCAGTGCGGAAAATTTTGTAGTATTGCAATTTATAGTGGGGCGGCTTGATAAACTTGTAATTTATAAATAAATATGCAGAAGGCCTACTTTGGAAATTTCAGAATTCGAAATTGGTGGATTTGGAATTTATTGCTGGGTGACTTGATGAATTTATAATTTATACACGAATGTGAACACTCGCCACTTCTGTAAAATTGGAATTATCAGTGCGGAAAGTTTCGTAATATCGCAGTTTATAGTGGGCGGCTTGATAAACTTGGAATGTATAAATGAATATGCAGAGGGCCTACTTTGGATATTTCAGAATTCGTAATTGGTGGATTTGGAATTTATTGCTGGGTGACTTAATGAATTTATAAATTATAAAGAAATGTGAACGTTTGCCCGCTCTGTAATATTGGAATTATGAGTGCGGAAAATTTAGAAGTATCCTAATTGATAGCGAGGCGGCTTGAAAAACTTGGAATTTATAAATGAATTTGCAGAGGGTCTACTTTAGAAATTTCAGAATTCGAAATTGATGGGTTCGGAATTTATTGCTGGGTGACTTGATGAATTTATAATTTATATTGAAAATTTGCTTGGTGCTTGTTGTATTTCAGTTTGCGGAACGCGAATAGGCAAACTTTTTGAAACTTTTGTTCCTTTTTGTCGGGATATTTTGAATTGTGACGTCACTGAACATGATTTTATCGTGGTTCATCGCTTGGACAAAAAATGTACGGGCTTTCTTTTACGTCTGTCATCTCCGGAATTGAAAAAACGAAAAATGGCCAATGCTCTTACATTGAACTTGAGGGGTATTGGTATTGGGTTGCGCTGGTGCGCTAATGATTTACTTTTAGTCTGTTCAGATTGATTTGATTACATTCGTGTTTATTAATTCGCTTATCGATTTTCATTTCAGATGATCGAGTAGAAGCAAGGCCTCATCGTCTATCCTTGGTAGCCTTTTTGGATAAGCCCTTAGGACCGGGTGTTGCTACTTATTCCTTGATGGCCAAGTCGCTTAAAGTGACCTTGGAGAAAGAGCTTTTCAGTCTCAGCGTTGGGCGGGTCTGTAGATAAAGTGGTGAAGCGGGACCGAGGCTGACCATGTGAGAGACGAAACGCCGCTCCGTCAAGGCATTTCACCTTCGTCGCGATCCTGCTCGTGTCCGAGAGATGCACGTAGCGCGATAGGAAGCGTTTCCTAGTGCTCAGCAACTATATGACATCATCAGTCCTCGCCATTATCCGTACTTGAATGCCGATGCAGGGGCTTGCACTCACGTGTCTCCTGAGTCATGTGTTTGCTTGGGATATACTTATAAAATGTATCATTAATGTTTGCTCTTTGCCTCGCTTATTATTTTAACTGGTCTATTTACCTGTCCATTTTCATTTTCTGTTAGGCAGGATAGCACGATGTTTCGTTTCTGTTTTTGCGGTCGCTTTCTTCTCACGCGATCTTGGGAGCTTCTGTGCAAGTGTGGACACATGCGGACTGATGATGGTGTTCCAAAAAAAAAAGATATCAAACTGTTGATGATGCTGGTCGTTCTTCGTGTTAACATTTGAATGTATGTAAGTACGTGTAATTTATGCCTTTGTAATGCGTTATAATGAATTATTATAAAATTTATGTTGTTTGTTCGGTGGTAATTTTATAATATAATTGATGTCAGGCTGATACACGTTTTATAGCAAGAAAGTTGCAGGACCGATGACATATCTGCCATAATTTTTATTTTGTTCTTCTTTTTAATGGATTTTTGGTATTTTTGTAAATTCACTCAATCAGCTTTGTTATAGGTCCGAGATTTTGCAATTTGATTTGCTCCTAGATCCTGATAAAGTTTTTCTGCCAAGTTATTTTTCTATTTGCCTTATAATTCTACTACAAAAATATTTGAGTTCAGTTCCTAATTGAAATTCAATAATAATATCCCAGACATAGAGAAATGTTACTTCCTTTTCATTTAATTATACTAAGTCATTACCTTGATAATTATTTTCAACAGCATTTCTTTTCTAAATTTGTAAATTAGGACATTTAGTTAAAATTTATAATACAGTATTAATATTCATCTTATGCCCTGGGTTATTCTCCCTATGTTGACAGTATTTCCTTAATTCGATGTTCTTTTTGTTATTTTATTTTGGCTTACGTGTTTCTATGACGTCATATTCCTTTAAGGTGATGCTACTTTGTCCTTGTATTCTGCTGTCTGTGGCTGGTAATATGGCTTTCTTAGACGCAATTTTATGTTCTTGTTGCAGGCGTCCCTTGGTTTCTGATCGCAGTCGGATTGCATTTCTCGTGTTTCATGACACTTTGGTCTGATGAAAAGTCTCATGAAACACTGGGGTCTCGTGAAATATTTCAATGTTTCAAATATGGTGGTGGGAAAATTCGAACTGATAAAATGAACAAATTCTAAACTGGCCTTAGAGTCCAAGCCGATCTGCGCATGCGCAAAATAATTTTTCTTCCCCTTCCCCCAATGTTTCATGAAACATATGAAATTTTGAATATGGAACGTTTTCATGTTTCACGTGAGAAGTTTCAAAGTTTCAATGAAGCATTTCATGGCTTACATTCCTAGGTCTCACTGTGCAGGGATTGTGTTTCACCTACTGATCGGCCATAATGGAATGGAACGTCATGCCTGACTCTTATCGTTTATTCCACTGGCACCTTATTCCCAACCTTCTTGAATTAGGGATGAGTTCTCCTCACTCACAATTATTTATACACACTTAACTTATTTCTATGACTAAAATTATGTTTCATGTTAAATTAAATTAAACATATTTTCTCTGAGAATGCCGAGTTCCAACTGAATTATTAAATTTACAATCAATAATGTTGGAAATGTACATTATATATATACACTGATATTAATCATCCAGGGTATTTATTTTTCGCAATTTCTTCGCTTTACTTATAATCGCGACATATTATTGAATTTTCACGGATTCAGGTTAGATAATTCTCTTATGGTACATTTTCAAATCTTGAGTATGATACATACCCTTTTCTTCTAATTCTCGGTCAGCACGCTGTACGTTGTAGAGTGTAGAATATAACTATATATATATATATTTAGCACGAGAGGAAAGGTATTGGCTATAGTAAGAACGTTGTAACCTGTAGTGAGTACTGTGTAGCCAGAGTGAGCGTATGCACGTGAGCGTATGCACCAACGTCCGAAGATGCAGCGACGTCCCTATAGGCCCTATATAAATCCCAAAAGACCAGTATGGGCCAGTTACAAATTATAGTTCAGTTCAAAGCTCTTCTCTATTTTTATACGATTTTCTCCGATTCGACTGTTCAGTGTATAATGTTTCAAACTGGTATTTCTCGCGTGTGAGTGTGTGTGCCCTTGTGACAGAGTTGTGCACTGGGAAACACGAATCTGGGATTTCCCATCTTTTGGAATACTTCGAACCAATTCAATCCTGAATCGGACCCACCATTGTTAACCAGTGAAACCCTTTGAAACCCCAATTAAAGATTTACATAATGCTGAATTTACATCAAGGTGCTCAACCCATTCTTCCACACCACTACTCGGAGATCTCAGAGACGAATGTCCATCTAGACCTCATTTGATTCTTCAAACGAATCTATAAACCGGCACGGACCAAGGATTAGAGAAAAATCTACAAGTCTTCCTTCAACTTCTTGTGTTAAGCTCTTCATAATCAATAAGTTTTAATTATCATTTCATATACTAAACTGTTGAATCTCATTTACAACTTATTTATTGGCTACACTGTCCTCTTCCCTGTGCGAGATCTTCAATCTCAACTAAAATGAGGAACTCAGTTAAGGAGGGAGTGTTTTGCGTTTTCCATGACGTAACATACAACCTTTTTATGGTGCATCAGCCGGGAAACCAAACTAAAGAGAGCCAATATATACTTTATTTAAACTAAGTTTATTTTTATACACATTTTGTGACACATAAAACTTGAGCAAAGACAGGTAACTCATACTATTTGTATTTTATATTTTTATTATTGCTGTGAAATATGTCCGAATTTAAAAATAACAAATGCCGAAACAAAACCCTGAAGATTTAGGGAATATTCGAAAAACAATTACCAGAAATCTTGCTAAACAAAACCCTCAATTAGCTAAGCTAGTAGAGTTAAATAAGAACGGGCTTGAGAGTGATAGGAAAAATAAAATCAACATTGATAAGGAATTATCTAAACTAGATTTGGAATTCGGTTGTGATACTTCAGAAAACAGTAATTTTGATTGTTCTGCATTCATTGATCCTGGAAATACTACCTTAATCAACACAAATTTGAGTTTAATTAGTGGTTCTTCAGATCAAAATAAAACCTTAACTTTTGATGACGTGATCGACTATCAGGCTAATGTGAAATCATTATTAAGTTCAACTCTTTCTCAGCAAATTAATAAGGAATTACCGAAAGAATCCTCATTTCATAAATTAAATCGCGATTCAATAATAAGTCAGCACGATAGTGACGACGTGACAAGCGACGAAGATTAAAAAAAACCGAAAAAAATGATAATGCCAACCAATCAACAAGTTTCACTCCGCGACGCACTCGAAATAATACCTATTTTTGACGGAAGTAACATCCTTTTAGCCCATTTTATTAAGGGCTGTAGAGAAGCAAAAGCCATAATTCCTATACAGGCGCATGAAAATCTTGCTAGATTAGTCAGAAGTAAATTAACCGGTGAAGCGCGAAAATGCATATTCGAAAACACATTCCGAAACTTAGATGAATTAATAGAAAAATGAAAAAAGGTTTATGCCCCTGCGAAAAGTGTATACCAGTTGCAAGGAGAACTAGGCAACATATTTATGCGAGATAAGGAAAATGTAATATCATACGCTGCGCGAATAAAAGAATTAGCGGATAAAATCGAAGACGCGCATAAATTAGGCAATGACGGTGCCACAGATGACACATTCAAAGCAAATTTGGAAGATGATATGATTAAATGTTTTAGAAGGGGATTAGGTTCAGAAATAGAGATAAGATTAAAAGATAACGCAGATGAAAATTTTAAAACTCTTATCAATGAGGCTCTAGAAATTGAGAGAAAATTGAATGCCTGTTCAGAATAGCGAGAAAATAAGACAATTAAATCTTCAGAAGAAGAATCAGACTCGCCTATTATTACAAAAAATAATAAATTCAATGTTGCTCAGGACACTAAAATAGCGTGTTTAATTTGCGGAAGACTGGGACATGCGACCGAAAAATGTTACCACCTCGAGCACTTTCAACAAAAATTTTTTTCCGAAAATCCTGTTGATTCAAATTCAGAACAAAACCAATTTTTGTCAGAAAGATCCCAAGAAAACTTTAATAAATGGAATTCTCTATTAAATTAAAGTTTTGCACCCCGACAGAATCAAAATTTTAGATCAGGACAAAATTCAAATTTCAGACCTGAACTAAACCAAAACTTTTTACCTAGACAAAATCAAAATTTTGGATACCGACAAAATCAAAATTTCGGAAATTGTTTGAAAATTCATTATTCTGGTTGAAAATTCAACTATTTATTTAAAAACTAATATTTTTGTTTAAATATTAACTTTTTTGAATCAAAATTTAATTTTTTTTTTAAAACTCGTCCTTTTGGTTTAAAATTTATTTATTTTTGTTGTAAATTTAATTGAATTGTGGAAAATTCGTTTTTGGCTTGAAAATTCAACCATTTGTTTAGAAATTAATATTTTTGTTAAAACCCTAACTTTTTAAAATAGAAATTTGACTGTTTTGTTGAAAAACTCGTCTCTTTAAATAAAAATTTATTTATTTTTGTTAAAAATTCAACTGTTTTGTGGAAAATTCGTTTTCGGCTAACAAAATTCAACTATTTGTTTAGAAATATAATTTTTCGTTAAAACTTCATCTTTTTTTATTGAAAATTTAAAGTTTTTGGGGAAGATTCGTCTCCGGCTGGAAAATTAAACAGTTTGATCGAAATTTGTTTTCTTTTTTGATTGAAAAACCTTTCTTGCTTGAAAATTCAACCATTTGTTTAGAAATTAATAATTTTGTTCAAATCTCAACTTTTTACAATGAAAATTTAACTGTTTTGTTAAAAAACCAGTCTTTTTGAATGAAAATTAATTTATTTTTGCTGAAAATTCAAATGTTTTGTTGAAAATTCATTTTTTTGGGTTGAAAATCGATTTTTTTTTTGAAAATTCGTCTCTTTTGCTGGAAAATGCAACAATTTAATCAAAAATTTCTTTTCTCTTTTGACTGAATAACCTTTATTGATTGGAAATTCAACTATTTATTTAGAAATTAATCTTTCTTCTTGAACCTTCAACTTTTTTGGTTGAAAATTAACTGTTTTGTTGAAAATTATTCTTTTTAGATCAAAATTCATTTTTGTTGAAAATTCAACTGTTTTGTGTGAAATTTCGTTTTTGGTTTAAAAAATTCAACTATATGTTTAAAAATATAGTTTTTCATTAAAACTTGATCTTTTTGGGTTGAAAACTCAACTGTTTTTTTAATTCGTCTTTTTGGGTTGGAAATTCAAATTTTTTTTTTAAATTCAACTATTTTGTGCAAAATTCGTATCTTCAGATGGAAAATTAATCAATTTAATCAAATTTCTGTTGTTGTTGACTCAAAAACCTTTCTGGACTGAGATCAACAAAAACAAAACAGTTGGAAATCCAACTGTTTTCTGGAAAATTCATTTTTTGATTTAAAAATTCAAATTATTTCTTTAAAAATATACGTTTTAGTTAAAACTTCATCTTTTTGGGTTGAAAATTCAAATTTTTTGTTGAAAATTCAACTATTTTGTGGAAAATTCATTGTTGGCTTAAAAAATTTAACTATGTGTTTGAAAATATACTTTTTCATTAAAACTTCATCTCTTCTGGTTTAAAACTCAACTGTTTTTTGAGTTGAAAATTCAAATTTTTTTGAAAATTAAATCTTCTACAAAACAGTTGAATTTTCAAAATTCAACTGTTCTGCGGAAAATTCGTTTTTGGTTTGAATAAAAATTCAACTATTTGTTTAAAAATTAATATTTCTTGTGGATACTTCGATTTTTTTGGTCGAAAATTTATCCGTTTTGTTGAAAATTTGTCTTTTTAAATAAAAATTAATTAATTTTTGCTAAAAATTCAACTGTTTTGTGGAAAATTTGTTCTTGGCTGGAAAATGAAACAATTTGATAGAAATTTCTTTTCTCTCTTGACTGAAAAACCTTTCTTCGTTGAAAATTTAACTGTTTGTTCAGAAATTAATATTTTTGTTAAAACCTTAACTTTTTTGAATGAAAATTTTATTTTGATGTTGAAAAATCGTCTTCTTGGTTAAAAATTTATTTATTTTTGTTGGAAATTCAATTGATTTGTGGAAAATTCGTTTCCGGGTTAAAAATTCAAACATTTGTTTAGAAATTAATATTTTTGTTAGAACCTTAACTTTTTTCAGTAAAAATTTAACTGTTTTGTTATAAATTCGTCTTTTTGGTTAGAAATGAATTTATTTTTGTTTAAAATTCAACGGCATTGAGGAATATTCGTTTTTGGCTTGAGAATTCAAATATTTGTTTAAAAATATACTTTTTCGTTAAAATTTCATCTTTTTTGGTTGAAAATTCATCTATTTGGGTTGAAAATTCAAACTTTTTGTGGAAAATTGGTCTCTTCTGCTGGAAAATTAAACAATTTTATCATATTTCAAAGAGACGAGTTTTCAAAAAAAATTTGAACTTTCAACCCAAAAAAAAAAATTAAAAAAAACAGTTGAATTTTCATCCAAAAAAAAAGAAGTTTAAATGAAAAAGTATGTTTTTAAAGCACATAGTTGAATTTTCCAAACAAAAACGAATTTTCTTCAAAACAGTTGAATTTTCAACAGAAAATTTGAATTTTCAACCCAAAAACACGAATTATAAAAAAAAGATGAATTTTCAACGAAAAAAGATGAAGTTTTTACGAAAAAGTATAGTCAATGTCAGTCCTTTTGATTGGGAAGTCGATGATAATTTCATTAACACTCATAGTTGATAAATGTTTTGTTTTCTTGAAACAAATGCATTATTCAGGCATTTGTCGACAGAAAAATTCTTTTCCTTTTTTCTCAGTTTTTTTAAATTAGAAAATTCATCATTATTTCATCAAAATTCATAATTTTTTGATAAATTTAATTATTTTTCAAACAAATTTAATAAACAAATGCATTATTCAGGCATTTGTCGACAGAAAAATTCATTTTTTTCGATGTCAGTTTTTTTGATGAGGAACCTCATGATAATTTCAGCAAAATTCATCATTTTTTTTGTCAACATTTTTTGATTTTTGAAATTAATATAATAAACAAACGCATTATTCGGGCATCTCTCGATGGAAAAATTCGTTTTTCTCGATGTTAGTCCTTTTAATTGAGAACCTTATGATAATTTCAGCAACATTCATTATTAGTTTATAAATTTTATCATTTTTTTTTAAACAAATTTACTAAACAAATGTATTATTCAGGCATTTGCGACAGAAAAGTTCGTTTTTATCGATGTCAGTTTTTTTAATGAGGAACCTCATGATAATTCCGAATAATGCATTTGTTAAATAAATTTGTTAAAAAAAAATAAAATTTATAAACTAATTATGAATGTTGCTGAAATTATCGCAAAGTTCCCAATTATAGGACTGATAAAGAAAAAAAAAACGAATTTTGCCGTCGACAAATGCCTGAATACTGCATTTTTCTATTAAATTTGTTTATAATATTAACAAGAATAATCTCAAGAAAAATGTTCTTCATTATATCGTCTTCTTTTTTTTGGTTGAAGTCAAATGTTTTTGATTAAAAATTAATTCGGTAAAAGTTTCTTCTCTTTGATTGAAAATTTGTCTTATTTGTTTTCTTTCTGGTCAAAAACTGATATTTTTTATTTGAGAAATTCATGATTTTTTGAAAATTCGTCCTTTTTAGTTTAATTCAACGGGTTGTAATTTAAATTATTTTTTGGTTGAAATATCAACTATTACATTTTACGTTGTTTGTTGAAGATTCATCTCTTTGGTTTAAAATAAACTATTTTAATGAAAATCAGTTTTTTTTCGTTAAAAATTGATTAACTGAAAATTTAACTTATCCATTTTTGGTTAAAAATTCGCCTCTTTTAGTTCAAAAATAAACCATTTGGATGGAAATTCATGAATTTTATTGAAAATTTGACAATTAATCTTTTTGGTAGAAAAATAATTTTTTGGTTAAAAATGTAACTAATTTTATAAAAATTCGTTTTTCTTTTCTTGAAAATGGATCTTTTCATATGTGTTTGAAAATTGGCTTTTTGTAGAAAATTATTCTTCTTGTTTGTGAATTCATTTATTTTGGTTAAAAATTAATTTCTTTGGTTAAAAATTTAACTACTTTGTTCAAAATGTATTTTTTTTTTGTTAAAAATTAATTTTTTAGTATAAAAATCGGTAGAAAATTAATCTTCTTGTTTGAAAATTCATCAATTTGGTGGAAAATATAATGATCTATTTTAAACCTCCTTTTTCTTGGTTCAAAATTATTTTTCTAATTGAAAAGTGAACTATTTCATTTTTGGTTACAAATTTTTTTTAGTTTAAATTTCATTTCTTCCGATTAAACTTCAACTATTTTATTGAAAAAAAAATGTTTTTGTTGAAAATTAATTTTTGAACCTAAAAATTAAGGATTTCATTTAAAATTCGTCTTTTTTGTTTAAATTCGGCTGTTTTTTATTTAAAATTGAAAAAAAAAATTCGGTTGGAATATCAAATATTCAATTTTTTGTTGAAAATTCATCTCTTTTGGATCAAAGTTATACTACTTGCTAAAAAGTAATTTTTTTGGTTGAAGATTTATTACTTTAGGTAAAAATTCATCTCTATGGCTGAATATGCAACTATTCTATTGAAAAATTCGCTTTTTTTAGTTGAAAATTAATTTTTTTAACTGAAAATTCAACTATTCTATTTTTGGTTGAAAATGTTTTCTTCTTTAGTTGAAAATTCACTTCTTTTGTTTCAAATTGTATATAATGATGGAAATTCATTTTTTATCTGAAAATTTAACTATTTTTGGTTAAAAATCATTTTTCGATTAAAAATTCAACTAATTATATACAAATTCGTTTTTCTTTTCTTGAAAAATGATATTTTTAGTTGAAGATTTAACTATGTGTGTTGAAAATTGACTTTTTTTAGAAAATTATTCTTCTTGTTTGCAAATTCCTTTATTTTGTTTAAAAATGCATTACATTGATTAAAAATTTAATTACTTTGTTCAAAATGTATTTTTTTTTGTTAAAAATTAATTTTTCAGTTGAAAACTCGACTTTTTTTTAGAAAATTAATTTTCTTGTTTGAAAATTCAACTTTTTAGTTAAAAATTCATCATTTTTGGTTGAAAATTTAAGTATCTCGTTTAAAGCTCCTTTTCCTGAGTATTAATTTTTTAACAAAAAATAAAAATTTTAAACAAAGTAAATTTTCAACCAAATAGTTGAATTTCCAAAGAGAAAGATGAATTTTCAAGCAAATAGTTGAACTTTTCACTAAAATAGTTGAATTTTCATAAAAAAAATTATTTTCTAACAAACAAAAAAATTCATCAAAGTAGTTTAATTTTAAGCTAAAACGATGAATCTTCAACCAAAAAAAATAATTTTTAACAAAAAAGTTCAATTTTCAACTAACTAGTTTATTTTTGAAATAAGAAGATCAATTTTTAGCAAAAAATGGAATAGTTCAAATTTCAGTTTAAAAAAATTAGTTTTCCACAAAAAACTTATTTTTAACAAAACAGTTCAATTTTCAACAAAAGACATGAATTGTAAACTAATTTGATAAATAATTTATACAGTGTTAAATGTTTAACAAAAAAAAAAAAAATTTAAACAAAGTGAATTTTCAACTAAATAGTTGAATTTTCAAACAAAAAGATAAATTTTCAAGCAAATAGTTGAATTTTTAATTAAAAAAGATCAATTTTACAACCAGAAATGGAACATTTTAAGTCTTAATTACAGAAATTAATTTTCAACAAAAAACAAACAAATTTTCAACTAAATAGTCCAAGTTTCAACAAAATAATTGAATTTTTAACCAAAAAGATCAATTATCAACCAAACCGTGGAATTTTCAACTACAGAAAATAAATTAAAAAATTTATCTTTCAAAATAAAAAATGAAATGGTCAAATTTTTTGTTCAAAAATTTAATTATAACAAGAACAAAAAAAGAATTTTTTTCAAAATAGTCAAATTTTCAGCCCAAGAGAAGAACTTCTAACGAAAAATGTAATGGTTGATATTTTGACCAAAAATAATTCATATTTTAAATTAAAAACAGTTAAATTCAACCAAAAATTAACAAAGTTTTAACAGATTAATTTTCTACTAAAAAATACAAATCTTTAATCAAATATTTAAATGTTTCACTAAAATATTTTTATTTCCATTGAAACAAAAAAATAATTTTCAACAAAAAAAAAATGAATTTTCAACTAAAATGATGAATCTTCAACCAAAAAAACTAATTCTTGATAAAAAAGTTCAATTTCCAACTAAGTAGTTGATTTTTTAAATAAGAAGATCAATTTTTAGCAAAAAATGGAATAGTTCAAATCTCAGTTAAAAAAAAAATAGTTTGCCACAAAACACATATTTTTAACAAAAATAGTTCAATTTTCTACGAATGACATGAATTGTAAACTAATTTGATAAATAATTTATAGAGTATTAATTTTTTAACAAAAAATACAAATTTTAAACAAAGTGAATTTTCAACTAAATAGTTGAATTTCCAAACAAAAAGATGAATTTTCAAGCAAATAGTTAACTTTTCATTAAAATAGTTGAATTTTCATTTAAAAAAAATTATTTTACAACAAACAAAAAAATGCATCAAAGTAGTTCAATTTTAAACTAAAACGATGAATCTTCAACCAAAAAAAAACTAATTTTTAACAAAAAAGTTCAATTTACAACTAAGTAGTTGATTTTTGAAATAAGAAGGTCAATTCTTAACAAAAAATGGAATAGTTCAAATCTCAGTTTGAAAAAAAATATTTTTAACAAAATAGTTCAATTTCCCACAAAATACATGAATTGTAAACTAATTTGATAAATAATTTATAGAGTATTAATTTTTTGACAAAAAATAAAAATTTTAAACAAAGTGAATTTTCAACTAAATAGTTGAATTTCCAAACAGAAAGATGAATTTTCAAGCAAATAGTTGAATTTTTCACTAAAATAGTTGAATTTTCATTTGAAAAAATTATTTTCCAACAAACAAAAAATTTATAAAAGTAGTTCAATTTTAAACTAAAACGATAAATCTTCAAAATAAAAAAAATAATTTTCAACAAAATAGTTCAATTATCAACTAAGTAGTTGATTTTTCAAATAAGAAGATCAATTTTTAGCAAAAAATGGAATAGTTCAAATTTCAGTTTAAAAAAATCATTTTTCCATAAAAGGCATGAATTGTAAACTACTTTGATAAATAATTTATAGAGTATTAATTTTTTAACAAAAAATACAAATTTTAAACAAAGTGAATTTCCAACTAAATAGTTGAATTTCCAAACAAAGAGATGAATTTTCAAGCAAATAGTTGAATTTTTCACTAAAATAGTTGAATTTTCATTTAAAAAAATTATTTTCCAACAAACAACAAATTTATAAAAGTAGTTCAATTTTAAACTAAAACGATAAATCTTCAACCAAAAAAGAATAATTTTTAACAAAAAAGTTCAATTTTCAACTAAGTAGTTGATTTTTCAAATAAGAAGGTAAATTCTTAGCAAAAAATGGAATAGTTCAAATTTCAGTTTAAAAAAATCATTTTTCCATAAAAGGCATGAATTGTAAACTAATTTGATAAATAATTTATAGAGTATTAATTTGAACCCGACGCGAATACGTTAGGACATTTTTCGTTATATCTTGGAAACCCGGGAAGATTTTTGAATTCCTTTTGTCTTGAATTCAAAATAATGTTTCCAATATTCCGTCCAGTTAATAAAAGTTTTTTTAAGTTTCCTGAGATACAGCTGAAAAGTTCTCGGCGAACGTCGCACTCGCAGCCGAATGAAATGATGAATCATCAAACAAACAAATGAATTTTTAATCCAAAAGGATTTTAATTTCATACCAAAAATAGTTGAATTCAACCAGAAATGATGAATTTTCAAGGAAGTATTTGCTAACTAAAACCCGACGCGAATACGTTAGGACATTTTTCGTTATATCTTGGAAACCCGGAAAGATTTTTAAATTCCTTTTGTCTTCAATTCAAAGTAATGTTTCCAATATTCCGTCCAGTTAATAACAGCTTTTTTTGTAAGTTTCCTGAGTTACAGCTGAAAATTTTTCGGCGAACGTCGCACTCGCAGCCGAATAAAATGATGAATCATCAAACAAACAAATGAATTTTTAATCCAGAAGAATTTTAATTTTATACAAAAAATAGTTGAATTCAACCAGAAATGATGAATTTTCAACGAAGTATTTGCTAACTAAAACCCGACGCGAATACGTTAGGACATTTTTCGTTATATCTTGGAAACCCGGGAAGATTTTTGAAGTCCTTTTGTCTTAAATTCAAAATAATGTTTCCAATATTTCGTCCAGTTAATAACAGTTTTTTTTTTAAGTTTCCTGAGTTTCAGCTAAGAAATTCTCGGCGAACACCGGACTTGCAGCCAACTAAAAGGATAAATCATCAAACAAATAAATTAATTTTTAACCAAAAATTATTTTAATTTTATACAAAAAATAATTGAATTCAACCAGAAAGGATGAATTTTCAACAAAGTTTTTCTTAATTAAAACCCGTCGCAAAAACGCTTGGACATTTTTCGTTATATCTTGGAAACCCGGGAAGATTTTAAAAGTCTTATTGTCTTAAATTCAAAATAATGTTTCAAATATTACATCCAGTTGATAACAGTTTTTTTAAGTTTCCTAAGTTACAGCTGAAAAGTTCTCGGCGAACACCGCACTCGCAGCCGACTAAAATGATGAATCATCAAACAAGTAAATGAATTTTTAAACAAAACTTATTTTAATTTTATACAAAAAATAGTTGAATTCAACCAGGAAGATGAATTTTCAACATCCGACGCAAATACGCTTGGACATTTTTTGATATCTCCTGGCAAAACGTGAACATTTGTAAAGTCTAATCGCTTGAATAAGAGACAAGATTTCAAAGATTAGGTCCCCTCAATCACAGTATAAGTTTCAGATTTTTGTTACACTTTTCCTAGGTCATGCTATGAGTTGTACTCGAGGTACAAAATACCAGAAATGCTTAATTTTCTTTAAATTCTCACGGGGAACATTTTTTCAAAAGATCCAAAATATCTTCATTACGAAACTGGAAATCAAGAATATCGATCTAAGGTAACTCCTTAAATAACAGAAATTCTTAATGTTATTTCAGACTAGATGGAATTTGAAAATTCATAAATTAAAAATTTTTAATATTCATTTGATATATATATTTAAA
>JAABKJ010075445.1:94394161-94461383 GCA_011634705.1 Andricus grossulariae | reverse complement strand
TTGTGAAAGCTTTCTTTAATCTTTGTTTGTGAAATCTTTTTTGTTCGTTGGAAATCATTGAAATCTTTTGAAATCTTCTAAAATTTGTTGAAACCTTTTGAAATAGTTTAACATTTTTAAAATATTTGTGAAATCTTTCGTATTCGTTTTAAATCATTGAAATATTTGAAATTGTTTAAAATCTTTGAAATGTTTTGAAATCTTTGAAATCTCGTATAATGTACCCTTTTTGAAATCTTTGGAATTCTTGTATTCTTTTGAAATCTTTATGAAATTTTCATGAAATCTTTGAAATCTTTGGAAATGTTCGAAATCTTGGTGAAGTCTTCAAAATCTTTACAACTTTTATGAAATGTTCGAAATGTTTAGGAAATTTGTGTGAAATCTTTGTCAAATCTTTTAAAATATTTGTGAAATTTTTCTTAAATCTTTGTTTATTAAATCTTTTTTATTCGTTCAAATCATTGAATTATTTGAAATCTTTTCAAATGTTTTGAAACATTTTGAAATCATTTCAAATGATCGAAATGTTTTAAAATCTTTGAAATCCGTGAAATCTTTGTAAAATGTTCAAAATCCTTTCAAATACTTTCAAACCTTTAAAATATTTTGAAACCTTTAAAAATCTTTAATAATGTTTCGTAATATTGTGTATACTCAAAAACCGAGTGGCGAAACACTTGAAAAATCCTTCATATGACCATGGCTCATTCTAATTCCGAAATTGAATCAACATCAAAATTTTCATCTAATAATTTTTATAATTTGTAAGTTGAACATCACAAAAAAATGTACACTTTAACATTCTATATTAGCAGAGAAGAAATTAAAAACTTATAGAATTACAATATTAGATGATACACACTCAATATCACTACAATAACAACGAATAACACACAATAACACTCAATAACACTTATATAACCCTCAATTACACTTTAAAAACACTTAATCGCGACTTAATAACACTTCAATAATAGTCAATGATACTCAATAACACTCAATAAGACATCAACAACACTCAACAACACTCAATAACACTCAATGCACGAAATAAAACCTTAGCAACACGTCAATAACATTCATAAACACTCAATATCACTACAATAACAACAAATAAGACAATAACACTTATATAAACTTCAATATCACTTTAACAACAATTAACCGAAACGTAATAACACTTTAATAACAGTAAATAATACTCAATAAGACATCAACAATACTCAATAATAGGCAATAACACTCAACAAACCTTCAACACGCAATCACACGTAATAAAACCTTAACAACACGTCAATAACACTGATAAACACTCAATATCACTACAATGACAACAAATAAACTCAACAACGCTTATATAAGCCTCAAGAACACTTTAACAACACATAACCACAACTTAATGACACTTCAATAACAGTGAATAATACCTAATAACACTCAATAAGGCATCAACAACACTCAATAATATTCAATAACACCCAACAACACTTCAATAAGATTTCAATAACACTCATTAGCACGCAATGAAACCTCAACATAGCGTTAATAACACTCATAAACACTCAATATCACTACAATACAACAAATAACACACAATAATACACAAAAAACCTAATAAAATTCATATAATTCTCAATAACACTTCAACAACACTTAACCACAACTTAATAACAGTCAATGATACTCAATAACACTCAATAAGACTTCAACAACACTCAATAATATTCAATAACACTCAACAACACTTCAGTAAGACTTCAATAGCACTCAATCACACGAAATAGAACCTCAACAACACGTCAATAATACCGATAAACACTCAATATCTCTGCAATAACAACAAATAACACACAATAACACTCAATAACACTTATATAACCCTCAATAACACTGTAAAAACACTTAACCGCGACTTAATAACACTTCAATAACAGTCAATAATACTCAATAATACTCAATAACACTTTAACAACAGTTAACCGAAACTTAATAACACTTTAATAACAGTCAATAATATTCAATAAGACATCAACAACATTCAATAATATTCAATAACACCCAACAACACTTCATTCAGATTTCAATGACACTCATTAACACGCAATAAAACCTCAACAACACCTCAATAACGCTCATAAACACTCAATATCACTACAATAACAACAAATAACACACAATAACACGCGCAAACACTTCATAACATTTATATAATCCTTAATGACACTTCTACAAGACTTAACCAATTCTTAATAACACTTAAATAACAGTCAATAATACTCAATAAGACACCAACAACACTCAAAAATATTCAATAACACTCAACAGCACTTTAATAAGACTTCAATAGCACTCAATCACACGAAATAGAACCTCAACAACACGTCAATAATACCGATAAACACTCAATATAAATACAATCACAACAAATAACACTCAATATCACTACAATAACAACAAAAAACACTTTAGCTACACTTCACCACAACTTAATAACACTTCAATAACAGTCAATAATACTCAATAACATTTAATAAAACATCAACAACACTCAATAATACTCAATCACACGAAATAAAACCTCAAAATACGTCAATAATATTCATAAACACTCAATATCGCTAAAATAACAACAAATAACACAATAAAACTCAATAACACTTTAACAACAATTAACCGAAACTTAATAACACTTTAATAACAGTCAATAATACTCAATAAGACATCAACAACACTCAATAATATTCAATAACGCCCAACAACACTTCATTCAGATTTCAATGACACTCATTAACACGCAATAAAACCTCAACAGCACCTCAATAACACTCATGAACACTCAATATCACTACAATAACAACAAATAACACACAATAACACGCGAAAACACTTCATAACATTTATATAATCCTTAATAACACTTCTACAATACTTAACCACAACTTAATAACACTTCAATAACAGTCGATAATACTCGATAAGACATCAACCACACTCAATAACAGTCAATGATACTCAATAACACTCAATAACACTTCAAAAACACTCAATAATATTCAATAACACTCAACAACACTTCAGTAAGACTTCAATAACACGCAATCACACGAAATAAAATCACAACAACACGTCAATAACACTGTTAAATACTTAATATCTCTACAATAACAACAAATAACACACAATAACACTCAATAACACTTATATAACCCTCAATAACACTGTAAAAACCCTTAACCACGACTTAATAACACTTAAATAACAGTCAATAATACTCAATAACACTCAATAACACATCAACAACACTCAATAATACTCAATTACACAAATTTGTCTCTTTTAGTAGAATTATAATCTTATTTTCAGAAAATTCATCTTTCTGGTCATACATTTAGCTATTTAGTCGAAAATGCAACTATTTTGTTAAAAATTCCTCTTTTTGGGTAAAAAAATTGATTTTTGTTGTTGTTTCAAATTAACCTTTTATACTGGTGATTTGGGAATTTTATTTTTTAGTTAAAAATTCAACTATTTTGCTGACAATTAATTTTTTTTCTTCATAAAATTCATGGTTTCCGGTTAAAAAGTCAACTTTTTGGTAAAAAAATTCAACTATTGGGTCAATATATTCTCAAAAATAATTTTTTTAAATTGAAGATTCATCATTTTTGATCATTTTTGAATTTTTTGAATATAGAATTCAAAATCGGTTGATTTCAAAAATTTATATTTTAAAGGTATGTCATTTTGATCAGATTTTTTTTGGGAAAGCTTAAATTTGAAGATTTAAAATGAAAAACTCCCTAATTTTTTAATGATTTTCAATTTGAAATTCTTTCATTTTTAAAATTTACAATTGAAGATTCATAAAGTTGGAATGTTTATACCTTAAAATCATGTAATTTTGAAGGTTTTAAAATTGAAGAGGTATAAAGCTCAATTTTAAAGATGTATAAATCAAAATTCTTAAATGCGGATTATTTTGAAGATCAAAAGTTAAGAGATTTTAATTATCTATTACTTATAAAGAGTTTGTTATTATAAATGTTCGAAATAAAAAAATCTTTTCAATTTTAAAAATTTCAAATTCAAATTTCTATAATTTTCAAGAGTTACAATTAAAAATTTTTGAATTTTGATAAAATAGAATTTAAAATGATTAAATCTTCAAGATTGGTTTTTTAAAGGTATGTAATTTTTAACGTTTTTTTCTAAATAGTTATATTTTCAAGATATACAATTGAAAATTATTTTTTTTTTAATGATTTGCAATTTAAAATTCTTCCATTTTTAAAGTTCGTAATTGCAATTGTGAATAATTTTGTAAAAATATTATTTTTTGAAATGGTTCATTTTTAAAGGTTTAAAAGTTGAATTTATTTAATTAAATAGATTGACAATTGAAAATTCTTTAATTTATCAAATTTACAATTAAAGACTCTTCAATATTTAATACGTTTAATAGAAAATGATGTAATTTTAAATGCTTTTTTAAAATTGTTCAATTTTGAAGATTTAGAATTAAAATTTATTCAATTGCATAGATTCGCAATTCAGAATTCTTCCATTTATAAGCTCAACAATATTAAAGACTATTTAATATTCAATGTGTATAAAATATAATGATGCAATTTTAAACGCTTTTTTAAAATTGTTCAATTTTGAAGATTTAAAATTGAAATTTATTCAATTAAATAGATTGGTAGTAGAAAATTCTTCAATTTATAAAATGTACAATTGAAGACTCTTCAATATTTAATATGTTTAATAGAAGATAATGTAATTTTGAATGCTTTTTTGAAATTGTTCAATTTTGCAGATTAAAAATTTAAATTTATTTAATTACACAGATAGGCAATTGAGAATTGTTCCATTTATAAGATTTATAATTAAAGACTCTTCAATACTTAATGTGTATAAAAGACAATGTTGCAATTTTAAACACTTTTTTAAAATTGTTCAATTTTGAAGATTTAGAATTCAAATTTATTCAATTAAATAGATTGGCAATTGAAAATTCTTCCATTTATGCAATTCACAATTGTAGACTCTTCAATATTCAATACGTTCAATAGAAGATGATGTAATTATAAATGATTTTTTGAAATTGTTCGATTTTGAAGATTTCAAATTGAAATTTATTCAATTACACAGATAGGCAATTGAGAATTCTTCCATTTGTAAAATGTACAATTGAAGACTATTCAATATTTAATGTGCTTAATAGAATACGACGTAATTTTACATGCTTTTTTTAAATTGTTCGATTTTGAAGATTCAAAATTAAAATTTATTCAATTACACAGATAGGCAATTGAGAATTCTTCCTTTTATAAGATTTGTAATTGGACACTCTTCAGTATTCAATGTGTATAAAAGACAATAATGGAATTTTAAATGCTTTTTTAAAATTATACATTTCTGAAGATCTAGAATTGAAATTTATTAAATTAAATAGATTGACAATCGAAAATTCTTCAATTTATAAAATGGACAATTAAAAACTCTTCAATACTTAATACGTTTAATAGAAGATGATGTAATTTTAAATGCTTTTTTAAAATTGTTCGATTTTGAAGATTTAAATTGAAATTTATTCAATTACACAGATAGGCAATTGAGAATTCTTCCATTTATAAAATGTACAATTGAAGACTCTTCAATATTTGAAATGTTTAATAGAAGATGATGATGTTTTTCTGCAATTGTTCGATTTTGAAGATTTAAAATTGAAATTTATTCAATTACATAGATAGTCAATTGAGAATTCTTCCATTTACAAGATTTGTAATTGACGATGAAGCTAACTTGGCACCAATGTCCTCTTCACTGACGTGAAGTTCGAGTGCGATCTGTCATCTGTTTTGTTCACAGTCTTTTGTTTTGACGTGAAGTTCCAGCGCGATCTGTCATTTGTTTCGTTCGATTTTACGTCTATTTTTGCGTTTTTCCGAAAAACAGGAGCCGACTGGGTTATTTGAACCCTGGATTCAGATTCAACGACCCCAAAAACATAGAGATATGCTGATTGAGTCATTCGGGCATAAAGATTTTTTTTTTTTTGGTAAAAATATACAACAAAAATCGCTGTTTTCGTAGATTTTAAGTCTATTTTTGCGTTTTTTGGAAAAATACGAGCTAACTTGGATATTTGGACCCCGAATTTGGATTTAAATACCCTAGAAACACATAGGTATGCTGGTTAAGTCCACCGGGCAGACCACTTTTTTTTGTGTGCCGGTGTTATTACCTCACTAAGTGAAAAGTGGACAAAAAACTTAAGTGTTTAGAAAAAACCGCAACTTTTTAGCACTTATCTGCGAAAAGATAGTTATAAACAATTACTAATTGTTTAAACAATTATGTTTGTTAACTTGCAATATTCATTACATCACTGAGTGGAACCGCAACTATATTTCATCATTAAAGAAAAAGATAGTTATAAGAAAAAACATGTTTGAATAATTATTTGTGCTAAATCAAATTAATTAATAACTCACCCTATGTGAAAAGTAAAAAAATAGTTGTAAATTTCAGAAAAAAACGGAACTATCTAGCATTATTGAAATTGAATATCATTAATAATATTTACATTTTCGAACAAATAATTTTATTAACTTCAATTATTTATTCAACTCACTTTAATTGATAATTGAACAAAAAGTGAAAAATTAAAAACAAACTTCAATTTTCTAGCACTGCTCTGAGAGAATATTATCAACAATGATGATAAATTGATCAAATAGTTATGTTTGTTATGCACTACAGTTACAGTCATGTATTAGATGCAATTTGCATTTTAAAAACCAGCAAAATATCCTAATTAGCGCTAAAAACTCGCAAACCCCATTTTTTCACTTATGGTTTTTTTTAGGACCCTATAATACAGACTTAGGGGGTTGTTCCTTGATGAGTAATATATGATTCGTATTCTATTCCCGGGCTGATATTAAAATATTTGCAATTCCAAATTTTTCCTTTACGTTTCGCCATAAACTTCTTGTTGCAATACAAAACAACACTTTTACAAGTCCTTTGAAGACCTAGACTTCCCAACTACTGTTAATCATTTTAATCTTTTTTTTGTATCTTGTGTGCGATAGCTTTTTTGTATAAATTAATTTTTTTCACATTCAGAAAAGAGGGAAAATAATTCACTCAAAACAACACATTACTATTTGAAAAATTATTCTTGTTGAGGTTCACTTATTGTTAGTTCACAATTTGAAAGCTGAAGCAAAACTCAATATTTCAGAAAAACGCAACATTCTACCAATAATGAATTCTTTTTTGTTAAGAGTATGTTTGTTAAGTTGCATCAATTATTACCTTACTAAGTTTAAAGTTGAAAAAAGTTAAAATTTCAGAATAAAACAACAACTATCTGGCATTAAGGAAAGAGAATATTATTAGCAATAATAATAAATTGTTCGAACAATTATTTTTGCCAACTTAAATTAATTATCACGTCGCTCTTATTACAAGTTGGAAAGAAGTGAAAAATTTCAGAAAAAAACCGCAACTTTCTAGCACTTATCTAAGAGAAGATAGCTATAAACAATAATGATTAGTTTAAACAATTATTTTTTCTAAATTAAAAAAAAAAAAGATCTCACTCCAATTGAAAAGTGGACAAAAATTTGCAAATTTTAGAAAAAAGTGCAATTTCTAGCATTATGCAAAGAGAATATTATTAAAAATAATAATATATTTAAAAAAAAGATTGTTGTCAACATTAATTAGGTATTACCTCGCTCTAATTGAAAATTTGATGAAAAGTGAAAATTATTTGAAAAAACTGCGACTTTCTAGCTATATTCTAAGAGAAAATGTCTAAAAACTATAATAAATTATATAAACAATTTATTTAAACATCTAATTATCAATATAAAGTAGTATATTATGTATCAGAAACAATTTGATTTGAAAAAATCGCCAAAAATCCATAATTAGCGTCAAAAACGCGCAAAATGCAATTTTTCACTTATGGAGTTTTTTTGGGACCCTATAAAACAGACTTATGGGGGTGATATTTGAAAAGTAATATTTTATTCGTATTTTACGACTAATTTCGAAGAGAAATGTTGAATTTCAACTCGATTCAGCTAATATTGACGATTCTTAATAAAATTTACAAAAACGTCTTTTTTTCTTATGAGAAATACGTGTTAAACTTCATGGGGCTTGCGCCACCTATAAATATGATTTTTTTTTCAGTTGATGCATTTTTTTGTGGATTCCAACAAATTTCCGGGCGTTATTCACAAAGTTCTACAAAAAAAAAATTCTCATCCAAAAATATAATAATAGACTTTTCTAACCAAAAATGTTGAATTTTCTACCAAATAATTAAATTTTCAACTAAAAAAGAGAAATTTTCAACCTAAAACGGAATAAGTTAATTTATAGTAAAAAAAAATAATGTTCAACTAAATGATATATTTTTGAAACGAGAAAGACGAAATTTCGAAAAAAACTTTTAAAAAACTTCAGTTTTAACCCACAGTATAAATTTTCAACCAAAAAATTCATTTCTAACCTAATACTCGAATTTTTTACGAAAATAATCAATTTTTCACCCAAAAAGACGAATTTTCAACCAAAAATGATGAGGAAGTATAAAATTATTGAACTTTCAATTTTACAAAAAGAAAAAAAATTAATTCTCAACCAAAAATATAATAATAGGCTTTTCAAACCAAAAATGTTGAATTTTCTAGCAAATAATTGAATTTTCAACTAAAAAAGATAACTTTTCAACCAAAAATGGAAGAGATTAATTTTTTACTTAAAAAAATAATAATTTTCAACTAAATAATGAATTTTTTAAGCGAGAAAGACGAAATTTATAAAAAAAAAAACTTTAAAAACTTGAAGCTTTAACCCACAGTATAAATTTTCAACAAAAAAATTCATTTTCAAGCTAATACTTGAATTTTTTACCAAAATAATCAATTTTTCACCCAAAAAGACGAATTTTCAACCAAAAATTATGAGGAAGTATAAAATTATTGAACTTTTTATTTTACAAAAAGAAAAAAAGATCATTCTCAACCAAAAATATAATAATAGACTTTTCAAACGAAAAGTGTTGAATTTACTACCAAATAATTGAAGTTTGAACTACAAAAGAGAACTTTTCAACCAAAAGCGGAATAAGTTAATTTTCAGTAAAAAAAATAATAATTTTGACTTAAATGATGGATTTTCTAAGCGAAAAAGATGAGATTTCTAAAAAAAGACGAATTTTCTAACAAATAATTGAATTTTCAACTGAAAAAGAGAAATTTTCAACCAAAAATGGAAGAGGGTTATTTTCAGTTGAAAAAAGATAATTTTTAAGTAAATGATGGATTTTTTAAGGGAAAAAGATAAAATTCCTACAAAAAACTTGAAGTTTTTACTTAAAGTATGAATTTTCAACAAAAAAGTTCATTTTTAACCTAATACTTGAATTTTCGACCAAAATGGTTAATTTTTCACCCAAAAAGACAAATTTTTCACAAAACTGTTGAATTTTCAATAAAAAATTATGAGAAAGTATAAAATCGTTGAACTCTCAATTTTACAAAAAGAAAAAAAAAATAATTCTCAACCGATAATAAAATAATAGACTTTCCAAACCAAAAAAGACGAATTTTCCACCAAATATTTAAATTTTTCTGTGAAAAAGATCAATTTTCAACCAATAAATTTTTAAAAAATGAATGTTGAAACAAAGAGGTGAATTTGAATAATTTTTTGGATTCTCTTACATTTTAATATGCCTTCTACCAGATTGTAACTGCAAATGCTTCCAAATCATCTCTCTGTCAACTTTAAATGTTTTCCAATTGGACTGTTCTGCAAAATATTGAAATAAGTGTCCTTATTAAAAATACGAATTTTCTTGTATCTTTAGGCTAGAGCAAACTTGTTGGACGTGATGTTGGCGAGCAGCGAAAGTTCTTCAGCAACATCGAGTAGTGGATCAGCGGGTAGCGATTCGGGGGATGAACCTCCGGATTATCGCCACCTTCACAGGTTACACCGCTACCGACGACAGAAGAAAGGTAAATATCGAGACAAGGAGGCTGATTTAAAAAAGCCTTTTTTCGCCAAAAAGGCGATGCGAGCTTCGGTAAAACAGGCCTGCTCTGAGCATACTCTTATCTAACCAACTCATGCTGCTAACTGCTTTCATTGATCAATTTCTCCCAAGAACCCGACCGAAACTGCCATTTCGTTACTGCCAGTTAAACAAAATTATCTTCATCCAATCATTAATTTAGCCATCTAAAAACAGTTACCTTTATTTGGCTGACGAGCCTAATTTACTTGAAAAAGTGACCTATTTGAACCGAAAAAGTGACTAGTGTTCTTTGGAACATTAGACACTAGTAAAAGGAATCCAAAGAATTCCCAAGGAACTGAAAAGGATTCAAAGGAATTCAAAAGAATTGAAAAGAATTGTAAAGGAATCAGAAGAATTCAAAAGGATTCAAAAGAATTAAAACGCATTGAAATGGATTTAATGTAATTCATCAGAATTCTAGGTGAATGTTCATGAATTCAGGATAGAATAACCAAAATGAATAATAAACCACGAATTAACTGTAATTCGAGTGAATTTTCAGGAATTCAAAAGAATCAGATTCTTTTGAAAACCCTTTATTATTAAAATATATTAAAACTTAACCATTTTCCAAAAATTGTTAAAAAGCGACTTTGAATTCAAAGGGATTCAAAAGAATTCAAGATTTTGGTTGAAAATTCAACTATTTTTGTAGAAAATTTAACTATATTGTTAAAATTCGTTTTCTTTTTGTTTGGAAATTAATTTTTTTAATTGAAAATTCAACTATTCCATTTTTCGTTGAAAACTCATCCTTTTTAGTTGAAAATTCAACTAAACGATTGAAAATTTATGTATTTTGGCAAAAATTCGTCTTCTTGGGTAGATGATTAATTATCTTGCTTGGAAATTCAACTATTTGGTTGAAAATTAATCTTTTTGATCGAAAATTAATCTTTTTCGTTGAAAATTCACGATTTTGGTAGAAAATTTAACCATATTGTTAAAATCCCTTTTCTTTTTGATTGAAAATTCGTTTTTTTTTTTGTTTGAAAATTAATTTTTTCAATTGAAAATTTAACTATTCCATTTTTCGTTGAAAACTTATCCTTTTTAGTTGAAAATTTAACTACTTGGTTGAAGTTGACCTACTTTGTTAAAAATTCAATTTTCAGGTTGAAGATTCTTGATTTTAGTTTAAAATAGTTTGGTTGAAAATTTAACTATTTTCTTGAAAATTCGGATTTTTTTGTTGAAAATTCATTTTTTTTCAACTGAAAATTTAACTATTTCATGTTCGGTGAAAATTTGTCATTCTTAGTTGAAAATTCGTGTATTTTGTTGAAATTTCATTTTTTTGTTTAAAAATTCATCTTTTTGTTTCAAAACTTAACTATTTTGTTGAAAATTCAACTAATCGGTTGAAAATTTGTGTATTTTGTCAAAAAGTCGTCTTTTTGGGTAGATGATTAATTATCTTGCTTGAAAATTCAACTATTTGGTTGGAAATTAATCTTTTTGGTCGAAAATTAAGCTTCTTCGTTGAAAATTCACGATTTAGGTTAAAAATTCAACTATTTGGTGAAAAATTATTCTACTTTGTAGGAAATTCAACAACTTTGTTAAAAAGTAATTTTTTGGTTGAAAATTCAGCTATTTTGGTAGAAAATTTAACTATATTGTTAAAATTCGTTTTCGTTTTGTTTGAAAATTAATTTTTTTAATTGAAAATTTAACTATTCCATTTTTCGTTGAAAACTTTCCTTTTTTAGTTGAAAATTCAACTACTCGGTTGAAGTTGACCTACTTTGTTAAAAATTCAGTTTCCAGGTTGAAGATTCTTAATTTTAGTTTAAAATGGTTTGGTTGAAAATTTAACTATTTTCTTGAAAATTCGGATTTTTTTGTTAAAAATTCATTTTTTTCAACTGAAAATTTAACTATTTCATGTTTGCAGAAAAATTGTCATTCTTAGTTGAAAATTCATGTATTTTGTTGAAATTTCATTTTTTTGTTGAAAATCATCTTTTTGGTTGAAAACTGAACTATTTTGTTGAAAATTCAACTAATCGGTTGAAAATTTATTTATTGAGTTAAAAATTGGTCTTTTTCGGTAGAATATTAATTATCTTGCTTGAAAATTCAACCATTTGGTTGAAAATTTATGTATTTTGTTAAAAATGCATGTTTTTTGGTAGAAAATTAATATTTCTGCTTGAAAATTCTACTATTTAGTAAGAAGTTAATCTACTTTGTTAAAAATTAAACAATTTTATAGAAAGTATCCTTTTAAGTGGAAAAGTCAAGTGTTTTATTGAAAATTTGTCTTTTTAGTTCAGGATTCAACTATTTTGTTGAAAGTTCTTTTTTTGTTGTTGAAAAATAATGTTTTCAACTGAAAATGTAGCTATTCCATTTTTTATTTACATTATTTAGTTGAAAATACATCTTTTTGTTTGAAAATTAATTTTTTTATGATTAATTTTTTTAACTGAAAATTAAACTATTCTATTTTTCATTGTAAAATTATGTACTCATTAATTTATCTATATCTATCTAATTCATTTATTGATCTACTCAACCTATTTCACGTGCATGAATCAAATAATTTTATAAGATATTAATAATCCACTCAAAGTTGAAGTTTTATATGGTGGGCACCGAGGTACCCTGGGTGTATCCTCGACATATGTATACTTTGAAGTCGATTATTTTTGCAAAAAAAAATCCGAAATGAATTCTAAATACACCATTTGCTTATAGTTGAGCTAAATAACGACGCATAGTGAGACAAAACGCATATTTTTCGTTCAAAAAAGTCTACAACCTTCAATTTTGCCCCGATTTGCGATATTTTTTCTTTAAATTAAAGTGCACTAAATTTTAAAGTTCACCTTGGTCATAGATTTTTGAATTTTGAATTGTTTATTTATTATGTTTACTCAAAGTACGATAAAATCGAGATTTTGCACACAATCATTATTTACTCTTCAACAACGGTTTGCATATAATGAAAATCATCTTAAATCAACGCAAGAGTACTCTCAGAATACAAATAATTTGGTTGTTGTATGTTTCTATTATTATAAACAAATTAAATTAACAAATAGCCAAATATTGTAATTTTGGTTGAAAAGCATTTGTTCTTAGCTAAAATATATATATATATATATATATATATGAGTGTGTGTGTGCATGTATGTGTGTATATATATATATTTTTAAATATTTGTGATGTTTTAAAATGAGTATCTGAATTAAATTTTCGAAATTATAAGTATATATGTTTTAATTATTTAACGATTTTTTTGGACACCTTATTTTTATATTAAATCTTACATTTTCTGGAATGAGTTAAAATTTTAAAACGTTATTAATATATGGGATTTCAAGAATTTAAAGTTCAAATTCGAAAAAAAATAAAGTACAAAATTATTTGAATCTTTTGATGAAAATAATTGTTTGGTGTTTTTTTTTGCTTTAAACTGATTGAATAATGTTTACCTGATTAGTTTGGTTCACAATATTGAATTACATAAAGAGTGAATTTTAATTTTTTCATTTAAGTAATATAAATGGATTATTTCCTTAACGGTTATGTAGTTAAAAATTCGCTATAATTTTCCAAATAAAAGTTCATTTATATTTAAGATATCTTTATTCTGATTTTATTTTCACTTTAAAATCTTTGTGATGTGAAATGAGTATCTGAATTCAATTTTTAAAATTATAGGTTTATATGTTTATTTTTTTTCTGAAATTAGTTAAAAAGGTTATTAATAAATCAAATTTTCAGAAATTACACTTCAAATTAAAAATAAATATGAAGTGAAAATTATCTGAATGTTTCAACAAAAATAATCTTTTATTACTTTTTATGTTTTGAACTGATTAACTATTGGAATATTTGAATATATTCTATAATTTTTCCATTAAAACTTTAATTATATTCACAATAGCTCTATTCCAATTATATCATTTTAAAAAATATTTGTGAAATTGTGAAATGAGTATCTGTATTCAATTTTTCAAATTATATGTACATATGTTTTATTTTTTTCTGGAATCAGTTTGAAAGGTTATTGATAAATCAAATTTCAGAAATGAAAGCTTAAATATGGAAAAAATTTAATGTAAACATTATTTGAATTTTTCAATGGAAATAAGTCATTATTGCTTTTTATGTTTTGAACTGATTAATTAATTATAACCTGAATTATTTTGTTCACAATATTAAATTACATACTAAGGCTGAATTTTTATTCAATTATATAACATAAACTGATTATTTACTTTGAGTTTATGTAGTTAAATATTGGCTACAATTGTATAATAAAAATATATTTATATTTTGAATAGCTCTACTGAAATTATATAATGTCTTCAAATGTGTCTGATGTTGTGAAATGAGTATCTGAATTCAATCTTCAAAATTATAGGTTCATATGTCTAATTTTTTTCTGAAATCAGTTTAAAAGTTTATTAATAAATCAAATTTTCAGAAATTAAAATTCAAACTTCAAAAAAATATACAGTAAAAATTATATAAATGTTTCACCATAAATAATCTTTTATTACGTTTTATGTTTTGAACTGATTAAATAATTATTAGATGGGTAATCTTTTTCACAATATGACATTACATAAAGATTGAATTTTAATTTTTTCTCAATTAATGAACAGGAATTGATTATTTGTTTCAAGTTTATGTAGTTGAATATTTGCTATAATTTGTTTATTAAGAGTTTGTTTATATTTACAATACCTCTATTCCAATTATATCATTTTTTAAATATTTGTGATGTGAAATGAGTATCTGAATTCAATTTTTAAAATTATATTCACACATCATTTATTTTTTTCAGGAATTAGTTTTGAAGTTTACTGACAAATCAAATTTCAGAAATGAAAGTTTAAATTTGAAAAAGAAACGTTAAATATTACTTTTTTTCGAATAAGTAACATAAACTGATTATTTACTTTGAGATTATGTAGTTGAATATTGGCTATCATTTATATAATAAAAGTATATTTATATTTAAAATAGCTCTATTCGAACTATATAATCTTTTCAAATATTTTTGATGTTGTGAAATGAGTATTTGAATTCAATTTTCGAAATTATATGATACATATGTTTTAAGTTTTTTTCTGAAATCAGTTTAAAAAGTTATTCATCAATCAAATCTTCAAATATAAAAGTTCAAATTTATAAATTATTTACTTTAAGGTTATTTACTTCAATATTTGCTAAAATTTGTTTAATGTTCGTGATATTGTGAAATGAGTACAGTACCGGCCGGAATTCTCAATTTACAAAAAAATCGGCTGAAGAATAATAGTTTAAATAAAAATTGAAGTTCTTTTTTAATACTACTACTACTAATAATTAAGAAAACTGTAAATATTGATTAGAAAATAAAGTTAATTTTCCATCATATAGTTTTTGTATAACTTATAAAATTGCACATACGTTTGTAAGACTTACTTGTTATAAATAAATTTTATTATCTTAAACTAATTTCATTGAAGTTCCACGTTTATTGATTTAACAGAATTGTTATGTATTTTCGTTTCATAAAAGTTTATAAAATCTTGGTAAGGTTTTGTAGCGGGGTGGGCGGGGGTCCGATGATAATACAGATTTCTATTAAAAATTGATATGTAACATCTTGCTAAATGAAGCGTGATTCAGAAAAAAGAATTCCCCTTCTGATCTCTACTAGCTCAGTGGTTAGAGCACCTGACCGGAAATCAGTTGTCCTGGTGTTCGAATCCCAGCGGAGTGAAATGAGAAGATCTTTTCTCTGAGTAAAATTTAATAAATAGATAAAAAGCACTAAGAAACATGGCTCTGGTCCTAAATTTTTATAATTATGAAAGAAGCGAGAAAAAAAAATTATTTACAAAAAAAACTTTCTTCATAATTATAAAAATTTAGGACCAGAGCCGCGTTTCTTACTGCTTCTTATTTATTATTCCAAATTTTCAACTCGATGTTGCTATTAGTGTGAAAATAAGTTTACAAATAAAAAAAGTGTCGGTAAGGTAAGAAGCCGGTCACGTGACCCACATGTCACATGGCATAAATTTCCAGATTTTTATGGAAATTTTTTTAAATAAATCTTGGGTAATATATGGTGAGTTACCATATTTACTTGTAAAATTACCATGGATGACAACAAATGTCCAAAAATTTCCGGAAATTTATGGACATTTTTTTAATGAATTTTGCGTAATGTATGGTAATGTATGGTATTTCTAAAATTTACAGAAACTTTTTTTTTGTAAGCGGGATTTTCGGGTTTACTTTTCAAGCGGGGAAAGCAACAACATTTTTGTTCGATGAAGAAAGGTGTGTAATTAGACTTTCCATAAGAATATAAGCTTTTTTGGTCCAAATTTGAAACTTGTTTCAAAGGTCTCCGGGGTCCAACACCGTTCAGTTAGAACAATTTGTTGGAGGTGAAGAAATAAAATTTCTATTTTATTGTAAATCCCAACTATTTTTTGTTATTTCAAAAAAATTGTAATATACTAACGTTGACCAGTCCGGCTTATACGCTGCCTTAGTGCTCGACCTCCTGGCGGTGTCTCATTACTTCCGGCTGCAAGATATAACAGAGATTTTCATTAATGATTTTTCTTGAAGAATCCAAAAAATTTGCTATTGATCCAAAATAAAGAGAGGTCAAATGTAATCCGAAAGTCAGACGATAATAAAAAAAAACGGAAGGTTCTAAATTTCGATGATGTAACTATATTTTGAGAATGTAGGCTTTTTATATTAATTTCCATAAATTGCCATAATTGCCTATAAACTTCCACACCTTTCTATAGATTTCTAAAATTTATAAAAGTGTATGAAAAGTTATGAAATTTGTGGAAAACGAATTTGTGAGATCGTTCAAGACTGACAGTGTGCAAATCAACATTTCTGCATCGTTTGTTTAACAAATTATTCTTTCGTAAACTATTTATGAAAAATGGATGAAAATTCTTAGTATCATGCAATTTTTTCTTGTTGCTAATTTATACAATTTACAAATGCCAATTTTTCCCTGTTCTAAACACGGAATTTAAAATTTTCTTCAATTAATGGGAATTCTGAATGTTTAAGATTCAAAAACAGCTTACACTTTCTTGTGCTCGCTCTTTGAGTTGATGAACAATAATATTTTTTAGCGCTGCGCGACGTGTGCTGCGGTAACCGCTTCACAGGTCGTATTTCTTAACCGATTCCAAAGTACTTTTTAGAAATGCATAGCATTACATTTTTCAGGGAACAAATGATGGGAATTAGAAAATAATTTATGTGATGGTTATAATTATTATCTTAAACATAAAGCCTTTTTCTATAGGATCAAACGGCTGATTGTGACATTCTTTATAAAAATTGTTATTAACAATGCCGCGAATTGTTATTTATTTTATTTTCAGATCATTTCATTGAAAAAAAACCGCGTGAGGATAATTTGATATTTCTTTACTCATCTGTAAGAAGCATTGAGAAAAATTAATGAGATTCGGAAAACAATTTTTTTTTTCTACAAACTTTGAAAATTTTCTAATTTTTGTAATTTGTTTGGAAGTATCTAGCTAACGAACTTAACCCTTAAATTCTTGAAAGAATTCTTGAAAAGCCAACCAAAATGTCGATTCCACGACACTTTATACCTTGCGAAACAAATTTTTTTTACATTCTCATCCTATAATGAGAATGCATTAGTTTTATGTAAAATTGTACTTGGTCGGTTTCCATCAAATCTTCACGTTTGGAGACCTCCTGAGCGAGAAAAAACGATTTTTCCGAAGGTTGTTGATTGTCTGTATGTCTGTATATCTGTCTGCAATTGGAGGCAAGAGGACGTACCAGGTTTCGACTTAGCTCCACGCGTCAATTTTCTATATATGTCGTGGGCAAAACCCGGAGTGCGGACGAACCTAGGATGGACCGGTCGTTTTACCTTCGAGTATGTATTTACCTTGCGCTTCGCGTTCGTTTTTCGTTTTTCGTATTTCTCCTATATTTGTGCAGAGACCTTTTAAAATTACAGGTCGAAGCATCGACAACTGTAATGTTTATTGTGAATTCTGTTAGAAGTGTGTCAATGTCGCAGCGATTTTGATTTACCGACTAGTTACATTTGTGGGGGCCCTGGGGCCATGGCCCCGCTGGTCCCGTACTAAATTCGGCCCTGCCTAAGATGTCCTAAAGGCATTTTCCAAAAAACATCTTAGGAATGTCCCGAAGTCTCTAGGACATCCTTAATTTTTTTTCCCACTGGGAAGCCTTTTTTCACAACTTAAATTCTAAATAACTGATAGTATTTTTTGTACAGTGTAATTATTATATATTCTAAAAAATTTATTTGCATATTTAATTATTTAAAATAAACGCGCAATCAACATCTAATGAGACTGCTGGTGCGATGCATGCGCAATGCGGTTGGGGAGCTGTATTAGAAGCGTAGAGGGAAGATAGGTATTGGGAACCGAACTCATGGCGCTGCGATCGCAAGATGACGGAGGCAGACGGGACGTTTTGAATGTCAACGTGTGAACAAAACCTATAATAATTTAAAAAATGTAGCTCTCCCTTGGTGAAATTTGTGTGTTTCGCTAATTTTTCGCCAACGAAGAGTAATTTTATCGAAGGCGAACGTGTTTTAAACGCTGGCCATATTATTTATTGTGGGAAAAAATCGGTGACCGATTTGTTTTTTCTTGTAGCATATTGTATGCAAACTTCGGGTTTAAAAACAATCCTCAAGAAGTAAAAGGTGAAATTGTTTTGAATGACGAAATATTAAAAAAGGAATGCAGTTGCAAAGCTGGTCTGAGTGAACAGTGCAAGCACATCGTTGCAGTTTTTATTCATTGTTTCAGGTATGTTCCTTATTTCAATACGACGCGGGTTTTTTTTACGTACATATTATAATATAAATGATCTTGAATTATTATTTCTTTTGTCTTCAGAATATACATCACAAGATTTAATTGCTAATCAGAAGTTATATAACTAACGGGTTGAAATTAAATCGTAAATAAATCTTTCAGAATTTGAGGTTAGCTGTCAAGTAAAAATATAAGCTTAATTCTTACAGGCACATTGCGAATTGCTTTTAATTGAACAACCCGAAAAAAAGGCTGGCATGAAAAAGCATTGAGAATTTTGATTAATTAAAAATGCAGTTTCTGTCCTTTGTTCTTGAATCCTTGATTAAATGGGAAAAATAATGAAATTCCAATCCCTTTCAAAGCAGATCGGAGCTTCCAAACGTAACCTCAAATAAATTATAATTACAATTTTCGTTTGAAGCATTAGAAGGCGCTCTGAAGTCCTAAAATCTTAAAAATATAATAGAATTGTGTTAAAAAAGATCACTTTTTTCAAATTTTATCAATGACAAAAATATAAAGTCATGATAAACTTTTTTTTAAAATTATTTTTCACTTCAGCTATCTGTGTGCAAATCAATCCTGACCGCGAAAATTTTATGAAATAAAATGTATCAAATGTGAAAAAGGAATCTGTCACAAAATTTGAAGTGCTTTTTTAAAACAAATTTAGGGAATGATAAACTTCTATTCTATTCACACTGCCGATTTTTGAAGGGACAAAGAAAATTTCAAAATTGGCTTATATTATGGTTTTTATTATTCAAATTTTCACAAATAAATTTTACCAATTGTACGAAGTTCGCTAAAGTAATGTTTTTAATATTTTAATCATCATAAATTACCTAAGATACAGCACTTCGTCCTCAAAAATGTTGCTGAAAGAAAATTTTGAATCATAATTTTTATTAGTGAATGTACTTTTTATAGTATAATCATGATAAGGATTTATCGTGAATTTTTTATTTATTTAATAGTACGACAAAAAAGGTGTAAACCATCCATACTCAATTTGAAGGAAATTTCAAGGGAAAAAGTCAATAATTGACTGTTTAAGCAATGACATAAAGCTTTGAGCAGAATTTAGTACTCCTCAAAATCATTCAATATTATGTTTCATTTTTAAAATACGAGTTGCAAAATATTTTTGGGGAAAAGTAATTGTTTGAACAAATTCCGTTCGTTAAAAAAATTAAAAAATGGTTAATATATTCTTTTTATGCCCTAAGCAGTCAGAAAAATAATTGTACGTGTTCCATTTTATATTATTTTTAAAAATTTTTCGAAAGAAAACTGCTTGAGCAAATACAAATTGTTTAAACAAATTGAAATGTGTTAATCATTAGAAGAAATGTATCAAAATTATGTAATTATTTTTTAAAAAGTAGCATAGGATACCAATTTGAGAAAAAAGTGGACATCCCTGTCGCAATTTTTTGATATCTTGAAAATAAACAATAATTCATTGTTAATACGTAAAAATGTAGTTTTTTATTTTCGTTTCATATTCGTGGCGCTCTGGGGGGGGGGGGGTCAAAAAAGTTTATATTATTATGGTTTCATTTTGTAGAAACTCCCATTAAATCCAGAATATATTCTAAGAAAATTTTAGAACTACACGGATCCAGCCTAACTCGAAAGCTAAAAAAAAAAGGAAATTTTAAACCAGATCTGCGAGTGTTTTATTGCATTCCAGAGTATCATGACACTAGTAACCATTGCTTGAGTATAAGTACCATTTCTAAACTGTCATGTTATGGTCACTAGATCAGACTATTCATGTATCGATAAGAAAATGTGTAATGGTCTAATAAAATTAAATGTGGTATAGATCTTGCTTTGGTTCATTTCAATAAGGTACATTTTTTTGAAGGCACCGTTTGTAGTAACTCTTACTTCAAATGTAATAATACATAGTAATTACTATGTACGGTTTAAATTGCAGTCGGAATAATGTGCGTTGTGCAATATTAAATATTCGACGCGTTTAGAGATACTGCGAGTACATGATAACGTTGAGGCTTCAAAACGTCCGAGGCTCTGCTTCAGATCTTTATTATAGGGAATCAGTCTACCAGCGGCACACGAGCACCGCTCAACAGTTCTTCCAGGATCAATAAAGATCTCATCAAAGAAGTTAAGCACCGATCGGTGCGGATTCAACATACATGGATGATAGAAGCGAGTTACCCAAGGTGTGTATGGCTGGATTGGCTTTATAAAGATACTTCAAAAAGTCCCTAAGCATATGTATACGGCTACGGCTGCCATATTAGAACGTGTTGAACAATAACATGTCTTTCAGAATAACTGGACAACGGTTGATTCTAGGTCGAATATTTCAGTGTGAAATTCGATACGCTTAAGGAAATGCTTTTGAGATAAAACTTTTCTTCATCGTTCCTCCATATTTGTACAATATATTTCCCAATTTTTAGTTCAGAATGATAATATTTAATGCCTTCAAAAAATGAGTTTCGATTACGGCTGCCTGTGTGGCAATCAATCATGACAACTTGAAATGACTAATACTGTATATTCAAATTCTTTTGACCGTATTACTACATATTTGATAAAAAGTCAATAAGAACGGCGAAATTTGCAAAATTCAAAAGGATTCGAAATGTTCTATTTCATGATTGATTTCGGGGTATCCAAAATTGTTCAGAAGAATATTGTCTCTACTGGGTACAGAAAGCCATTCAGTTTTAGAGATAACTTACTGCTATGGGGACACAAACAGCGAGGACAAAAACAGTTTCGATAAGGATTCAATAATGGTCAAATCATTATTGAACAGGAAATTTCAAAATACTTTTCAATGCAAGCCTTCTTACCAGGATATGTGTTCAAGGTTACTAGAGTGAAGCAGAAAAATGTTTCCATATAAATTACTTGGAACTCTTGGCCGCCTTCTTTGCTCTATAAAGTTCCGCGGATCGATTGTCTTCTTGCGAAGTTTCATTAAGGCGAGATAACACTACTGCTATAGCATATTTGAATAAGGCTGGAGGCGTTCTGTTTCCTAAACTAAGTGGATTAACTTGTGATATTCGACAATGGTACGGAAACTGGAAAATGTGAGTCGTAGCTTCTGACATCGACTTCCGGTTTGTCACTGAAAAACTGTGGCTGGAAAGCCATCGAAATTATCAAAATAAGAAAAGTGGCTACGTGGCCCGTGGCTCGCATCTAGAAATCATCGCAGTTCTGATTCACTGTCCTTAAATTCATGTGACTAAACTAGACTGGAAGACTCGCAGCCTCAGAACCTCCAAATCCCCAACCTCAAATATCAAAACCCGTTCCCTCCCACAATTCTCTCTCTCTTCCTCTCACCCTCTCTTTTTCTCTCCCCTCTCACCCTCTCTTTTTCTCACCCCCTCTCTCTTCCTCTCACCTCCTCCTTGCTCTCCCTTCCCCGCCCAGATCTAACTTAAAAAGCCTGGCTTAAGTCCCATAACTCAGAAAAAACATTAATTGAAGGTGATTTCAACGCCCATAATTCATTATGGGGCAGTCAAGTATCTCGATGAAACGGTGGCAACGAATCAGTCGACGAAATAATTAACTCATCATTCATTCTTCTTAAGGATGGTTCTCCCACAATGTCAAAATCCCTCAACCTAAATACACAATGTCCTCTTAGCGTTCCAGACCTGACCTTAGTTTCACCTCAATTAGCTAACTCATGACAGTGAGGTTTCTCATCTGAGTCATATACAAGTGATACCTTTCCTATCTATATAGACCTCAGTGTTCAGGCACCGATTAGACAAGAAGACAGGCCCAGATTGAATATTAGAAACGTTAACTCGTCAGCATTATCTAACAAACTTACTGAACAACTTTTAAACAATACTCCCTCAAATAAATCACCGTTAGATGATTTTGAGAATTTATTTAAATCTGTTAAAGACACCCTTTCTTCAGCTGAAGCAAAATGGACTGGTTGCAGACACAAATTGAGCTCTTCACCCGCCCGTTGGTGGAATAAAACCTGTTTAGCAGAATTAAACTTAAGGAGGTCAAAATACCGCTTATAAAAAAGCCACCCTTCTGATGAAAATGAAACAGTATACCTAGAAGAAGTTGAAAATTCAAAAAAAAGTCTTCAGATAGGAGAAAAAACTATGTTTATTCTTTCGGCGGTCTACCTCTGGGCATTCTGCCATTTACTTTACCTTTATACACCTGTTTGGTCAACCGTTCATCTAATATACATTTATTAAAATAATACATTTTTTAGGGCAATTGCGAATAAGGGTTAATGCCAAATAAGGAACAAATATTAGAGTAATCATGAAAAATAAAATGAGCACTTCATTTTGCAATATCAAAATTAGCAGTCCTGGACGAATCACTATCTAATGATGAAACAAAAGACTTCTCCCAAGCTGAAGGGTTGCTCAGTTGAGGACAAAAAAGTTTGATTAAAAAAAGTTATCCAGGTTCAAGAAAATTATTTGGCCAACTTTGTGATGAGAATGTGTTCGTTAAAGCCGAAGGAGCTTTAACAAAATAAGAGAATTCACAATCACCAAATAACGGTTGTCGATGGTTTGACCTTTCATTTCAGGTCTATGAAAATATGTGGGGGAAGTACAAAGACCGAGCGCGTAGCGCGAGGTAAGTACAATATAGAGCGCGAAGCGTAAGATATAACAAACGCGCGCCCCAGGCGTGCTCAAATTTGCGGGTCGCGCGCGTAGCGCTGCGCGGGGACATTTTTTTCGTTGAACTTGTCATCCCAATTCATTTGATAAGAATATCGTGTCCTCGACTGCATTCTAGTTTGATTAGAAAATAGATAAATCTAGTTGAAACCAATTTATATATCCGTCATATATGTTGATACGACTTTTTTGTATAATTAGCCAGTAATATTCAGTGAGTTCTATTACGTCTTCCTTCATCTCGTCTTGAGTGCTGGTATTTTCGCCTTCCAAGGTATTTTTATCTTAATTGAAAATGTTCTGTTGATAATATGAATAATCGAATGTTCTTGAGTATGGCTATTCGAATTTAAAAAAAGATTTTTTCCATTTTAGAGATCAGAAAAATTTGTCTCTCAAGATTTTTTAACACATGGTTGGTTTGCGGCTTAAATTTGAAAAATGAAAGACAAGTTTTAAAGTTCTAAGCAAAATTCTACCATTATTGTTCTATTTTATGATAACTTATTAAATTGACGAAGATAGACCCATTGTTTATTGCTGCAAATTTTGAAAGAAGAATATAATAATAAGAGTACTCCAGAAAAAAGTATTTTAGTTTCGAATTATTTATTTAGGAAAAGTTATTTAGATTATTGTATTTTTTCTTCAATTGTATCTGTACAAGCTGAAGTTCTTAATCAATTCTAATACCTAATGATCACTGCTTGATTTTATTCCTCGAAAGATTCTATTTCATTGGTTTTTATAAAAAAATATTTAGAAATCTTACAGTTATGATTTGTGTAAACAAGTTTTTTCGTAAATAATTTTAATTTTAATAAAAACCATCCGAACAGAGTTGTAAAAAATCTTTCAAGTTTGATTGCTAAAAGTTATCCAGGTTCGAGAATTGTCAGATTTTTTTGCATCGCAGATGTTTTTGGTGGGATCCTCTATTTTAACAATTCTAGAGGTAAAAGTGTGTTACAGTTGAAAAAGGGATCAACTCTTGTTTCCAGAACAGTTGCACTTTGTCGACTTTTAGAATTACTTGATGATAATAGAAAGTTTATCCGAGCTGGTGCAAATATTTCAACCCAGAAATAGATTTATGTACACTTACTATTGAACTTTGATAAAATTCATAAAGGTTTGTATTCTGCAAATCAATTGAATAAAGTAAGAGTATTTATTATCTAGAAAATATTGTAATTTTCATTAAAGGATCAAAATATTACAATTCCAGGTTTTCCAGGTCAAATTAAAAAAAATGTCTTGGACAACTTTTATAAAAATTCTATTCAGAATTTGAATTCAAATCAATTTCAAAGAATTGTATTGTTTACAATTTAATTTCCAGAAAAAATCTTATTCACTACCGGCGGAACTAATCTACACACTTGTTTTTGAGCTGTTGCTAAAGTGCCTTAATTTTTATAATATTAACATTAAATCTTTTTATAGTAGCACGAAAGGGCTCATTATAAATATAAGATAAATATTTACATGCTTTTACTAAATTGTTAAGATGTTTTTAAAACTTTGTCCCTAGATTCTGGACTAGGGTTCAACTTGGTGCAAAAAAGTTGCAAAGTTTCAAAATTATATGAAATACTTATCAACAATGTTTTAAATAATTATTTATTATATTGTAATAATTTTTTATAATATTTATGAAAATATTATTGTTTTGAATTTTTTCAATTATGTGATGAGTACAATTTTTGAGACACTACGGTAGAATCTAGGGAAAATATACTAAAAATATTTTAACAATTTATTAAAACACTATAGAGAATTACCTTTAAAATTAGCCGAAGAATTTCGAAAAATGTTTATTATTTATAGTTGATTATGAACCAATCTATTTAGATCATTACATTTTCCAATTAGGAAAAGAAACAATCCAAAATTTAATGTATTTCTAACATTGCTAATATTTAATGCATTCTTTATTAAAAATTCATCTTTCTTGATTGAAAATTATCTTTTTTGTTGAAAATTCATCCTTTTGTATTTAAAAGTCCACTGTTAATTTCGCAAACATTCGACCTTTTAAATTAAAAACTGTTCTGTTTGGCTAAAAATGTATCTTTCATGGTAAAAAAAGTCATCTTTCGTGGTTAAAAATGAACTTTTTTGATGAAAATTCAACTGTCCTGTGAAACATTTTTTTGCCTTAAAAATTTGCATACTTTATTGAATTTTTTTTCCAAGAATCGACTATTAGATTAAGAGTACATCTCCGTATGCTGAAAATTCAACCATTTGGTTAGAAATTGAGCTATTTTGTTAGCTTTTTACAAATTCATCCCATTGGATTGCAAATAATTATTTTATGGTAGAAAAGTAATCCTACTTGGTTGAAAATTCAGATTTCTTGGTTGAAAAGTTACTTCTTTATTAAAAATGATACTGTCTTCGAAACAATTCGTCTTTTTGGCTTCAAAATTGTACTATTTGGTTCAATTTTTAACTACTTTTTGGAAAACTCGTCTGTTTTACTGGAACGTTTATCTCTTTTTCTTTTCATGTAACTTCACGAATTTAGATACCATTTAGTTGAGGTGAAAAGTATTGTGTTTTGTTAAAAAAAGAATTATTTTCTTAAAAATGTTAATATTTTGTGAAAATTAATCTCTTTTTGTTGAGGATTCGACTATTCTTTTGAAAATTCGTGTTTTTTGGTTTCAAAAGCAACTGCTTGGTTTAAAGTGGAACAACTTTGTTAACAATTTATTTCTTTTTTTGGGTGGAAGATTCATTTGTTTAATTGCTAGTCCAACTTTTTACAAAATTAATCTTCTTGGTTAAAACATCATCCGTTAAGTGGAACTCTTTCGTTGAAAATTAATTTTATGAATAAGGATTCATAATTTTATTTGGAAATTCATCTCCGTGCTTGAAAATCTAAGTGTTTTCTTCAAATTTTTGTTTGTTTCTGCTAATAAGAATGAATTTATCAAACTAAAAATGTAACAAACTTTGGAAGCGACAAAACAATATACTGTGAAAGAAGGAAGTTTAATTAGATATCAGAGAGCAGAAAGTTAAACAAAATAAATACATTTTCCATGAAACACATTAATTTTTAAATAGTTGTTGAAGTTTTTAATAAACACTTGCGTTTCTCACAACAAACGATATGTTTTAAGTCAGGCAAGAAATAGAAAAACTTTTAATCAAATTGTTTAATTATCAAGCCAAAAAGGCGAACTCTCTTCAAAACCGTTGAATTTCATATAAAAAAGTGAATTTTCATCCAAATAAAAACATTTCTACGAAAATAGTTCGAATTTTCAATCGATAAGGGAAATTATCAACAACGAGTGTTCTCGGATAATATCATGGTATTTATACAAATGAGGGAACATTGGTATATTGGGTTATATTACGAATTAAGAAAATGTAAGCATGTTATTAAACAAATTCGATGACTTTCAATTAATTCCCTGACATGTCCAGGTTTTGTCAGGGAGCAAAAAACTCAAAAAAGCACTTCTCACAGAATAATTTAAAAAAAGCTTACCTGTTCAAGTACATCAGTGTCATCTTTTCCAGCAGACTCTGCATGTACACTTTCATGTGCAAGAGAAACTTCATGACTTTGAGAAGAAGCTGTATTTGCCTATAAAGAATTACGAGAATGTGTTTCATCATAATAGATTCCCATTCATAAACGATAAATGTTTATAATCTTTAGCAATAATAATTTTTTTATTTACATTAATATTCTCTTGCCGCAAGGCTTCAAACTCATCTCTGTCTTTTTGTTCAAAGACTGTGACTTTTCCGTTGCAAACTCTATGATACCCATAATCGTTTCGCAATTCTTCACTTAAACTTAAATGGCCGTATTTATAGGTTTTTTTTTTCGAAAAGCAATGAAATTAAGACATTTTTGAAAGGATTCATCACTAAATTTCAATGACTTTCCGTCACCTTTCTCACAAGCATAACACTTCATTGCGAAGTGGGCAGCGACCTAGACAAGACTAGACTAGACAAAACACCGTAACTAAATAGCGTAAGTAAACACCGTAAAGTCGTAAACCGAAACCCTCCGAAACATTCCCCGCCGCACCGCACACACGCAGCAGCCCATACCCCCAACGAAGATGAAGACTTACCGTTCCTTCTGAAATACTGCAGCCGAAGCAAATAAATTTCGCAAAGAAATGCTCCTGCCGCCTATTTCTGTACATCTGAGCCATGTTACGATGAGTTTTTCCTCTACAGAGGGCTTAGAGCTTTCATTTACGTTTTTTTTTGTCGTGCTGGTCGACTTTCCCACTTACTTAACTTCAACTACCCCCTTTAGGCCTCCGTGCCAGGGGTTCTTAGAAGGGTGGAGGGTGGCACGATTACATTTTCTGAAAGCACTAATTGCCCTCTACAATATGGTGTAGATTCCATTGTGCTGTTGGCATCATATTATAGCACTTTTGTTTCACATTATTTTTTGTTTATGCTTAATTTTCAATGTAATATTTAAAAATTGTCAAATTTGTTGTGCAGATTTAGACAAATGAATGATTCCAATTCGAAAAATGTTTTCTTAGGAAACTTGTAAAATAAATGATAGCTCTAAAGGAAATGTTCAAAATAAAACGAATTGAAATTAAAAAATTTGTCAATCCTGAATGTTTACAATTCTCAAGCACTGAGTTTTTATTTTGGACTATGAATGTAAAATAATTCTTTTTCATAAACTTTGTGTTTGCAATTCAAATTACATTGGTTGAATTTCGAAAATTATTATCAACAATTTGAAAATTATGAATTGATAACGATTTAAATATACTTCAAATATTAAGAATTATACAGCTGTTGTACGATAAAGGATATATCTGTATTTTCCTTTATCAGACACAACAATTTTCTTATCATACTTATTATATCGTTGAAAGCCAATAGATTTCTTGCACAAAGTTTGCCGATGCCGATCGACAACTGCATTTCTTCATATGTGAGAAAGTGCGGATTACACTAAGAGAACATATTTTTTGCAAAACAAAAGATAACTCTAGTTTTAAGCCGGAGAATCGAGAGAAAGGCAGAAGATAGAAATTTTTTAAATGGAGGCCACCCTGAAAACGTTTGCAATACAAAATTTCAATTTTAAACGCCTTCAATTATTATTTATTTAATCTTGAGGACTGCATTTTAAAATTCTTTGAACTGCAAATGTACGCTCACAAATAAAGACCTAAAATGAGAATTTTTTCAAAGTATAAGCTTCTAAAATTACCTGGTCATGATTATTTTTTCTCAAATTAATTGACCAAATTTCATTTCACAAATTCATACCTTTGAATTTGACATTTTTTATGCAGCGGAGATATATTCAAAATTGATAAAATTATAAATCGAGGCCTTTGAAAATAGAATAACTGGACAATCGACCAAAATCTCAACTTTTAGAATGACAATGAAGTTCAAAAAGCAAATAAAAAATACGTTCATAATAGCCTGGTAATATATAAGAAAACAATAATTTTTCATAATTATTTTCTTATTTAAATTGATTTTATGCGTCTACGAAGTTAAAAAGCTTTGAATTTTAGAGTAATAAACTAGAACGAAAATTTTCAAACGGGAAACCAAACTGTCAAGAGATTAATTTTACTGCTAAAAAAACCTGCAATTATATTAGTGTAGTAGCACTATTTGTAATGTCCAGTTTCTATCGCTCAGGTACACCCACCTCATCACCTAGTCTAGTCTACATCTGTTTCTCTTATGAGCTCTCTTTCGCCGACCCTTGCCAGTGGGGGTCCTTTGTGTTAATGATGAGTGAAATACGAAACATGAGAGTTTTTTCATTATACAATTATTAATTTAATAGTAATATATTTGAAATCTACGTTTCTTGACGATTTCAACGATATGTCACTTATGCTAATAAGTCAAAAATTAGATCCTTTCAAGTTTAATTTTCATTGTTTTAAACTCTTATGAACTAATTCTGAATTTGTTAAAATTCATCCCGAATTCAAGCAAGCTTTATCAAATTTTAATGTATTATTTTGAATTAAAACGAAAATATATATTCACATGCAGTCACTTTTTGGGTAAGAAATAATTCACTTTTTGATGTTTTTCAAATTAATTAGGATGTGTGTGAAATATTTCAATTATCACGTTCTTTTCGACTTATTTGTCACATAAATATACTTAAGAATTTTATTTTTATTTCGAAATGTAATTTTAAAAATTCAAAAGTAAGACAAATGTGAGATTTATGCTCAGGTGAAAAACTTATATATAGTTTATCTAGATATTAGATATTACTTTATCTAGATATTAGTTCGTCTAGATATTACCTAGATATTTCGGAGACCAATCTAGAGGTGTTTTTAGTTGTTTGATACATCTCTTTGTTTTTTTCTGGTTTAATTACATAAGTTTCAAATCCATATCTACAGGCACACAGCAAATGTACACAAAACAACAAGTGTCTTAATTGTTCAACAAATGGTTAGAAGGAAAAAATAAAAAAAAGACCTCTGAGATATTTTCGAGAGGAACGCAATGTTATTGTCCATATTTCATTCCGACAATTACTTTTGTTATAACAATATTTCAGAACTAAAAAAAATGTAATTTTTTAAAAATTGATCAAACAAAATAACAAAAAAAAAATCTGCCTGCCACGCGGGCACATTCTCATCGCGCGCTTCGCGCGAGGCTCGCAAGTTTCAGCGCGCCTAGGGCGCGCGACTGTTGGTTCTCGCCCTTCACACTCGATGGTATATTTATCTCGCGCTTCACACTTGATGATGTGTTTACCTCGCGCTTCGCGCTCGATCTTTGCATTTCCCCCACATTTGCGCCCAGACCTTTTAAAATTAAAGGTCAAATCATCGAAAACTGTAATTTGGTGATTGTGACTTCATTTAGTTTCATGTAAATTTGAATTTGCGCGCCGAACTCTAATATCGATTGTCGGTCTCTTCGATTCATTCTTTAGTAAAGCGGCAACTTCGCTATAATAAAACAAGTGAATTTCGTGGTTGAAAAGTGTAAGTGTAATTCTGATTCGTTTTGAAAGAAGTTTATTTCAGTGCGATATTACGATGTGATTTCTTTTGACAACTTGAAGTGCAAAATAAATCCTCTTGGAGAAAAATTAAGTTCCTCCATGTATTTTACTTGATTTTAAAGTTTGGAAAACATAACCTCAATTACGTTTCACATGTTAGCATAGGTCTCCACTAATTTCAAAGATTGGGACGGCAACCAAAAGATGAGGCTGACGACGAATAAGCCGGTTCAGGAATGAGATTTTTCTTAAAATGTTCAGCTACTTGAAATGTTTCTTTGAAATAAAAAGTTTGTAGTTATAATGTGACTGAGACTAGAAAAATAAATGAAGCCAAGTTGGGGCCAAGTCGGTCGGTAACTTAGGCTCTGGCCGGGTTAGGCGTTTCATTTGTGGTTTCGTCTTCTGTCTAAATCCCCATTTTGGGGCCAAGTTTTTCCTATTTTGGGCCCAGCTGGCGCCATGACAAAATTTCCACACGGAAAGTAGTTCAAAGTACCTGTTTGAAAAAAAATTGCTTTTCAGAGAAAATTTTAATCTTTTTTTTATACGAATGATAAACAGGAATAGTCAGTACCAGACAAAGTACGTATCATGCGCCGCATATGAAATATAAATGCACCCTTTTTCTTATACATAGCACTACCACCTTTCATGACTACAATAAAAAAGTACTCTTCTCAAATTACTTTGCGTTCAAATGTGCCTTTGAATGCACCTTAAATTTTTATGTGATATAAATCTTTCTTTTAGAACTTCGAACAAAAAATATAATCCTGATCTCCAGATACGAGAGAGCCTTTGATATTTTATGCAACACTTTAAAGTGAAAAATTAATTTTGTCTCTAGAAACATTTTATAAAAAATTATTATGCTTCAATTAGAACTTGTTTAAGAAAACGAACAAGTAATACGTTTTGAATGTTTTTACATAAAGAGTATTGATTCTAAATGTAAAATTAGACGAACGTAAGTATAGTTAAATTATAGTATCTCCTTCAATAAATTTTCGCTTGTCGATTAAAATCATTATGATACAATGTTAACCTATAAATGCCTCTAAAATGATACTGAACCTAATAATAAAAAATAAATATTGAATTTTCTTCAGAACTTATCATGCTGGATTTTTCTGTTGGGGATATGCGTCTTTGGAGATCCTGGCCATGGTTAGTAAACAATACAATAATTACTTGTTTTTTATGTGACTAGTCTTTTTACGCTACAATTCTTATTTGAATATTGCCAAAACTTCAACCAAATATCCTTCGAAATTAGGTTTTACGAGAAACGTGGATGTATAAAATTCGAAATTGTTTTGTGCGATGGACATCGAAATACTTACACTGCCGACAGAAAGTTTGGGTACATTTGCTTTGACTGTTCGAAAATTCATACTTCACTTCAAAGACGAATATCTGTGTAGAAACTAAGTCTACGACTTTGTGAGTAAAATTATTTTAAATATTAGAAAATTTCACGTCGAATCAGCCTACGTTGAAATTATTTCAATTAACGAGCCAAACAATAATCAGTTTGAAAATTAAAAGTTTTTTTTATCTAAATGAACATTTTAAAATCGTGAGTTCTACTCTTTTCTAAATTTAGAAAAGTGTTTCTAAAAATTTGTAAAAATCAAGATTTCTCTATATTCAATTGTATATCTGATTGAATATGAAGTTGCACCTTATAAAAAACGAAGTGACTATCACGGAGTAATAATAAGGAGACCGATCATGCTGTACAAAGCGGCTCGATTTTGACTGCGGTAACTGCACATTTTTTGCGCAGCTCAGACTTTCTAATCAGCACATTATGGCCATTCGGTCATGCGGTCATGCGCAAAATTATTTCAAGTGTCACAATTTTGAGATGATTTATTTTTTTGTCGTGTTTAAATGCAGATAATATTGTACACTTTTAAAATTAGAAGGTAAATTATTTTAATTTTAAGTCGTTATAAATTAATAATTGTTCAATTGTTATTCATACAGTAAAATTCCTTTGAAATATTTTTAAATATTCCCTTAAAATTTATTAAAAATGAAAAATCACTCTCAATTCTCCTAGTAATCTTAAATAAAATTTTTTATCATCATGAAATTTTTGAAAATCCTTAAAAAGCTTCAAAATTCTATTTTAAAATATTCAAAAATTTTAATTTCACATTACATTTCTTGAAATCGTTTCTAAAACTTTTAATCAATCCTGCAAAATAGAAAATTTTTTCTTAAAATCTTTCAGATTACACAGGCCGACAAATTTTAAAGCCAGAGACCAGACCTAACATTTCCGAAGGATTTTGATGCGCTGAATCCGGGGTGGCACTGCGTGATACTGGTGACGTAACTGCATAATTCGTTGCGTTGGGGAGTTAGCCCAATGCAACGTGGCTGGCTGCAAGATTACTTATTATTATTATTATTAACGATTAGCGAAAATCTTGAAAATTGAATCAAATAGTTATGTGTATTGAACCTCCTCTAGGGGCTGTAATACCTTGTAGTTGGTGGGGAGGTTTAAGCGTGTGGGACATGGGAGTCAAATGGACCTCGGTCTGCATGCGTATGGATATAAATGAAAGGATCCCTATGAGCGGAATCTCCTGGATGAGAAGAAAAGGATCCCTATGAACGGGCTCTCCTGGTATGCGTGATTACGGTATGACAGAAGGGTGAAAGAGCCTAGCTGACACGGGCCTTCTAGATCCCTGGGTCGAGGCCCCTCCAGGACCGATTTACAGCTTTGAAATCGGGACAGGGATGACCTGCGGCCCCCATAGCGACAAGAAACAGCCCTATGTCTGTTATGGTGGTCTGCAAGCGGATATCTGAACATTGAGCGTCTCACTCAATGTTACTACCCCCCTAAGCCATGAGCGTAGAAGAGTGATCGTGCTCGGGGCACTTTGGTACCTAGGGGTTACGAAGGTGTCCTGACGGCCTCTCGGGGATACCGGACGACCTCCCCGACTATGCAGTCTTACCCCTGCATGCCGGGCTCTGCAGGGGCGGACCATTTATTTCCCTAGCTTCTCGTGGGATCAAAATGAACACGCCCAAACACAAAAACGGTAAAGGAGGAAGAAGAGAGTTGGCGGTGGGGGGAAAGGAGTTAGGCCTTAAAGGGTCTAACACAACCCTCCCCTCTCCATCTGTCTTTCCGGCAAGCCAATTTCAGATGACGGCTGTGCCCCCAGCTTCCTCGGAAGCTGAGGGATTGACGGTCCCTCTGAACGAGGCTATGGTAACAGGAGAGGCTAATCAGTCCCCCAACAAAAAGAAACGGCTCAACGGTTCCCTGGAAAGAAGACTGAAGAGGCAAGCACAGCAGACTAGCAGAGCAGCTGCGGGAGATGGAACGTCGGCAGCTACAGGGCCGACATCCAGCACTGAGGCGCGGAAGAGAGGTAGAGGCTCAGAGGACACCACACCGGGGGTGGCTAAGACTCTGAAGAGGCACAAAGCGGTCGATCAGCCGACGAACAGAGAGTCGTCGGGAGCTGAACTGACGGCCGCTTAGAGGACTAACCCCTCTCACTACGGAGCAGTATGAGCTCTTCAGGGAGGCTACCTGGAGGGCGCTCAAAAGAGTGTCCCCAGATCAATGGCCAAGATTCGCGACCTCCTTCTGCAGGGGAGGGGTCTTCGTATTTGTGGCAGATAACCTAGCAGTTGAAGCTTGGCTACTCAAAGCAGTGGTCGAGACGAAGCCGTGGGAAGGTGCAGCGCTTAAGGTGAGTGGGGTTGAGTTGCTCCAGAAGATGGTGAGAGCTACGGCGTGGTTCGCGGGTAAACCCGAAGACTCGTCTGAGGAACTCCAACGACTGGAGGGTTTCAACCTCTCACTTAAGACAGATTCCTGGAGAATCGTCAGGCACAATAGGCCTCAGGAAGGGGATACAGCAGGAGGTACTGAACACCTCCTGGTTGTGCAGATTCCTGAGTCCCAGACGAGGGCTCTTGCGGCCCTCAACAACAAGCTCTACTATCACTTTGGACAGGTCAAGTTTAGGGTTGCTGGCCAGGGACAGGAGAAGCCTGTTGAGACACAGGAAGATCGGAAGCAGACCTAAATGACTGCTCCTGGTCCCACCATTACCCAAATTAACTTGCATCACAGCAAAGGCACCTCTGCATTTTTGCAGAGGGGTATGGCTGCGAGTCACACAAGTATCTCGCTAATTCCAGAACATTGGTTAGTTCGGGATACCAAAACGGGATTGGGGGGGGGGCTGGTCTTTTTTGTTACAGGGACCCCAAGGCGGCCAAACCAAGGGCCTGCATATTGACGAAGGGAGTTAACGCTGTCCCGCAGCTTGAGCTATGTTCGAGAGACCTGATGGTGATAGCCACGGATCTCAAAGGAATGGGAAGGCTAGTTCTGGGATCTGCTTACTTTTCGTGTGACAGCGATACTAACCCACCAGTGGAGGTATGTACACCGACGTTCCGTAACTCGGTCAGGGAGGAAGTCATTCACATCACTCTCTGTACTAGTGGTTTTAGAGATAACATCAAGAGGTGGAGAGTCTTAGATGAACCCACTCCCTCAGATCACCCACAGATAGAGTTCGTGTTGGAATCCATTGTACCCGCTGGCCCCAAATGGGTCAGAAATCCAAGAAGAACGTACTGGGATCAGTTTTTCACGGAGCTAAGATGTGCACATTCAGAGGTTCCCAGGTCAAATCGAGACGTGGATACCCTGGAGATGGCAGCCAAAACTTTCACGGAAGCCATCAAAGCTACTTATGAAAGTAATTGTCGACCTACAAGAGTCCGAAAGGCGACATTGAAATTAATATTGACTCATCGTCTCGCATGTTATACTCCGAGAAAATAACTCGTTTTTACATGTTTTACTCAGCAATTTTAGAGGTATGCTTGAAAAAGACACACAGCAGTGTTGAAACGTACGTAGCAGGAATTTGATTATTTTAATAAAACAAAATGTCAACTTGGTGAATGTTTTATTAAAAATTGACCATAAGACCTAAGAAAATTTATTCAAATATACATATACATCAATATACAAATATACATGAATGATGAATTTACCGCATATATATCAGTTTATGCATACAAATTATTGTCCAATAATTATTATTATTTTTTTTCTTATTAAGGCGAAGGAATTTCAGAGTCAATTATTCTTAACCTTATTGTCAGTCACCAATAAACAACTAGGGTATCAAATCTAAAGGTTACTGATAATTGAGCATATATGAAAGAGTCCTGGAAGAAGCAACCACCTCCGAGAAAAGCTCTTGTCAAAGGTACGACGCTTCCCAAAAAACGCCGATTTTGAAATCGCTAAAGGACCGCTCACAAAGAAGAAACCATCTGTTTTAGATCTTACTTTTCCTTGCAAACTTCACCGTTGCAAATGCTTCTACTTTAAAAAACTACTGTAAATCTATAACGCTATGCACGTCGCTTAATATTTACTTGCAGAATTACACTCAATTTTTATTCCCTGCTTTACTCTTGTACATCGTTTTACGAAATGGTTTCAACGAAAAAAGTCCCCTGTAACTTTATAAGCTTGGTACAGAATGTACGCGACCCGTTAGTGTAAAGTGTTCCGTGGAATAAGATTTCTTTTTTAATTTCGTTTACCTTGGGGTGAGTGAAATACATTTACGATTTGAAGCGATAAACCAGAGTGGAGCAGTTATTCTTCAGATGAATTTCGTGAATTGTGCTTTTGTTAAAAAATTAATTTTACACATAAATGCCTTATTTTAGCTTTCACCGTGAAATCTCGATTTTTCCTGAGTTTGAAAATATTTTTTCTTATCCGCTAAGGAAAGAATAATAATACCTGTGGCTAAATTGAACACGTTTTTCAGATTTGTATCCTCACCATATTTGTTTTAGTTGACAACTTCATCTCAAATTTTTTTACCACATACTACATTTTTTATTGCTGTAAGGAAATACGTGAATATTCCAAAAAATCCAAATTATCGTTCAGCATTATGTTTAATTTTGCGATTTACACTTGCCCTTAATGTTATTCTTCTAAAGAAATATCGGGCTTAAGATATATAATACTTATTGAGAATTGTTATTCGTCATCAATTTCATTTGACGGCATTATCATTTTCCCTAATTTTTTTTCGTCATTTCCATATCAATTTATATCTATTTTCATGATTTACCATTATGCATATGTAATTTTTTTCGAATTACCTATTTTACATAAATTTAATTTTTCATAAATAACCATTTGCCCTAATTTCTATTGTCTCGAATTAAAACTTGCTCCACTTTCAATTGTTCCGTATTACTATCAGGCATCATTTCCATTTTTTCAATTTATCATTTGAACATATTATTCTGAGATTCATTTACAAGACTAGCCTTATTTCAAAATTTCGATTCACCAAATCCTCATTCAACATAAATTTTGTTTTAACTAAAGCAAAAATTAGTTAAAATGCAATTTCTGTTACAATTCAATGACCATTGGATGAAATGGTAATCATGGCAAATAGCGGTACGTGCAAATGAATTTTAGATTATGTTGTTATTAAGAACAAAAAACGATGCCATATGATAATTTGGATAAATGTTAGCAATATTAACTTAAATGAATTAATTAAATGTGATGCAAACATATTACCTTTGTAACACTGTCCTTTATTTTGCAAGGTAAAACATGTAATATTTTAATATATTTCAATCAAATTTTCATTGTGAAAAATAAATGAAATATTGGACCTTACTTAAGTTCCGACAGACATTTGGAATTGTAAGGCTTTTACAGCCATTGAATTAAAATCTGAATTTTTTTTTAGACATTTCAATAAATTCACTGAAATTTTTAAAAGTTCACATTGAATCTATCTTGTACTGTTTTTGTGTTTCTTTTTTTCTTGCCGCATCATGACTTCATTAATATACATGCAATATCATGAATGAAAGAATCACTCCCCAAAAGACACGTTACCACCCATACCCATACAATTTAGTTTGATGTTCTACGATTACGGTTAATTGCTTGTTTCCCGGGTTAATTCATGACGACCATGTAGTTCATATCATGGGACTATTGCATGAAGTAAAACAAAAATCCTATTGTACACTTTAAATTATTGAAAATCCTGAGCTTATTATGAGAGAAGTTTTAGGCTCCGGAAGCTACGATCATGGTTCCTTAAAGCAACTAATCCCGATGCAACTGGAACGTGTTCGTCATCCACTTCTGCTCCTTCTGTCCTAGAAGGTAAGCAAGAGCGGGAAATTTACGCGAGTGTTATTTATTTAAATAACACGTTCGTTCCGCAACACTGCTCCGACCCAGGTTGCTGATCAATCTCTCTAGCGATCATCCACGTGAAGAGCCTCACAAAATTGTTATGTGTGGTTCCCCACTTGGGCCCATTTATATGCAAGGTCTTTTGTTTCAGGCGTCATTCACTGCATTGTTACTCTGTTCACAAACTATTTGTCGCAACACTTTTCTGTCCTGGCATACTACTCTAGCTTCTTTCACGTCCATACATTTTTTTATGCAAGCTCACGTGTTTCTATGGCTTCTTATGTCTTTTTTGGGGATTTAGGTCTCACTCACACATTCTGACCATTCTTTCCGCGATCTGCCTCTGGGCATACTGCCATTTACTTCACAACCCTTTTTCTTCATCTCAGGTACACATAGAATATCTAGTTTCCTTACGTGCATAGTTTCTCGTAGTTTTCTTACCTTAGGATCATTCACTGCTCTAGAATTCCAAACACCCAGTCTTGATTCTTCGCCTGAAACTCGAACTTTACGTTCAACGTGTGTATGCATTTCGTCAATCAAAGTGCGAAAAGAAATATTTTTCTTATTCAGACTCTTTTTCGTATCGTGTGTTGTTTGGCTGAAAATGTTAGTTCTCGTTTCTCCTTTTGGATTTTTAAAATGCTGTAACTCTGAAAGATTTCATTTTATCGACAAATGTCATGAAAATAAATTGTTTGAATCTTCGTGTACTATAAACACTCGCCCGTACAATTTTCAAATTTTGAAACAAAATGGTCTCAAAAATTTTCCAAATGCGCTCACTTTTTCCATTTTTATCCAAAATGGCTGACTAACGAACTTGACCTTCATTGTTGGACACTTGAAGAGTATACCAAAGCCCAACCCAATACGTTAATTCCTTTGCAAGTTATCGAGCTACCAAACTAAAAATCTACAGACTAACAGACAGACAGACTAACAGACAGACAGACTAACAGACAGACAGACATTTTGTAAAAACCTGTTTTTTGGGTTCAGGGGGTCTCAAAACGTGGACATTTTACAAAAGCCGGGGGGGGGGGTCAAACTTTACACAAATCTAATACCTTCTCTGAATGAGAATGTAAATATATAAATTTTCAAGTACCATGAGCATTATTGATTGTTATTTTATTGTTTTAAACATTAGAAGTAGTATTAAGGACATGAAAAAAATGGAATATTTTGAAAGCCCACACACGAGATGAAAAATAAATGAAATAAGAAAAGTTTTGATAAGAATGTGCCCACTAATCAGGCAGATTTTTTCACTGTGAATGTTATTTTTTACGAACAAAACAAAAACTGCACTTCCTATCAAATGTGAACAATAACAAATTTGTAGATCTTTTTTGAGTGCACAATTTTTGTTCAATCATCATTTGCCCTATCTTGCATTGTTTGACCGTAAAATGAAATTTGTGATTTTTCATTATTTTTCGTGTAGCAAAAATGTGAATTTTCGATTTTTCAGAAAAATTCAAAAACTCAATACGATAATCTTCTAGGGCGTGCAAAAAGAAACATTTTTCTTATCGATACTTTTTTCCGTATCGTGCGCTGTTTGGCTGAAAGTGTTAATTTTCGTTTCTTCTTTTGGATTTTGAAAATGCTGTTACCCTGAAAGTCTCCATTTTATCAAAAAATATCATGAGAATAAATGGTTTGAATCTTTGCGTATTATAAACATTCGCCCATAAGATTTTCAATTTTTGAAACAAAATGGTCTCAAACATTATCAAAATGCTGTCACTTTTTCAATTTTTATCCAAAATGGCTGGCTAACGAACTTGACCTTCGTGTTAGGACACTTGAAGTGTATACCAAATCCCAAACCAATACGTTAATTCATTTGAAGGTTATCGTGCTAACAAACTAAAAATCTACAGACTAACAGACTAAAAGACATACAGACTAACAGACAGACATTTTGTAAAAACCTGTTTTCTGGGTTCAGGGGTCTCAAAACGTGGACATTTGACAAAAACCGGAGGTTCAAATTTTACAGAAATCTAATACCTTCTCTGGATGAGAATGTAAAAATATAAATTTTCAAGTATCATGAGCATTAATAATAGTTATTTTATTGTTTTAATCATTAGAAATAGTATTGAGGACATCAAAAAAATTAAATATTTTGAAGACCCACACACGAGATGAAAAAGAAATGAAATAAGCAAAGTTTTGATGAGAATGTGCGGGAAGGGTACAACTGTGCACGGAGCGACTGTGCAAGAGCCCATCTGGGCACGTCGGTGGTCACTGGTACAACTGTCCACGTTGATGGCCACAGGCACAACTGTACCCCGGCCATCTGTGCACGTCTACATTTCGACGTGCACAGTCGGGAGTCTCCCAACTGTGTACTTCTCAATTAATACGATCAGATTTTAAACTTACAAGTCCACGTGTACAGATGGTACCCTCGAAACTGTGTACATCTCTATTAATAAGATAATGACGAAAAGTTAGTTTTGGTTCTTTCGCTTGTATTGTCAGAGTAGCTAAAAACAAGTAAAAAATTACAGAAGTTTCGTGTAAACCTATAAAAATTTTTGGAAATATACTGTTTCGAGTTTCTTGAATGCTTTAAAGTTTAACATTTTCAGTAAAATTAATAAACTTTTATGTACAAAATCTTTATTAAATACAATTTACATGCGACTAATATGGCGCACTCGGGACTTAAATCGGCAGGTAATATAAAGCATTGTTTAAAAACTTTCCCCATTGATAATTATTTAAATATATCCTTCACTATATTATTTTTCATATTGGTGAGTCATTCTGCACTGTTAACAACAAAATCTTTTTCTTGACATTTCAGCAGACATAACTCTCAAATTATTGTGAGATATTCTGCCCTGTAAAAAAATATTTTTTCTTGAAATTTCGGCAGACATAATCCCTCAAATATGTTAATAATATTAAACGTAAATATATTTATCTTATTTTTATTGAATTTTATTAATTTTTCTTTATAATTTTTTTTTTATTCGATAATTGTAAATTAAAATCGAAACGCACCACATTACCAAACAAGGCAGGACAACTTGGCGCAGTTTGACCTCTTTGAAAACACATAAATTAACTGTTTTAATGAACTTCAATAAAATTATCTCCATGCATAGAGCATTGGCAAGATATTGGCCAAAACAAAATATATTTTATTACAATATTTCATTTTATATTTGAATTTTAATCGTGCATTTTCCTTTACGTGCGTCGCATTTGCCGCCACTCCCCTACTTAATTTAACAAACAAAAATAATGAAGTAAACATAAATTTCACTTAATATAAGACTGCGTCTAGTCGTCCCGCAAAATTGCCAGAGCTGGAAAAGGGAATGGACGAGTTGTGCAGAAATTTCGGGATGTCTAGCCACACTCATGAAAAATATTTGACTAAGCATTCAGAATTCCAGGACGACAAAACACTTCGTTGATTTAAATAGAAGATTAATTTCATGCAAATAAAAATTTATTCTGACGAAATGTGTAAATATTTTTCTGGAATGAACAAACAGTGTTGAAAGCATCGAATCAGCAAACAAAAATATTCATAAAAAGTTCAGTGAGCAAATAATATTTAAAAAATAAATGTTGTGTTTATTTCTGCGAGAAAGGTAAAACATAGATAAGAAAAATGCTATTTTCAACGGGACTAAAAATTGACGCATTTTATATATTAGCGCTCACTAGAAAATCGCGCGTTATATATCCCCGCGTATAAGGTCTATTTATCTTCCGCCCGTCCTGTTAACATCATTGACCTAGTCACTCACTATCTTGCACGATAGACATTTTCCACGCGAACTTCATCTCTGCCAGTGCAGCTGTTTACATGCAGCATAACTGTGTTTCGTCTCATTGGAGCTACCCTCTATTCACAAGACACCACTCAATCTACTTGGAACTTGCCTAGTTTCTTGTAAGTCATTTCCTTCAAAGACTCCACCAGCTTCTTTCCAAGCAGTGTCTTTCATACACGAAAAGGAAGCAATTCAAGACATCAATTCATCAAAGAAACTTCATTATGTGTAATACTGCAATGGCATTTTCAGTTTCATGGAGCAGATGGTTGTCCAAACTAATTGAGTTTCATTCAGCTGTGACAAGGAAAACAAAGTTCCAGAATTTACTCTCTGCATGTGTGATGTTGTATGAGTGGTAAAATTAAATTAAACATTTGCACATTAAATTAGAAAGGCTTATTACGAATGACGCTGTGTTACCAAAAACGAAAATCAATATAGTTTTCACGAGACATAGCAGACGTTGTAGGTCTAGTGGAACTTAAAAAAATGTGTCATGCGAAATTTCTCATACACTCCCAAAATCTGATATTATGGTGAAGACCCCGATTTTTGGTAGGTTCATATATATAATAATTCATAATTCCGACATTTGTCATTTGATTCCAAATTTTTACATTCTCATCCTAATGAGAAGTTATTGGGTTTATGTAAAATTTGACTTAGTCGGGTTCCATCAAATCTCCACGTTTTGAGACCCCCTGAGCTATAAAAAACGATTTTTACCAAGATGTCTGTCTGTCTGTAGTCCGTCTGTAGGCACGAAAACTTTCGAAAAAATGATCAGATTTGATTGAGCTTCGGCAGATTTTTTTAAGCCCTAAAAGAAAAGGACAAGTTTGTTAGCCAGCTATTTTTGATGAAAATTCAAAAATCTGAACAATTTATTTCGATGACTTTTTTCGATAAAAAGAAAATTATCCGAGTTCAGCATTTTCAAAATGCGAATTTTTATGCGAATTTTTTTAAATATAGTTTTCTATGAATAAAATAAACACTGTTTGACCAGAAATGGAACTTTCGATTTTTTTGGTATCATTTTCAGTAAGTTGAACCAAAACTGTTTCTTAAGCAATTAAGCGTTTTTCTTTGGACTTTAAAAAAGTGTGCGGGGCTGTGAAATTTCAGCTGTAACCACGTCTCACGGCCGCGAGATAGCTGGTTACAGTCTGCGAAGAATTCGATACGATGATCCGGCAAGAGTCTCGTGCACCCTAAGGACACGGAGCGACTCAAGGACGACCGCCTTTTGCATTTTCCCCGCAAGTGTCTCAGCAATTTTTTGACACGCAGGGATGTTTTTCAGGCTATTAACCAGTAAAACCGTGGCACCTCCAAGAGCGCCGATGATCAAGACGATTAGCTTAACAGAATATTCCCGGTATAACCGTCACAACTCCCTTATAAGGTCTTTATACCTCTCTTTCTTGTCATTCTCCTTGGCTATCATGTTTTTGTCAGCTGCTGCCGAAAATTCGATAACAAAGATGATTCGTTTCTCGAATTAAAAAAAAATTACGTCAGGCCTCGACTGCGAAAGAAAAACAATTGTAGAGAACATGAAATTCCAGTATATCCAACACTTCTTATTCTCGACAATTGACTCTATTCCCCTAGGAGCGTTTAGCGAAGCGGTATTTGGGCTGATGCCGCAAGAGTGACAGATATGGTAATAAAGCACTCTTAGTGCCGCATTGTGCCTTTGGATGTAGGTCGTTGCCGCATGAGTTGGACAACCAAATAGTATGTGACCTAGATGCTCGGGGTGTGCATGACACGCCCTGCAGCTATTATCAGGAATGTCTTGGTTTTAAATGTGGCAACGGTACGCTAGAGTGGAAACGATACTGTCTTGACATGCCAAAATGAAACCCTCCGTGCCCGAGTTCAATCCGGGTGATTTGAGGAAAGCAAACGTTAGCGCATACGGCATCGACAGATCCTCCACATTTCTGTGGAAGGTGAAGTGGATCTTCTTCTCGACGAGCTATTCGCGGAAGCTTTTCTCCTGTTTTTTCTTAACATAGGCCTTCAGGAGTAAGTATTTGAGATGGATAAGATTTTATGCATTTTGCTCAACCCTGATATTGAATTCAAGGCCGAGTGTTTCAGCAGCCTCCTCCACTGCTTTGTACAGAAACGCCACTTTGCCCACTTCTTTGTGTTTCCTGACCATTTTAAAAAGCTGATCTTGTCCATTTGTGACTATGTGTGCTGTACCTAGAATAATCCTATTGTGAAGACATTCAAGATTCAGTATTCCGCGACCATTTTGACGTCGTGAGATGTAAAGTTTTGGAACAGAAGATTTAAGGTGCATGCTTTTTTTATGTACATAACCTTTCGGGACCCGATATCGAGGGATCTGAGCTCGTCCTCCGTCCATGGAACCATTCCAAATGATTAGAGCACTACCGGGACGGCAAGAATGTTCGTCGCACATACGTTGTTCCTCGCCGACAGTTCGGAACACCAAATCCGTCGGATGAGACGTTTGTGTCTGCATGGGAGAGTATCCTTTATAGATGTCACGTCCTGAATTCGGCACTGTGGCACTCCCAAGTATTTATAGGTCTTTCCAACACCAATGTGTCTTATAGCGCTTCTGTCGACGAGCTGAGGATCTTCCGGGATGCCATTAGGTTTTTTTTTCTTTAAAGAAATCTTGGCGCATTTTCCTACCCGAACTCCATTCCAATCTCTTGAGTGTACTCTTTGACAATGTCTAGAGCTAGATTTAATTTCTTTTCATTTTTAGCATAGATCTTAGGATCATCCATGTAAAATACATGTATGACCTTATGCTTTCGATTTCTAAGTTTGCCGCAGAGGCACTCTTTGGAATGACGAAGTGCGAGAGATGGTAGCAATAATGTGAGGCAAAAGAGGAGAGGGCTTATGGTGTCGCCTTGAAACACACCTTTCTGAAAGGTGACACTATTAGTGATCAGACGATGTTTTCCAGATGAGATAGTAAATTTGGTTTTCCAAGGCGGTATTAATCTCTCTATGCACCTTACGATGTGTGGATGAAGCATTAAGCTTTCCAACAGCCAGATGATAAGTATGTGGGAGGTTGAATCGATAACTTTCCAGTAATCAATCCAGGCCATCGATAGGTAACACTGATAGAATGCTGCGTCTTTACAGACACATCTAGCGATGACCAGGTTCTCGCGACATCTTGCTACGCCTTTCTTTGATCCGCGTTGTTTATACGTCTCTCGTCACACAGGCACAGGTCCGATTGTCTGCCCAATTCTATCATTTAGAAAATCTGTGAAGATCTCATACATTGTAGTCAAACAAGTTATTGGCCTGTAATCCATAGGGTGGTTTGATGGAAACTTTTACCATTAGAAGGTCATGATACCATCTGGTTTCGGAACGGAATAGTTCTTTATGCCTCTTAACACTTTTTTCACCTCCTCGCTAGTAGACTTCTCTCCAAAATGCTTCGATCACCTCTGGTTATATATATATATATATAATTAAAAACTAAGGGTTAACAACCACCGCAGGGTTCCACTGGGAGTAACTGAAAGTATATATATATATACATATATATATATATACATATATATATTAGATGTACAACTTTTGTTTCCAATATTTGATAATATTGTGCGTATTGGTTTAAATAAACGCAAAAAACGTGACCAAACGCATTTCCATAACTTTCTTCGTCTTTTTCTTGTTTTTACAACGCAATCCTCTCTTTCTCAAAAATAATGGTTTCAGGCAAAAAGTGTATTCCACAAAAAAATATGTATTTTTATACGAGCTAAAACTTTTGTTTAAAACGTTTTTCGATATTCTGCGTATTTACTGAAATGAACACAAAAAACATGATTTTTATGGTGTTTTTTTATAAAAATATGTACTTATATCATTTCTCATGTGTATAATTAAGATAAATAATATAATTCTGTGGGATTTATTTTTTTGTGCGTGATGTACTAGTTATGTATCACTGTTACATATTTGTTACATATTTGAGTTCCATATTTGTTATATAACGGTCGAATATCCTCATAACACTATTACGGAATTGTTACAATCTATGCAAAAACGTTGTAATACCATACTGTTACAGAACAGTTTTACTCTGTAACACTGTTCCTAATATGTTCTAAAAATATTTGTTGACATATAACGCTGTTACAGAATTGTTACGGATCTCTGACAGAACATGATTCTGTAACGTTGTTACATAACTGTTACACATATTTTTAGATCTAATTTAGGCAAATAATTTTGTTATTTAACATTTCATTGTACCTTGTATCATTTTTCCTAAAATTTAATTTGTTTATTTTCAATGTTATTTTTCACTATTAAGACAAAAACTACGCGTCCTATCAAAAAATCGTTTAGACCAAATTAGCAGATATAATTTAGGTCAACAATTTTGTTACATAACATTTAATTGTATACTGAGTCGTTTTTCCGAAAATTTAATTTTTTTTATTTTTCATGTTAGTTTTTACGATTAAAACAGAACCAGTTGGTCCTAATATTAAAAAATGTTTTTTTTTATGATATTTGTAGCTTTTTTTTTGGGTGAACACATTTTGCGTATGCATTTTTTTCGTAACTTTTGTCGATTTTCCAAAAATTTAACTTTTTTTCTTATGTTATTTTTTGCGATTAAACCAAGAACTACGTGTCCTATTAAAAAATAGTTAATAAGCAATTTGTGGATCTTTTCTGAGTTAGCAATTTCTGTCTATTCATTTTTTTTTTCGTATTTTGTGTCTCTTTCCAAAAATGTTATTTTTCAATTGCTTAATGTTATTTTGTATAAATGAAACAAAAAATACTCGTCCTATCAAAAAATAATTAACAACAAAATTTTAGATATTTTTTGTGAGGACTATTATCTTTTTTTCTTTCGTATCTGCCGCAGTTTGACCGCAAAATTGAATTTTCTTATTTTTAATAACATTTTCCACGATGAAAACGAAAAATATGCTTTTCCCCAAAAACTGGCTGGGTCACGAAGTTGTCCTTACTTTTTAGGCCTCAAAACAATATTTATAAGGGCAATCCTATCGCATAATTGCTTCGAAAGTTACCGTGTCTACAGACTACAGCGACAACAAGGATAGACACTGAAGTAAAATCCATTTTTACATTCTCATTCATGAGAGTGTAATGAGCAATTCTATGCCAAATCATCTAAAGAATTTCGGCCATTGTTAGATGTTAAAAGAAAGCCCCTAAAATAATTTTTGAACAATAATAACATTGGTGATTTTAATGATATTACGGTGTATTTTTTTTTAATTATTCGCAATAAGACGCAGTTCTGAAGAAATATTTGTTGAAACAAATAATTTTAAAAACTTCTAGCATTTTTTTAAAGCCAATTTTTATACTGAATTTTCTGAAGAAAAAAAAACACTTTTTATTTTCTTTAATTATTTTTATAGATAGCATACAATGTCTTCTACAACCCAAGTAAAAAAATGTTGGTAAGGGATTGATCTAGGAAAACATAATAGGGAAAGTATTTTCAAAGTATATCTGAGAAGTATAGACTCAGTATAACTGAAGTATAGATAAAGTATAGCTGATGTTCAGTCAAAGTATGGCTAAATTATATCTTTAAGTATAGCTCAAGTATGTAGATTATGTCTAAAGTATAGGAAAAGTATGGCTGTAGTATATATAGCCGTATTATTGCTGGTGGGAGATAATTGGTTATCTGAAATACATGAAAATAGAGATCAAGGATCATGATTTTCACAATGTCAAAGAATATTGTTTGTAAATTCTCAAATAAGTAAAATGCAAATAAGTAAAATGTTAATTGTAACATAAATTGTTTAACTTTATATTATGCGAAATTTAACACTAAACATTTCACCTAAATAAAAATTTTGTTAAACCTTTCTATGCTATTAATATTATGTTTAGAAATCAAAGATTCTGGATCTCTTACCAATACATATGACATAAGATTCATATTCATAAGCATTTAAACTGTGCAACTGACGACAGTCCAAATCTAACTTTTTTCGAGTGAGGTGCGCAACGATTTCGTGCATCGTTCTGCTCCTTCTGTCCTAGAAGGTAAGCAAGAGCGGGAAATTTACGCGAGACAACATCGTTCAGCACTGTTCCTTGGTATCAGGTCTCTAGCCGCAGATGATCTAACGTGGCAGACGGGACAGTTGGAGATAAAGGTTTCACCCTGGATACTTTTTTTAGAGCTACCAATCTTTGTATAATGTTATGAGGAACAGCGTTGACGGATCAGATGAAGTGATTCCAGAATAACAGCCTTTTGCATCCTACAAACAGCCTGCTCAGCGCGGAAATAACTGCTTGATATATAATTATTATTAGTATTATTATTATGTTAGCCCCCCTTTCACCAACAAGTACTCATGATTTGGTACTTCGCTACTAAACACGGTCGACAAACGGATACACACTGGAGAGTTCGTCTATAGGAATCCTACAATCACGCTGGAGAGCCTTATAGGGATCAAACGTTCGTACTGGAGAGCCCGTTTATAGGGATCCAAACATTCATCCTAGAGCCTATAGGGATCCAACATTCATACTGGAGAGAACCATTTATAGGGATCCATCTTTCTTACAAACGCTGGTTCCAGTGCCAACGATTGAGACCAACAATTCAAAATATTAATTTTACTTACATTAAACGGCGAGAGACAAACACAACTTTACATACGTACACGGCCATACACATATTCCAAATAAGGTCAAAAATTAAAAATGTGTTTTTCATATACGTTACGCCCTCCGGCATAAAAGAGGACAAGTGATCTGTGTTCTTCAAGATGTGTTGAAGGGCTCCAGCAAGGGCGGAGTGCAAAACCTCTAGGTACTTGTACCAGAAGCTGTGCACCCATCCACACCCGGCGCTTTCCAGTTCTTAGCCCTCTTTCGGATACGAGTTACATCGGAGGCTGAGATGGATAGACTATTCATCTCAGGCAACCGGGAAACACTGTGCTTTTCTAAACGAAGCCATGTCGTGTTCAGTTGACTTGATCTATGAGTACCCCAGATGTTCGACCAATATCTGGCCATTTCCTCGGCGAGAGAAACGTTTCTCGTCTGTCAAAAAAGTCCTATTGTCATTCCTCCTCGCGATCGTTCTCTTAAATCGTCGCAGTTGCGCTGAAATGGCCATGAGCCACTGTTTAAAATAGTAAATCTCTTTGTCCAGGTTAGTAGATCTTCTTGAACTGATCCTATGTGAGCGAAGGATCTCCTCCACGTGGCGAGTGAGTATTTGAGACCGATTGCCCTTTCAAAATTGGTACCACCGTCCCAGTTTTGCTCTTATTTTACTAATTACACCTTAAAATCGAAACTTCCATGAAGGATCTGACATATTTCTTGGGGCATAGTTATGAGTAGCCTGGCCTGTGTATTTTATGCTCATGATCCTGGCACACGCGACCGCCAACTAACCGGAGAAGGTCCTTGTTGACTCTAAATTTCGGCAGACTATGAGACGCAGGTTTTCCTCATCGAGCTCTTCAATTAGTTCAGCAGGAGCAGGAGCAGGCTACGGCGGATGCATACCCAACGACTGTCGACCATGAGACAGTCGCCCTGCTACATCCACCAGATCCGGCCCCCGCTCGTCCATAGCGTCTCGTGTCACGGGTATATGAACCTCCTCCTCTTCCGCATATTTGAGGTGCGCTACAGGTGTTGCTACTTGTTGTTGCACCCGTTTTTCGATTTCGACCTCAGATATAAGGTGATGCCGTCTAATGGATCTTCACTGATCAGCAAGATGTTGTTCCGTCACTCTATGGCCCAACTCGGGATGAAGACCCACGAAGATACGATGTTGTTCGCCCCTAACGGGTCCTCTCCGTGCCGTTGCCTGAAAGTGACAACTGATTACGTCTCCATTCATTTCCGGCGTCCACTTGATCCTTTTTCTGGCATGCGCACCCTGCAGTTGCTGCCGGAATGCATTGTCAACCTCAGATCTTATTCGGTCGATGGTTCTTCCAGGAAGGAGGTTCCCGTCTATTATCCGATGCCTTCGTTGTTTAAGGTCGTCTTGAGTTACTCTCTTTATTTTCGGGAAATTCATCATCAAGTTTTGGCGAAAGGCCATCCCGTCAGTAGAAGTTGTGGTCGCTCCCATCTCGTACTCAAATTGGCAGCGCATCAAATATTCATAATGATCGGTTTGAAAATTCATGCGCTGTCGTGGCAGTCCTGTGGAAGTGGTCGGCTGGGCACTCCCAACCGGAACATCCTCCGCAGGCCCAGCTGCTGTTTTGCTGCTTAACCACTTCTTGCCGATATTCTGGCTAGACAGTAGCCTTTTTGAGTATCTCGGTGAGATCTACCTGCCCTTCACATAGCTCACCACCACCGGCTTGCATGCTGCCACCCCCAGCGGTGGCACCAAGGGCGCCCCGACGATCCCCGGGAAGCGACTAGCGTCGATATATATATATATATATATATATATATATATATGTGATTAAAAACTAAAGGTTAACAACCACCACAGGGCCGCACTGAAACTTGATGAAACATGCATATCTGAAACACTTTTCATCCTCCATGAATGATATACGTATATCTGAAACTGAAAGCTCTAACTGTTTTCATTTGTCCAACATCACTTACAGGTGATAGCCAACATTAGATTATAGCTATGTCCTTTGCTTCGAATCGCTGTTAGCTGACAATTCTTTTTCCGCACTGAAACTTGATGAAACATGCATATCTGAAACACTTTTCATCCTCCATGAATGATATACGTATATCTGAAACGGACAGCTCTAACTGTTTTCATTTTTCAACATCACTTACAGGTGCTAGGCAACACCAGATGATAGCTATATCCTACTCTTCGAATCGATGTTAACTGACAATCCTTTTTCTGGACTGAAACTTAATTAAATATGTGTATATAAAAAACTTTTCTCCATCGAAGTATGATATACATATATCTGAAGCTTACAGCTCTATCTGTTTTCATTTGTTTAAAATCATTTACAGGTGCTAAGCAACATGAGATTATAGCTATGTCCTATTCTTCGAATAGGCAGACAAGCAGAACTGTTACCCGCACCCCCTTCACACACACGAGGGGTGTTAAGGGTCACGAAATTCACACTTCAAACACCTTTTTGAAATTAAATACGATGATTTGCGCTAGAAAAACAACCCGAAACACAGAGCGACTTGACAATATGACCGCACTCGGCGCCATTTGAGACGATTGTACCTTGAGTAATAAATGTCGAATCAAAAAGTTTGATAAGACAAATTTTTCGGCCGCGTCAAGATGAATATGAACATATGAATACGTACATTTTGTTGTACGTTTCGACCACTTGTTTTTCCATTGATCGATTTTCCAGGATGGACAATATTTCTAGGAATTTTCGTGCGCTTAACGAGTTATTGCATCCGTCACCTCTATTAATACGTCCAGCAAATGAGTTATCGCAGTTATCAAAAGTTACCGGTCAGTTACCATAAAAATATCAATTAAATAATTCGTATGCATTTCTTATATTTCCACAAACACAAGTTTTTCTGAATTTCTACAAATACCATAAATGTTGATTTCCATAAATTTTCATAAATTTCTGTAAATTCTGAAAATTATAGCCTGAGCTATTGCGTATGCCTCCAGCAGAACTGTTATTAAAAGCTGTCGGTGAATTAATTCACATTTTCCATAAATTTCCGTAAATTCTCCTAAAATTCCCACAGATATCTGTAAATAATCATAAATTTTGGCCAATTTAAAAAATTCCAATCACGAACTTCATCAATTTTTATAAATGTTTAAAAGTGGCAAAAAAACTATTTTTCAAACGTGTTTTTCAGAATTATTTTCAAAACTGGGGAAGCAGCAACATTTTAGTGCAGAGAAAAATATTGCGCAATTAAATTTTCTATGAGAATTTGTACTTTTGTAAGTTGAAATTCGAAACTTATTTCTAAGGTCTCCAACGGCCAACGCCATTCAGCAACAACAATTTATTGGCGGTCATGAAGTGGAATTTTTCTTCTAAATCGCAACAATTTCTTCTCAATTCAAAAGATTAATATGTACTTACGTTCATGGTGATTGTTTGGACCACCGATGATTAGTCCGTGAACTTGATTGTTTAACTCGTCCATTTGAAGAAGATGAGCTATTGATATGCCTGAATGTTCTGTACTTGCATCTGTACAATAGAAAATAGAAATTTTGATTACAGAATTTTTTCAACGAACCCCCAAAATTTGCTATTGATCCAAAATAAAGATAGCCCAAATAGTATTCCCAAAGTCAGTTAATATTAACAAAAGCAAGGGTCAAAATTTCGATTCAGTAATAGTTATTTCTGATACAAGGACCCTAAGTCAAACAGGTAATCAAATGGCCGAGTAATATTATTTGTGATACAAGTGTCACGTCCCGCGACTTTTATAATAATAACTAATTATATTCAATAGATTATAAATACATAACATTTATATTCAATAATAAAACAACAAGGTGAAAGATCATATCTCATATCCAATTATAATTGTTGAAATCATATTATAAACAAACCTAATATAGTTAAGATCATTCGTGAAGATCAGATTTGTCAGGAACGACCCAATAGACCAAGATGAGCTACGCATCATTTTTCGCACAACAAACAGGCACACACTAATCAAAAAGACATATGGTAATCAACAAGGCAACCAGAAAAGCTACATTTTAAATCCTAGACATTTACAAATGCTGGTACACAGTGGCCTACATAGAATTTTCAGAACAAACACAACAAGGGGTCACACGGTAATTGAAATTCTATAAATTAACCAGGAAGTCAGCCTTAAGAACAGACCAGATTTTCAGTCCCACACGTTCATAAAATGCTGGTACCTACACTACTCATCTAAATGATTCAAGCATCTTGACCTACTTATTTCTATGCAACGGACGCCAGCATCTTCGATAGAAAAGCAATAAATATCTTCATCAAGATTCAGCGCTAATACTGTCTACACCAGCAGCCTTGCCATTTTTTAAGTTCTTAATTATATCTCTAACTTCATTGACACAATATATAATATTGATAAATTGTATACCATTCTTACATCCTTGGACACCCTCCAGCTGCTTATTCACAAGCTCCGAAATCACCCAACCAAATCTCGGTCTTCCTAATCATTTCTATTTATTACAACCAAATTCTCAATTTTGGGTCATCTTTTGCCGGTATTTGACCCTGCCTCCTCTGCATTCATGAAATCTCTTATAGATAATATTGATCAATTATATACTCCTTTTCACATACTTGAACATTTGCCAATTGCCTTTTCGTTTCTTCTCCCTCTACCAAACCTGCCCCTCATCCACCACCGACTCCTTGACCAGCTCATTTGTTATTATCGAAATAAGATTTTTTTTCTCAAAATGAGAATACTTCAAGTGTAAAACTACAACATGAACAATATTGAACATAGCTGTATTCTGTATTTTCATTTTCCGGTGTTTCATTTTTGTTGCAACTCAAAACAAGACCGAATCGGCGTACTTTTAAGGATGGGCGTTTTTCTGTGTAGTGGAACATGGGGCAAAATGACGACAGGGGCAAAACGGGACAATGATTATATCTCCTCTGTGACGTTGTGTACTTAATAGCCCTTCTTTTGCGTCAAGGCGTTTTTGATTGCGTGTGTTATCGCGATTTTCGGGTTTCATATTGGAAAAAGTACTTTGGGGGCAGAATGGGCAAGGGCAAAACGAGACACCGTGCGAGATGTTTCAGAGCGCACTTTGCTTTCAATTTCTGCCGAATGCAGAAATCGAAGGTCGCGATTGTTTGTACTATCACGATTTTTTGATCAAACAGTGGGTCCAATGCAGTTCGTACGACAATTAGACAATAAAACTTGTTAAAACAAGTTCTTGTAATTGCACGTCTTAGTTTTTTAGTCTTTTTAAAATAATTTTGTTCATAATACATTTTATTTTTTATGTAGCAAAGCGTCCAGTTTTGCCCCATGTAAGGGTCAAAACGGGACGAACAACTTTTTTTCGAAAATCAATAAAAAAAGTAGAACAAGGCATTTTTTCAATGCGAATTTTTGTTGTTAGTACATTATTAGTGGTTTAAGGCACCTATATTATTTGATGCGGAAAAAAAGTATTTTAGTATGAGAAAAAAATTCTAAAGCAAAATCGTCGCATTTTGCCCCATGTTCCCCTAATTGATTATATTCTAATTTCTCTATATTAGAAAAGAATTTCAACGCTGCCCCCTGGCACATACTCGACTCATATTCAGTCCAGCCCCTCCACAGCCCCCCGTAATTGAGCTCAGTTGTATATCACTGCCCCTCTTACAGCCTCCAACCCATCTCAGTTTGCATACTTCGCCCCTTATATTCTGTCTCGGTTCATCCAAATTTAAACGCTTTTAATTTTAAATTGCTTGAATTGAAGGTTATTAGTTCCAATTTTCAAAAATATGGACCTTTAAATTTGGGATTTTTCAGAAGTATACCACTTGGACAAGGCCCACCTTAGAAGCTTCTAATTAAAAAATTAAGCGTTTTCAATGAAAGAGAATTATTGATAACAATCAAAATTTGATTATTGTTAAAATTGAGACAGCGAAATTTTTTTCCAAGTTTTGAAAAGTTAAAGAAATGCTTAAAAATTGTATTGGGAACTCGCAATTGGAACTTTTCAAAGCATAAGGGCTTTCAGTTCTAAAAATTCAAAATTTGAAAATAAATGGAAAGACCAGACCTAAAATGTTGAAATTTTCACTTCTTCAATTTTACGCAACTTTTGTTCCTTAGGTTTTAATTGTTTTTAAAGTCCGATTTGGATATTTCCATTTCTATTAGTATATTATGCGCCGAGGCGCATATACTATTTTATTTGACGTCGGTGCATTTACAAGTTTTGTTGCGACAGCATAGAGTATCGTAATATTGTACATTACGATACAGCGGAGTGTAATGTGAAGAGTGATCTTCCGCTGTATCGTAATGTGCAACATTACGATACTCTACGCTGTCGCATGAAAACGCGTGAATGCACCGGAGTAACATAAATGTCTTAAATTTGCAGAAAATAAATTTTGAAATCGTAGTTCCACTTAATTTTTACAAGCCCTAAATAATAAAAATATGTCCTGTTGAAACGGGACATATTTTAAACTTTGTTGGTACTTACGTCCTGTTTCGTTAGTTATTTTCTGGGAAAAAGGCTCATTTACACTTGTGAAAAATTCGAAAGAAAATAAATTGAAACTTTTCTAGTACTTTTGTCCCAAAAATGATTCAGGACTTGTAAAATTTTCAAGACAAAATTAAGTGAGATTTTTTCGGTACTTTTGTCCTAAAAAAGCTCTGTTGATATTGCACATACACAAGAACTCCAATATAAGGCCGACTGATTTAGTTCTTCCTAGAACTGCTGGCCCACGCAGTTTCTCAGCGCTGTGGCGACACTAACCAGCGCGAGCATAAGGTCACTCATGTATTTTATATGGATGACCTGAAGATCTATGCCTCTGGCAAAAGCAAACTTCAAACTGCCATAAACATCGTCAAGATGTACACAAGAGAGATTCGGATGGACATTAGAATGGATAAATGTGCCAAAATTCATCTGAAGAAAGGAAAGATTACTTGCGTCCAAGGACCCTGAGCTTGTGGATATAAGTGCTATTAGACATCTTAACACTGGAGAGACATATGCATACCTGAGCCTGCCTCAAACCCGCTTTCAGGACGTAACATCAGTAAAGAAGTCGCTCCGAAGCAGATAAAAGCATCTTCTTCGACAGATTTGGTCTTCCAATCTGTCGGCGTTGAACAAGGCAGAGCGTGTCACGCATACACTGAATACCTAGAACAGGTATTTAAGTAAATTAAGATTTTCAATTCGTTTGAATCTTGTTTCTAATTCGTAGAAACAAGTTGCGCCAGTACTTTCTGAAAGCGTGTCAATTTTCCTTAATTTGTGGTCACTTTCATTTCGAAAAGAATCAATAAGAAGTGATGCCTTATAGCTCGATAGCTCGATGCCTCGAGCTATGGTTCTTTTTGAAGGACAAATTCCACGGACTATTTATGTCCATAGGTTGATTGCGCTAATGAATTTAGACGAATTTCTGCTCCAATTCGTGTTTGTTGCAAAACAAGATTCACGGGAGCACCTGGCGCATTTTTTTCAATTTGATCAGTTAGTGTTTATTGGGCTCTCTTAGTACTCTTGTTCGTTGTAACCCACGCCACCTGATAGTAATTAAACCTTATTGTGATTGCAACACTGCTGCCGTGGCAGGACAACTAGTATTGCACATTTCGTCCCTTCGCGTCATTTTTTCTGGTTTGATCTCCTTTTCTTATAAGAATTGCAAAAATATCACACACATGATGTACCATTCAAACCCTTCAAGAAACACTGTTTTCCATAATTATTTTCATCGCACTGCCCATGTGAAACATTTCCCGGGAATTGACCGGGTGAAAAAATATATAGTTGACATGCCCAAAAATCGATGGATCGGATCTGTGCATTATACACCAGACCCGGTGTTTTTTCTTTTACTTTTTCTGCGGCGCAGCAGACTTGGAATTTATGGTAGCGCACTAGATTCATGTCGCACTTCCCGATACGCAGTAGACTTATCTGGCTTTTGTGGATGTTTACCAGAGATATGTCGCACTTCCGGCTGCGAAATAGAAGTATGTGGTATATTTATCTACGCACAAGAATTATATAGTACTTTCGGCTTCGCAATAGACTTCTGTGGCATTCGTTGTTGGTGGTTGCGTTCTAGAATTATAGCGCACTTCCGGTTGCACAGTTTAGTTATATGGCATACATATTTCGTAGTATACTTGAGTTATATCGCACTTCCGGCTAAGCGGTAGACTTTTGTAGCATTGGTAGTTGCGCGCTAGAGTTATGTTGCACTTTCGGATGCGCAGTCGACATATGTGGCATTGGTGATTGCGCAATAGAGTAATGTCGCACTTTTGGCTTCGCAGTAGACTTATGTGCCTTATTTTATTGCGCACTACAGTTATGTCGCGCTTTCAGCTGCGCAGTAGACTTTTGTAGCATTTGTGGTTGCGCACTAGATTTATGTTGCACTTTTGGATAGGCGCTCGATTTATGTCGCCCTTCCAACTGCGCATTAGACTTATGTTGTATTTTGAGTTGCACTTCAAAGCTAGGTTGCAATTTTGGACGTGCAGTAGAATTAGGTGGAATTTGTGGTTGTGCGCTAGAGATGTGTTTCACTTCCATCTGCGCAGTAGATAACTGGGGCACTTTTAGTTGCGCACTATTATACTGCATACCAATTAACTATAAATGAGTTCACAGCGTAGCTGCAAGTGCGACGTACCTTTAAAGCCCAGCCTTGAGTGCCATGAAATTGTACTGCACAGTCATAAACCTTGAAGGAGTCTATCGCGCATCCGGAAGTGCGACATAACTCTTGTGTGCAAGCACTAATGCCACAGACGAGGGGCTATCCACTGAGTGATAATGAGTGCAAGAATTCCTGAATTTCTTATTTTTTCTACGTAATTGCTTATTTTGTACGACAACAATCGTCATAATCAAGGAATTAGACAGGGAATTTTTCTTTGTGAATGGTTTTCTAATCGACGCTATATTCGAAGTTTCAAAAAACCCAAAACTGTAAGAGGACATTTTTTTCTAAGACATTCTGTAATGAAAGTGATCAATTTCGAGAAACCAGTGATTAAAGAAATAAAGAAGTTTAAAGGCAAAATAGAAAGCTGTTTGCTCTTGGTCTACTTCAACTTTCGGGACGAAAATGCTATAAAAATGTTTATATTTAACAAGTTAATGCTCATTTTTGAATGAACATACTTTGACGTGCTATATATATATATATACATATATATACATATATATATATATATATAGTCTGTTACATTTGAAATGTAGTTTACCAGACATTTTAACGACAATCAATACATTCTATTGCTTTTTAAAGATTTTTTTAATTTCATCAAATCAGAAGATGAAAAGTCTCAATTTATACTCAATCATTTCTTGTGCTTAAATAATTGCGATTGGAAATTTTAGAGAATGTGTTTTCCAACAAGGAAAAAAGTTTTCAAACTGTCTGCTATATTATTTCAAATAATAATTCAAAAGTTAAATGGCGGTTCATTTATCGGAGTGCATTTAAGTAATTATAGACTATAATTGAAAAACGTTTGAAATTTTTTTTTGCAATTCCTGCTATAATTAAAAATTAATTTCTTATTTTAAAAAACTAATTTTTAAAGAAAATCAAAAGAATTGAAAATATTTAGAAATTATTTCCTAAAATTTCAAAAATTTTAATAAAAATTAATTTATTCTGCATGCTTACAAAATTTTATGAAAGATCCTAGTATGTCCAATAGACATTTAATTGTTTAGAAAAAATTAAACATAATTCATATCTTAAAAAGATTAAAATTGAATAATAAAATACTTTAATTCTTAAAAGCTTCCAAGGTAATAAATAAAAATCTTAAGTTGACAAGGAAAATTTTTTATGATTTTTTAGAATAAAAAATTAATCTCAAGATAATATTTGAGAAAATTTTAAGAAATTTCAAAAGATTTACGAAGTGTTTGAAAAGAAAATGACATCAATTTTTTTTCTAAGATAAGCAAATAAGAGTTAAAGCTACAGAGGAATGTTTAATCACAGATAAGACTTCAAATACATTCTGAAATAGTCGTCCCTAAGAAACATATGTGAAATTGCAGATTACAGAGCATTGAATAGAATCTCAGGAATATTATTGATATTTGAATAAAATATTTTTCTCTGCTCTTCTCAAATTCTACATTAAATTCATAATAGGTTTGAAGAAATTCAAATAGAGTTTGGAGAACAATTGCAATGCTGATGATTATTCGCGGATTTAAGTAAGGATAGAATTTGGATCACGGTGGAGAAACAGTTATCTGCGGAAACCTTGAAAAAATTTGAAAAAATACAGATATATTATTATAATTTATAATATGATATTCACCAATAAAGTTAGGGACAATCGCCAATGATAGTACTATTGTGAAATGGATCTTCATTTTTTCCAACGGAGAAAAAACTGATTATTCAGGTAATGAAGAATTCGGTGTATGATTATTCTGGTGCTTATTGCGGTATATAATGTATGCTATATGTAGTTCTTATCTCAGGAATTACATTCATAAACCTGAATATTGTCCTTGTGAGATGTTTGGATTTTATTTATCAATCAGAACTCTTCTGAATTTAAGGTGTTTAAGATTAAAATTAACAAAATTTAAACATTTCCATTTATCAATCTTTCTATCTAGTTAGTTAAAAAATTAGAAGCGTTTTAATGTCGAAAATAACTTTTGAACTATTTTACTATGTTTTGGTTTCTCAAAACCGAAAACAATTTAGAATAGCTTTTAACTACTATCGGTCGCCAAAGGTTAATTTCAACGAGACAAAATTTTCTAATTATATTTGTAAGCATTAGGCTCGTTAAGTAAGAAGCTCATTAAGTAAAGATCAGGGTACATTTTTATATATTCAAATAATGCCTCTGAATTTTTCTCTTCTCAAGACAGTGTTTTATAATTACTCAGTCCACATTTTCCCGCAGTCCCGATGAAATTGAACCGCGGTGGCTATTATGTAATTCCTATGAAGTGTGACCATTAAGGGTTGAAATTATATTGCTCAATATAAACCAATCATGCTTCAATTTTTGTTTCATTATAATTCAAAGTTCATGTAAAAAGCGAAAAGACTCCTTTATTGACAAAATAATTAAACTAGTTATAGTTTTGTATATTCATTGAACGGACCTTCTCATATGTCATCATACTTTACTTGATCACTTAAAATATTCAAGAAATATCACTAATGCTTCCTCAGTCGGAAAAAAATATATGAGCTAATTATTCATACTGAGGAAAGAAAGTGCTGAACAAGTCCCAATTGAAGAGCTGTTTCGAAGATGGATTGCGCTTGCCTTAATCCTCAATCGGTGGCCTCTAAACGTAAACAGTCAGCGGCGTGGAACCTATTACGCAAAATAAGCGCGTGAGTTACCGTTGATTTCCCCTTTGTCGTCAATTGAAAATAGTCATGCTTTTTTGAAACTAATTGACAAAGTAATAATACCGTTTGATCACATTTTTGTCTCTTTTGATGTAACAGCTATGTTTCCAAACATCCCTTATGAAAGAGTTGAAAATGCTATACAAAAAAGTTGGGAATTGATTAAAATTAATACAAAAATCCCGAAAAAACAATTTCTTGATGCTATAAAATATGTTTCTCATTCTGTATACTTCAAATTCAATAATAATTTTTATAAACAAAAGTTTGGAACTCCCATAGGATCAGTATTGTCTCCAATTTTCAGCAAAGAAGATAAGGAGATATCGGTTAAATTTTTAGTTAACAAATTAATATTTAGGCGAAAAAAACTAGAAATTTAGAAAAAAATAGTTACATTTTCAATAAAAGAAATGAATTTTCAACTAAAATGATAAATTTTCGGACAAATAAATAAATTTTTAACAAAAAAGTTAAACTTTTAACGAAGTAGTTGAATTTTCAACCAAAAGCATGAATTTTTAACGAAGAAGATTCAATTATTACCAGAAGACGAATCCAGTTAAAACATTAAATTTTATTCAAAAAATTAATTTAAAACAAATTAGTTCAATTTTCGACAAAAAAAATCAATTTTCAGCAAAGGAGTTCAAATTTTGAACAAGTAATTTAATTTTCACCCAAATTGTTGAAATTTAAACTAAAAAAGATTAATTTTTAACCAAATACATCAATTTTCAACTAAAAAAGTTAAATTTTCAGTGAAAAAAAAAAAATTTAAGCAAGAAAAAAGAATTAACAAAATATTTAAATTTTAAACTAAAGACGGAACAATTATACTTTATGTTCAAAAACTTAATTTAAAAAAAAAACTAATTTGAAAAAAAAGTTAAATTTTCTATTAAAAAAACGAATTTTTATGGAAATAATTCAACTTCTAATCAAGTAGTTAAATTTTGCAACAAATAGTTGCATTTTTAACCAAAAAATTGATGTTCTACCGGAAAAGACGAATATTCAACAAAATACATAAATTTTCAACTAAAAAAGAGATTTTTTTAATCAAATAGTGGAATTTTCAACAAAAAGATGCACATTTCATACAAAAAATGAAATAGTCGACTTATCAGTTGAAAAAATAATTTTCAATAAAAAAAATAATTTTAAACAAACTAATTCAATTTTCAACAAAAAAAAAATGAATTTTTAGCAAACAACTTGAACATTTAACCAAGTAGTTTAATTTTTACTTAAACTGTTAAAAATTTCAAACAAAAAAGATAAATTTTCAACCAAATAGTATGATTTTTAACTAAAATAGATAAATTTTTCAGAAATGAATAATTAAATTTTCAGTGTCGAAAATTAATGTTTAACCAAAAAAAAAAGATGAATTTTTAACGAATAAATAAAGAAAAATAAATAAATAAACAAGGTTACCTGGTATTATTGGTAAAACTTACTGGTATTTCATTTTTTGTTGAAAATTCGAATATTTTGTTTAAAATTAATTTTTTTAAATTATTTTTTTTACCTGGAAACTAAACTTTTCCAACAAATTTATTTTCTACTAAATAAGACCAATTTTCAACATAATGCATTAATTTTCAACAAAATTGTTGAATTTTAAAGCAAAAAGGACGAATTATTTAGAAATAGGTTGAATTTTCAACCAAAAAATATTATTTTCTAACGAAAAAGTTAACTTTATACTGAAAAGTTGAATTTTCATGAAAATAGTTTGATGTTTAACAAAAAAGTTCATTTTTAACCGACGAGTTTAATTTTCTAGCAAAGTGCTGAATCTTTTCGTTGAAAATGTTACTATTTGGTTGAAAATTCAGTTTAGTTAAAAATTCATCTCTTTTGTTGAAAATGTAACTATTTTGTTGAAAACTATTTTTTTTGCTGAAAATTATTATTTTTTTAACTAACAATGTAACTACTCCATTTTTGGTCGAATAATTATATTTTTTATTGAAAATTAATATTTTTTAGTTGAAGGTTCATGTATTTAAAAAAAATAGTTTTTTTTTTGTCTCCAAAATTATTATTTTTGGTTGAAAATATAATCTTCCGGGTCAAAAAAATCATCTATTTGGTTGAACTTTTTGTTGAAAATGTTTTTTTCAAGATTTATCATTTTAGTTGAAAATTCATCTCTTTTGATGAAAATGTAACTATTTTGTTGAAAATTCGTTTTGGTTAAAAATTTAACTATTCCATTTTCAGAAAATTCATTTTCCGGGTTAAAAAATCATCTTTTGGTTTCAACTATTTTGTTGGAAATTCTTTTTTTTTTTTTGTTAAGAATTAATTTTTTTTAACTAAACATGTAACTATTTAATTTTTGTTTGAAAATTTATATTTTGATTGAAAATTGATCTTTTCTAGTTGGAAATTCATATATTTGGTTAAAAATGCATCTTTTTTTGTCGAAAATTATTCTTTTTAATTGAAAATTCAGCCTCTTTTGTTAAAAATTCTTTAGAAATTTTTTGTTGGAAATTCATTTTCTTGGGAAAACGGTGATTTTTCACGAAAATAGGGTAATAATGGAGCAATTCATTTTTTTAAAAATAAAATTAATGTTAATAGCATATTGATTTCAATATGAAACACTTTAAATTCCTAAGATTTCAAGTCGAAATATATATTGAATTTTCTACAAACAAAATTGATTTTCTAATAAAAAATACGAATTTTCAACAAAATATATGAATTTTCAACTCATATAGGATAAATTTCTAACTATAAATGGATTAGTGATTTACGGAAATTTAAAAAAATGAATTTTACATAATTGTTGGTAAGTTACTATATTTACCTGTGAAGTTACCATAAATTAACGAAAGTTTTCATCAATTTCCGGAAATTTCTAAAAATGAATTTTAGGTAATTTATGGTAAGTTACAATATTTACCGGTAAAATTACCATAAATGATCGACAATTTTCATAAATTTCCAGGAAATTATAAAAATTTTTAGAAATGGATTTTAGGTAATTTATCGTAAGTTACAATATATTCCGGTAAAATTACCATAAATGATTGACAATTTTCATAAATTTCCAGAAAATTATAAAAAAATTTAGAAATGGATTTTCGGTAATTTATGGTAAGTTACAATATTTACCGCTAAAATTACCATAAATCATTGACAATGTTCATAAATTTCCAGGAAATTATAAAAAAAATTTGAAATGAATTTTTGATAATTTATGGTGAGTTACCATATTTACCTGTAAAATGAGCATAAATTACCAAAAATGTTCATAAATTTACGGAAATTTATGGAAATTTTTAGTTAATTTTCAGTAAGTTACCATATTTACCTGTAAAATTACCATAAATTACCGAAAATTTTCATAAATTTCAAGGAATTTCTAAAACTGAATTTTAGGTAATTTATGGTAAGTCACCATATTTACAGGTAAAATTACCATTATTAGGCGAAAATTTTTATAAATTTTCGGAATTTTATTGAAATTAAAAAAAATGAATATTGGGTAATTTATAGTAAGTTACTATATTTACCAGTAAAATTACTACGAATTACCAAAAAATTGCATTAATTTCCGGAAATTTATGGAAATTTCTCAAAATAAATCTTGGATAATTTATGGTAAGTTACCATATTTACCGGTAAAATTACCATAAATTACCAAACAATTTCATAAATTTCCAGAAAATAATGAAATTTTTCAGAAATGAATTTTTGATCATTTATGGTAAGTTGCCATATTTAGCTGTAAAATTACCATAAAAGACCCAAAATTTTCATAAATTTTCAGAAATTCATGGAAATGTTTAAAAATGAATTTTAGATCATTTTTGGTAAGTTACCATATTTACCTGTGTAATTGCCATAAATTACCGAAAATTTGCATAAATTTCCAGGAATTTCTAAAAATGAATTTTCGGTAATTTATGGTAAGTCACCATATTTACCGGTGAAATTACCATGAATGACCTGTGAAAGTACCATAAATGACCGAAAGATTTCATAAATTTTCAGAAATTTATGAAAATTTTTGATAATTCATGGTAAGTTACCATATTTACCTGTAAAATTACCATAAGTAACCCAAAATTTTCATAAATTTAGGGAAATTTGTGGAAATGTTTAAAAATGAATTTTAGGTAATTTTTGGTAATTTACCATATTTACCTGTAAAATTACCATAGATGACCCAAAATTTTCATAAATTTACGGAAATTTATGGGAATGTTTAGAAATGAATTTTAGCTTATTTTTGGTAAGTTACCATATTTACCTGTAAAATACCATAAATGACCAAAAATTTTCATACATTTATGGAAATTTATGGAAATTTTTTTTAATGAATTTTAAATCATTTCTGGTAAGTTACCATATTTACCGGTAAAATTACCATTATTAAGTGAAAATTTCCGGAAATTTATTGAAAATTTAAAAAATGAATATTGGGTTATTTATGGTAAGTTACTATAATTACCGGTAAAATTACCATACATTATCAAAAAATTGCATAAATTTCCGGAAATTTATGGGGATGTCTTAAAATGAATTTCGTATAATTTATGGTGAGTTACCATATATACCGGTAAAATTACCATAAATGACTGAAGGTTTTCATAAATTTCCAAAGAATTATGAAAATTTTTAGAAATGAATTTTTGATCACTTATGGTAAGTTACCATATTTACCTGTAAAATTACCATAAATGACCGACAGTTTTCATAAATTTTCAGAAATTTATGGAAATTTCAAAAAATGAATATTGGGTAATTTATGGTAAGTTGCTATATTTACCGGTAAAATTACCATAAATTACCGACAAAGTCATGCATTTCCGGAAATTTATATAAATTTTTTAAAATGAAAATTGTGTCATGTATGGTATGATTCCATATTCACCGGTAAAATTACTGTAAATGACCAAAAATTTTCATAAATTTCCGAAAATTTCTAAAAATAAATTTTAGGTAGTTTATGGTAAGTTACCATATTTACCGGTAAAATTACAAGGATGGAGCGAAAATTTTCATGAATTTCCGGAAATTTATGGAAATTTTAACAAATGAATATTGGGTAATTTATGTTAAATTACTATATTTACCGGTAAAATTACCATAAATGACCAAAAAAAATTCATAAATTTCCGGAAATTTATGGACATTTTTTTAAATTAATTTTGGGTTATTCATGGTAAGTTACCATAGTAACCGGTAAAATTACCATAAATTACCAAACAAATTATTTCAAAGTATTTCATAAGTTTCTAAATAATTTTGAAAATATTTAAATAATTTGAAGACATTCCAAAATATTTTAAAGATTTTAAGTGTTTTCACAAATTTGCAAAGAATTTTCAAGAGCTTTAAAAAGTTTTAAAGGAATTTCAAAAGATTTTAAAGGATTTGAAATATTTTAGGATATTTTTAAAGAATCCAAGAAATTTTATAGATCTTTAAAAAGTTTCAAAGGATTTAAAATATTGTAGAGTATTTTGAATATTGTAGGATATTTTGAAATATTCGTAGGATATTTTGAAATATTCGTAGGAATTTTTAATAGATTATAAATCATTTGAAGTAATTCCGTAGGATTTTTAAGATTTTCGATTATTTTTCAAATTCTAAGGAATTTCCAAGAGCTTTAAAAAGTTTCAAAGTATATCAAAGAATTTGAACTATTTTAGGGTATTTAAAAATATTACAAGGATTTTTTAATGGATTTCAATAATTAAAAGGTATTCCAAAGAATTTGAAAGATTTTAGGGGATGTAAACAAATTCCAATAATTTTAAGGGATTTTAAAGGCTTTCAAGGTATTTCAATAAATTTTCCAGGATATCAGAAACTATAATCAGTTTTATTGTGATTTTATGTTTTTTTTTTAATAATATTTTAATGGATTTCTGAAAATATATTCGCAAGAATTAAGGTATTTTGTAGGATCTGAATGATTTTTAAATATTTTGAGGTGTTTCCAAATATTTTAATGATATTGTAAGATTTTAGGATATTTTTAAAAGTTCCAAGATATTTTCAATTGATTTGAATAATTTTAAGGGGTTTCAAAAAATTTGTTTGTCAGAATTGAGGGATTTCGCAGGTTTTGAAAGTTTTTTAAATATTTTAAGGTATTTACATAAATTATAAAAAAAATTTGGAATCTTTAAAAGACTTCAAGAAATTTTCAATTTACTTCAATAATTTAAAGGGCTTTAAAAGAATTTGTAAGGTTTTAGGGTATTTTTAAAAATTCCAGGGAATTTTCAGAAACATTTTAGGGTATTTTTAATGGATGTTAATCATTTAAAATGATTCAAAAGGATTTTAAGGATTTTAGGGTATTTTCAAAAATTCCAAGGAATTTTCAAGAGCTTTAAAAAGTTTCAAGGGATTTCAAACGATTTTAAATATTTCAAAGTATTTCGGAAGTTTCTAAATAATTTTGTATATATTTCAATAATTTGAAGGGATTTCAAAAGATTTAAAAGATTTGAAGGTTTTTAATAAAATTCTAAGGAATTTTCAAGAGCTTTAAAAAGTGTAAAAGGAATTTCAAAAGATTTCAAAGGATTTGAAATATTTTAGGATATTTTTAAAGATTCCAAGAAGTTTTCAAGGTCTTTAAAAAGTTTCAAAGGTTTTTAAATATTATAGTGTATTTTGAAATATTCGTAGCAATTTTTAATATATTATAAATCATTTGAAGTGATTCCGTAGGATTTTTAAGATTTTAGATTATTTTTAAAATTCTAAGGAATTTCCAAGAGCTTTGAAAAGTTTCAAGGTATATCAAAGAATTTGAACTATTTTAGGGTATTTAAAAATATTACAAGAATTTTTTAATGGATTTTAATAATTAAAAGGTATTCCAAAGTATTTGGAAGATTTTAGGGGATGTAAAAAAATTCCAGTGTATTTTACAAGATTTCCGAGGATTTCAATAATTTTAGGGGTTTTAAAAGCTTTCAAGGCATTTCAATAAATTTTCCAGGATATCAGAAACTATAATCCATTTTATTGTGATTTTATGTTTTTTTTTTAAATAATATTTTAATGGATTTCTAAAAATATATTCGCAAGAATTAAGATATTTTGTAGCATTTGAATGCTTTTTAAATATTTCGAGGTGTTTCCAAATATTTTAAAGATATTGTAAGATTTTATGATACTTTTAAAGATTCCAAGATATTTTCAATTGATTTCAATAATTTTAAGGGTTTCAAAGAATTTGTTTGTCAGAATTGAGGGATTTCGCAGGATTTGAAAGGTTTTTAAATATTTTAAGGTGTTTACATAAATTACAAAAAATTGTTGGATGTTTTAAAAGACTTGAAAAAATTTTCATTTGACTTCAATAATT